>JABUIW010000034.1:2775809-2796314 GCA_013363375.1 Menidia beryllina | reverse complement strand
TTTTTCCATATATATATATATTCCATTCTGTGTGAGCATGAGTGTGCAATGTGTAGAATGAGCACAATTGTTCAGAATACACATTTTTACACTGTTTTTTTAGAGTAAACTTTAAACTTTAAATCAGCAAATGGCTCTTGTAAATATCACATATACTTTACGTCGTGTATTGACTGATGAATGAACTTGTCTGTCCAGCATGTTCTGGACAGTGTGAATGGAAGCACCTGAAATTCCTGGAGAAACAGCTGCCTTAAGTTATTACATCATTTCTGAATAAGAAATGTTTTGTGAAACCGTGTCTTGATTTAATAGAAAAAAAAAAAAAGTATGCAAAAATAATTTAATCAAAATCTTTTAAGGCTTGTTTTATCTCACCAGGGATATTTTGAACAAAATCTAAGGCTGTTGACATTCAAAATAATTGTACTTCTTAAGGTGCCTTTGTCAGATAGTCAAAAACTAATCCCATCTTTCAGCTTCACACATTCGTCTCCCAATCCTAATCAGAGTCAGTTTTCTACCTGATAGGACTGCACCCGACAAGCCAGAAAATTGCTGTACATCAACCAATGAGGAGCCTGAAGTTTATTTCAAAATGTATTTAAGTAAACCATCTTTCACAATTTAGAAACCAGTATGGTTCAAATGAAGGAAAACTACAGAAGTAAGGAACAAAGGAGAAAGTGGAAGATAAAAGTGATTTCTTTTAGAAACAGTAAGAAATCCAGCATAAACCTGACAAAAGACCTGAGAGATGCATACGGATCTGAAGTTGATCCATATTCTATTTGACAAATCCTCTCCAGAGCCCTGACCTCAACATAACTAAAATAAAGGACTATCATAACAGAAAATGGAACAACAAGGTAGACAATTTCATTAGGATACATTCCTCAAGTAGCCTATTCCCACTCAATGACATGACAAGAGATAATGCCTAAGGTTGTTAGGGCTGCTGTGAAGAAAACATTTTAACTGATCTTCTTACCAAATACTGACTTTGATTAGGTAGATTAGATTAGAGTTGCACAAGGCACAAATATTTTACTTTTATACCAAAAACCTTCACACCACAACAGCTTGACAAGAGTAATCGTTATCGGGTTAAAGACAAGGTTTGTATGTTTGAGTGAGCAACATCATGCTCAGGTTGAGAATGGTAACCACTAATGCATGGAGTATGTCAATTTTTGATTAAAGTAAAAATATTTCCTTTGTAATTGTTTATGAAATAATCAAGCCATTTTTTAACAGACTATAAAACAACATAAAACTTGTGTGTGTCCACACAATACAGCAATGAATCACTGTATTGTAGTCATTAGCAAGTGACGGTAAAAAGTTTACCTTTTTTGGGGAAAGCTGAGGGGTTTGCTATGATAGGAGTCAGTTTCTCCCTCTCATATGAAATGAAAGCACATCTGTCAAAGCTGGAGGAATTATTCAATCCAATCAAGCCACATGAATTCATAACTAAAATAAATGTATTACAAAATGGAACAAAACAGACTCACTTATTTTCTGATGCATCTCTGCTAAACTTTATACAATCAAGATTTCTGTATTTAATGTAGAAACACTACATGCATATGTCTTGTATAGTCGTCTTGTACATAGTGGAATTATACGAACTTCTAATGTGATATTTTGGAAATAGAAGCAATCAAAGTTGTACATTTAAAAAATCCTGTGTTTTAATATCAACTTATAGTTTGCTTCCTTTGTGTACTTGTTTTGAAAAAAAAAAGTCTTATACAGAAATGAGTCTTGCATACTTTAAAAAAATAAATTCTTTGGATGTTCTGGAAAGACAGTCGGAACTCAGAAGAGGGAGACCTTTAATCAGTTCAACACACTTTCTTTCAGTAGTGACAAATGTCCATCACAGATACTGAGACCATTAACATTGCAGAGCTTAGCTCCTCCTTTCCCAGATCACACCTCTACAATATATGCAACATACAGAAAATAAATAGATGCGCGTTAAAGGTTTTTTTCCATATACATATATATTTTATGAAGCTTATTGTACAAGCAATTATTTTTCTTTAACCTACAGCATTACATTTACACAACAAGATGGGGCAGTCAGGTGAATAAATTGTAAAAATATAAATGTACTGCCACATGTGTCAAAAGTTCAGACCTTCGTTGAGTCTCAAATGTAAAAAAAGGCCATTCCTGTCAGCAGTTATTAGGTCTGCCAAACAGAAAATACAACACTGTGGTGTAGGATGCATAATTAAAAAACATGTCAGTACAAAGTATATAAATCTAAACTATCTGCCCATAGCTATAGACACTAAATTAATGTCTTTGGACTATCAAAATAGTGAATTATTAGAAATAGATTTCTGAATAATTCCATTTTATTTCTCAAAGAATGTGCACCATAGTCACGTTGCAGGCTTTTACGTTGTACCATGGAAAAAATATTCTGCTTTCTTTCAGTCTTTCAGAATGGCTGAACTCCTCTGAAGGGCCACAAATCAAATCGAAAGCAGAAATTCAAAGAGACCGTAGAATGTTTTGAACAGAGAGCAATATACAAAACAGTGTACAAGTGTGTGGAAAAGCTATCTGCTTTGAATAAAAAATTTGTCTTAATGGAGTATTACAATAATGCACAACTCATGATATTATAACATTTTAACTGCACCTTCATGTGTGCCTGTGTCACCCTGCAGTTAATGGTATACATGAACACCTTGCACACCTTGTTAGCATGAACAATCCTGTGAAAACCAACAGCAAATTAAGGAAGTTGCTGGTCCTTCCAAGAATATAGAGAAAACCCCAAACTTGAGACACTGAAATGGCCATTTGCAAACCAACAATTAAATTCATGATGGCTATGTCCTCTTCTCAAATACTGTAGTTTCTTTATATATTTTTAACTCAACCTTGCAGCTAGATTAAATTAAAAATAAAATAAGTGAAGACAGCTGTTCCCTGACCAGTAAAACGTAATAATTTTCCACCAACTGAAGCGACTAATTATGGGATTCTGTCAACTTTCCTTTCTTAAAACAAATGACAAATGAAAACAAATAAGAAAACAAACAAACAGATACTGAGTAATGGCTCTCTGTGGGAATAATCAAACGTCTCTACCAAATACAGATTATAAAGATCGCTCACTTTCAACAAAAAACAGCTTACATGCACAGAATGGAGAAAAGTACTGGGCTGTTACAGGGACATTTAATTTCAAAGATCTTCCGGATGGTAGGCTGGATAAAAAAATCTTGTAAGCGATGCAATGGTGAATTTTCTTCTCATCGTTGTACTTCCAGTCTGAAATAGGCTTTAAATTCAAACCGTGCTTTATTGCCCTCGCATCGGTAAATAACCTTTGGTTTGTATTTGACTAGAAATAATATGATTGTGATTGTGAGAATACTGCAGTAAAAAGTACTTTATTTGAAATATATGAACATGTAATATAAAATTTTATTGGGCTTTTCCAATAAAATGGTGAATAAAACAGTATATATATATATATATATATATATACATACAAATAACCGGCTACATGCATCAAGCTCTTTTAAACTGATGAAACTCATGTGTCATAATGGAACACATGGTCATAGGACCCTTTCAGTGTCTGTAATTCTTTGTAAATATATGCTTTATCCGTTAAATCTTATATTTACTCCTATTATCCTAGGAAAATATTTCAAACTCTTAGATGTTTACAAACTCAGAAAGAGGTGGCTTACTGTCCTGCATTTGAAATCTTTAAAAGGTCTGTAATGTACATGAGTAGAGCAGTGATCTGAAAACAAACCTGTAACAAAAGTCTGGCTTTGGAATCTAATACAACCCTCTATAGCAGCAAAGCCAATAGTAATAAAATACCTTCTCATATAGTGATTAACAGTGACAGTACAGATATAAATACTTACAAAAAAACATGCATGTAAGAACAGAGGTGACTTTGTGGTAAAGAGTGAAGAAAGCTTCAAGCTATGAAGGAGAGAAAGATATGTGACCTTGGAAGCATCAGTTCAATAGTTAAAAAGTGACTCTGTTTTCTCAGTTTTTGCCTATTTTGTGCCTCAGATGATATTTGTTTATATTGATGGTCATTTTAGCGTCCACCCTGCTGTCACCCATCAAATAACCGAGCAACGATGATAAATATGCACATCAGAGATGCCGGTGCTGAAGTGTGGAGATGTTATTGTCAGTACCAGTAATCTTCTCGGATCCCTTACATGACCCCTCCCCTCCTGTGAACAGTCCAGTCTCCTCTTCACCTATGATGACAGGCAGCATTCTCCTCCAGTGCAAAAAAGGCAGTTGTGTTCAATGGTTGAGCTTATGTGAATGAGTGTACGACTGAGGAGACAGGACAAGAGTCCATCTGGATACATGTGTTGTTTGTGTTGTTTTTTCTCCTTGTGTGATGCGACTTGGATGTGAACAGGCACTACGAGGAAGGAAAAATTACTATCGACAGGCGCAGGAGTCCACAGCCATGTTGGGATAGACTTTCAGCACCACGTTCTTGTCCTCATCAAAGAAAAGGATGCTGAGGGAAGACATCTTCTCTGGGACACAGCACGGCTCAGGGATGCCAGGGACAACACCCACAGCTCGTACAATACTCTGGATTGTTGCGTGGTTAGAGGGCTTCAGGGCCTGTAGCACAGGAACAAAGAACATGCAATTTGCATTCACAACCAATGTGTCACAAATCAGTTGTATTTGTATTGGATATGAATGCATGTTTTGCATAATATTAAGCAAATTAAGGCCTGTGCTTGTTTCTTCTTTCTTTTAACAAAACAATATTCATACTGCTCCTCCTTTTAATTGCTCCCATTAGGGAAATTTACGCTTAAAGCTAAAATTGCATAAAATAACAACAGCAAACTGTGCATACACAATGTCCATTTGAGCAAAGTCACTTAAATAAAACAATTTCAAAAGTTGTATTTGTACCTTAAATATAAGAAATTGCATCTCAAGATGCAAAGATAGTTATTTCTTGTTAACCTATTACATTTCATGGGTTTCCTCCTCCCAAACGCAACCATATGAGTAATTTGTTTGTGGAATTAATCTGCAGAAAATTAAAAACTATTAATTTTAACATTGTGACAGCAAGTATTAAAAATGTGTTTCAAGATCCATGTTGTTTTTAGTAATTATTTTAAAAAGATAAATCTGAAATCTAAGCAGGAAGGCAAACTGTCATAAAATGGTGTAGCATTGACATGCATCTAAGACAGCCAGCATTATGGTATCCATTATAGTGATTATGGCATTGTGAAAGGAATATATTTAAGAGCTACCTATGACGGATAATTGAAGCAAACACTTAGCTCTGACTTTATAAAGTTATATTTCCCTCTTGTTGCCTCTTAAGGCAGTAGTTCAACTGAACATATCGGAGGATATAAACAGTCAATTTATTTGTTTATTTTCTATGGAAGATATGTTTGCCATTATTACTCAGTAACTTAAAGGGATTGAAGCAAACACTGACTGAATACAGATCATTCAAGAATTATTGAAGCCATTGTTGCCTGGGCACAGATTAGGTTTATTTTGTTGCAAATTTGTACTTTATGAATTAGAAATTGGACATTGAACTTTTATGCAACTATACAGCATCTGTGTTGTATATAGTTTTATCTATTGGGTCATGTTTCTAAATGTCTAATTCATAATAGTTTCGATACAAACTTGAATCATAGGCACGGGGCAATCATACAAATTTTACACAGAAAGACCCCTGGTCTGTTTTAATGAGACAAAATTATAATGACAGATTGTTCTTTAACACAGTTGTGGCCATTAAAATGAAGATTCCTTAGTTTACGAAGTGTCCTCGTGAACAAAACACAAGTAAACCTACATACAGCTGGTTATGGATTGAATAGTCCATCGATTTAATGTCTTGGTGCTTTCTACTTTATGTACATGTAAGATAACTTGTAAAAAGTTTATTTACATGTGCAGCTCACTTCCCCAGTCGTGTTTAGGCTATTTCGTGGATGTGTAGGGAAGAGAACTGTGTCCCTGTTGATATTTTTATTCATTGTGTTTCTATATTGACAGCATTGAGAAGAAGCTGCTCATCACTGCTAATTACTGTATAGATCACAAACGCTGCTGGAAAGACGGAGCATGGTTGTGCTGTCAGTGAGGTAAAACATACACTACTTCTTTGCTGGGAAAAGAACATTTCTGATATTGTGAGAGATTATTTTGATGTAAAAATGTTTTTTTTCAGATTTTATTTCTCATTCAAAATATTGATACAAACTTACAAGTTAATAAGCTGATTGTGATTGTTTAAATGTCAGTTTGTAATGCACAACATTCATCATTGATGAATGAACACAGCTAAAAATGTTGTAAGGTCACAATAAATATCGAGGTGTCTTTTTTAACATTGTCAAGTTTTGCTAAAGCGTTCTCCATGAGGACTTGATTTAAAAAAAGGATTCCTGTTATATCAATCGACAATCATACGATCAAGTAAGGGGTTAGTGTCTTGCCCAAGGATGAACTGGGAATCACTGAACCATAGCTAACTGGTCAAACTGTAAAACCTAAATTCTTTGATTGTAAGTTGTGTTACTGCTTTGTTTTCCTCAAGCTTTGACCTCAACAACTGACCCTAACCAGTCAGAAGTAACATCGAGGCTCAAAAGATAGGGTGTAATTGGGTTTGAACTATGATGATTTTGTGTTTTCATTTTGCACTATATAAAATAACTTCATCGGCATCATCTGAGAGCCTGAGTGCAGGCTTTATACCAATGGCGCTCCTTCTACACGCCACAAAAAAGCTAAACAATGCACCTTTTATTAGTAACTATTAACAGCTTCTACCACGTTAACTCAACAAAAGGAAGAAAAAAAACTTCACAGACTTGTCTGACTGTGGAGAAAACCTGCAGGAGAAGGGGAAGGGGGGGGGGGTCCTTTAAGGCCTTTGGCTCTAATTCTGGGACTAATTACAAAGAGCGGTGACTCCAATCTAATGAATTAAGTGAATGGAGTTTAAGCATTCCGGGCATGTTTAAAATACCTGAGATAGTATCTTGTAAAATCCCAAGTATTTTAAAGAAGCTCATCTTTAACTTAATGAGCATCCATTCCCGTGACACCATAGGATGCACATATAGTCCAAGAAAACTTACTCTTTTTACATAATTCTTATCATACTGCTTCAAAGAGCTCAGTAGATGAAGAGTATGACTTTTTGTGTACGTGTTGTTTCAGTTGTTCTCCAATGTTCAGGTGTTATGCAAAGTTTAGACCGTATTTGCAGCATGTAGTAAAAATATACAGAAAAAGTATTTTGCTTTAATCAAACCTTACAATCTGTCTTAGAATGTATGATATTGAAAAGACTATTTCAAGAACTGAAGTGTGATATTGCTGATGTCCAACTCTTTTGGTTTGTGAGCAGGGCAACTTCAACAGTAAGAGGCACAGATTCTCACCTTTGGCATGGGAAACTGACAGGACCCAGAGCAATAGAAGGCGTCAAATGACTTGGGTGATATAATCCATTCACTCCATCCAATGTCAGCGAAGTCCACTTTCAGGTATCTCCGAGCGCAGTTCCTGGGCTCGTTCCACTGCTTCTTTCGTGCCTTTTTAATAGTCTGTTCGTCAAACTGCAGCAGGGGCATCTTGTGTCGCTGATTCTTGCGTGTCTTTTTACGTGGCCGCCGACCCTGCTTGTTCTCAAAAGGCTGATATGGACTCGTCTCATCCCAACCGGTTGTCTCATATGGATACTCAGGCCCAGGAAGTTCATTGTTTTGCAAAGGGAGAAGAACATTCACTGAGCGCTTGTGTCTGGGATGCAGCTGTTCTTGCTCAGTGTTGTTTTGCTCTCGCATTGCCAGTTTGTGGAAGCTGTGTGAATCTGAGGCCTCATCTCCCACTGAGTGGTGTCTCTGGAGAGTGGCTACCACACTTTCAGGCTCTGAAATGGCTGAGTCGTTGGCATAAACCAGTATATAGGGCGAGCGATCCAACAGGAGTTTCTTCCACGGCCAAGGCCCCTGCGAAGCAACATCAATACCAATGAACAGCTCGTCGTGGTGCTTGACTTGATTTACCACACGAGTTATGTCCTTCCAGTGCCATGATATGAAGTTTTTGTAGAGAGTGGACACAATGAGCCTAACATGTCCAAGACTCCTGGTTTTGTTGCCTGAGGAGGCGAAACTCCAGATGACCATGTGGATGTTGTTGTGTCTCCTGGGACCATAGCGGGAGAAGCTTTTAGACCTGGAAAACCCCTGGGTGGTGTTCTGGAGGTCTCCAATGTAATAATGAAGAGTGGCTGAAAGAATGTCCTCTGACTTGGTGAGAGAGGTGAGGTTGAAAATCTGGAGCTGTTTCTTGTTTATAGTTCCTGTAATAATAAGTAATACTATTTAGACAATGCAAATGGTTGTATAAAATGTCAGCAAATTGAACAATGACCAATTGAGGTAATAATAATAAAATGATTGAGACAAATGACCAACTCAACATTCTCTCAGCCATGATGATTATGTTGGTTTTGTTTGCCCAGATTATTACAAAAAATGCACTTCCGTCAGCATGTAACAGAATTTATGTGGCTCTCAAAACGTAAAAAAAAAAATCTAAATGAATAACTACTCTATACATGATCCAAAAACGTACTTTAAGAAAAGAAACCTTTTTATTTGAATAAAATATTTGAAGGAACATAGTGGTTGCACTTTTGTAAACTTCACATTTCAGCATCAATATTGTATTTTGTTGGAAGCAGAATCTCAAAAATTGATAGTAAAAAACAATAAAATGTTATGGTTCTTTACAAAGGTTTTAAGATGCAATACATTTACTTGTATGTTTTTCCCAGCAAGGAACTAATTTTTGTCATGTTTTCATTTAGTTTGGAGCAACTGTTCAAAGTTTTCCCTTGAACATTGGCTGCTTTTTAATACATTTTCCTCCCAGTCCTTGTACTGTTTTTAAAGAAATATATATTTTTGCTTGTTTGTCAAATTAACCAACAGTAACACTTGAAATAATTTTAAAAGAAAAAGCCCCTATTTCAAAATATGAACTTATTGTTTGCTTTATAACAGACGGTCTAGCAAAAGCTTATTTGCTATCAGTTGGTTTCAAACACACAAAGCCAAATTTGATCTCTGCAAGTTGTTTTATGTGAAAACAGAAAAGTGGCAGGTAAAAAAAAAAATATATAAATATATATATATATATACAGAAAATTGGGAAGGGCTTGTTAGTTGATCCTGAAGTCTCATCAGTAGTGGTCTCTAAGGGAGGGAAAAAATAGAAAATGCTGAAATATGCCAAACGACACAAGAAGTGGGATTGAAAATCAGTGGCAATAGCTCTAATGGATATATGAATCTTCTCCAAAACACTGAACCTCAATGTTACTGAAGCACTGTGGTAACATCTTGACAGAGAACTGAACAAAAGAAACCTAAATCTAAAGAGGCTCTTTGGGATGCCCTTAAAGAAGATTAACTTTAAAGCGTATTAGTATTGCAGAAACACATTTTTTTTTAGATATAAACTATTTCTATCTATCAATATAGTTTATTTATTTCAAAACTATCCTTTCAAAATGTTCAGTACATTTTTGGTTTTATTTGATCCTTAGTGAGGAACGAAAAGTGGTTTAAAACGTTCGTACTGCGCTGTGTTTTTAATTGGAGTGATATTGTCATTTTTTATGCAGTAACATACTGGGACTGGGCGATAGGAGGCAGTAGACAACAGTCTAAAAATTTTTAAAACAACGTTGAGAGTAATTGTCCTCAACAGATTAAAGTATGCTATAACAGTTTGCATTTAAAAAGTTGAAAGTGGATGAGACTAAAGCTTTCTTACAGTTTCGTAGAGACAAAGCACTAAAAGAAAAAAACGGCTCCTTAAATCCAGATGCTGACTTTGGTGGATTCACCAGTTCCACAGCAGCACAAGCTGGGCATCTGCCACATCCTGGCTCGAGGGGAAAAGCTATTTAGTGTATCTGAGAATGAAATCTTGAGATGTGAAAACAATTGTGTCGCCAAACGGCGTAAGTTGAATGCAATGATCTGATGCAAATCTTACTTTCTGGCAAGAGAAAGGTTAACAGGTTGTTTCAATGACTGGATCAACAGGTGTATTTGAGATTCAGCGGAATAAAAAAAGCCCAGAAAATGTCAAATATTTGTTGTTGTGTGATTTTTTTCTTACATGTAAACAGTATTACAACAATTTCAGCCTTTGTCTCCTAAATTTAAAGAAAGGGATTAACTATAAATTAAGCATACCCTGTATGCTGCCAACTTCGCACGCATCACTGTTAAAGTTAAGAGGAATTGCGTAAAACAGGGCGGAAAGCGATGCTGCCTAATCAGATATCTATCCTACAACAGTCATGTGTGCCATTCCCGTACAGCTGGAATGTGTGTTTATAGTATGCTAATTCTACATACCCCAGTGCGCTTTGAAACTACGAACGGTGTTGCCATCCCTGAACGGATATCCAGCACGATTGTACTTCGCATAAAGCATCTGCATGTGCTCCGTCATTGTATCCCGTAAAGGCACGTCTTGGTCTTCTTCCGTCGTGTACTTGTTATCCACCGAATGCGTAAAATCCACCCTACGCCTCTCGAGGACACCGTCTGTTTTCAGCATCGCGCAGTATCCAATGCAAAGATAACTCCATCCATACAACAGTAAGACAACAAATCGAGAGTAGAGAGCCATGCTTAAGAAAAAGGGTAGGTGACGACAAGAAAAATATCAGCTGTGGACAAACTATCGCGTCTCCAAAAGTGTCCCTATTTCCAAAAAGGCATACCATCACATGAGGACCCCTCCGTTTGGAAAAGACAGACTAACATCACCTTTGACGTCAGTCATAACAGGACATGAATGTGTGTTATCCGACTTCCTTCTCTGTTTTTGATAAATAGTAACTAAGATTCAGTAAAATAAAAATGTTCCTTCGCACAGGATAAGGTGTGGGAAAAGCAGTCGGGGCTGCTCTTGCATCGATTCTCTTAGTTTTGAGCTGGCTTGACGACCAATTGCCTACCGTCTCAGCTTTCATTGAAGGTAAAGCATGTTGTGCTTGGTATTATAGGGCTTGAGGGACCAGCTGGGTATTCCTCATACAGTCGCACACACAACACACACGCGCAAGCAGAGTGAAAGAGAGAGAGAGGGGGGGAGCGAGAGAAAGGGAGAGCTTCCTGTTTAAAATGCTATACGTACGTTCAGCCGAGGGACAACTTATCTGGTCACTAAGAACAGAGCAGGCTGGGGGCGAAGGAGTTGTCCGCTGAGTTAAGACATATAGCACAAGATTTAAAAAAAGGCTTAATAAACGGCATTCCAGCGATTTATTGAACCGGTTTCAGTGTGAACTACCGCCATAGAGCAGCCCCTCCGTGCGCAATATCTGCTCCGCAGCGCTGTGCGTCTGGGCGGCGTTGATGAATGAAGCGGCTTATTGTCGGTATTAAGGGCTTTTTTCCCTATTTAGTTCAGTTCAATGGAGTTAAGCACAGACATCCTGTACAATCACAGTCCGATCCGGATGCTGTACTGTTCCCCGCCTCCACTAAAACAGCCCATCAGGCGCGGTTTATGCACCCCACCCAACCGTTCTTCACTACCCCCCCGCCACTGGCCTTCTTTCAGGGGTACTCGGGAGGAAATGATTAGGGCATTTCCCCGCACTTGGACATCTGATTGCAATAATATTAGCATACCATATCATTCTTAGCACTCCCAATACCCTATGGATTTAACCCTTTCCACTAACTGGGGATGAGCAAAGGAGCATCAACACACAGCAGCTGCCAAACGATAACATAATGAAGTCACAGTTGCTCAGGTGCTTAGTAGATTTGATTCCACTACTGTAAATTTCAGATTTTAATTTAAACTTCGCAGCAGTGGCCAGTACATAATTTAGTTGTAATGACAGACCTCAAGATTCCTGTTGGACTCTATATATGCCACTATATGCCAGCAGATATGTTGCTGCATGCCTCCTTCAGGACATAAACTGGCTTAAAGTAGCTAAAGGAAAAGGATATTTTAAATTCTGCACTGTTTCTCCTTAGTATAATGTTCATGAAGACGGTTGTTTTGTTGTTGACTAGTGTTACTCATAATTTTCCCTTCTCTCCAAGTTTGTCAGCTAGACCAAGGAAGTCTGGTGGTAATTCTAAATGTCTTCCACTTGCAAATGATGGACATTGTTGTAATTTCAGGCTATTTAAACACTGCAACTTTTCTTATTATTTTGCTCCCCAAACCTTTTCATGTAACTGTGGTTTAGTCAAACACAAAATAATGTATTCCGGCTTCCTGCTACTGTCCAGAAACATGCATGCTAGGCTAATCGAAGACTCTGAATTGCCCATAGGAATTAGTCTGTGTGTGTGTGTTGTTGTCTTTCTCTGTGTGGTCCTGTGATGGAATGGCCACCTCTCAAGAGGTACCCCACTTCTCACCGAAAGTCTGCTGGTCTGCAGGGGAAGCCCCCACCCTTCCCAAAATGAATAAATAAATGAAAATACATAAATAAGACACCCCTTGTGATCCTACTAATAATAAATAGTACTGTATAGACATTAGATGGACGGTTTTCAGAATTGTCATGCTTATGAGTATTTGGTTAACAGTTAAAGAACTCAATGCTATCATTTTGGGTTTAATGCAATCTGCGCCTCAAATGTTGGCACTCTTAAGTAATGCTGATTGGGACATTAGGCTAAAAAAATCTATGCAAAAAGACACGGAAAATACGTTTTGATGTAACCCAAGATTGTATCTTAGAGTTTTGGATAGTGTAACAACTATTTTAAACCCAGTTTAGAGTGAATCCACCTCTTTACCTCATGTTGTGTATATTAGGGTCATGTCAGGCCTCAAGCTAATAAAACCACATGTCAGTAAAAGCCCCAACAGCTAAACGCCCAATAAACAAACAGAAGAGGATATAACCATTTAACTTCATTTTATTGAGAAATTTTTACTCTGTAAAGACAAACAATCCATCTGATGATGTATAGTCCACATGGAAACATATGGAATAAAACTTGTCCTGTTACATTTCATGGGCAATGCTCATTTGACCATCTACTGCTCATTTTTCTGTGCACACCTGCTGATTGGCAGGTGTTTGGAATGACTGATACATCCTTAATTGAATGCTATTTCCTGATCACATGGATGAGCTGCAAACATTATTTCCAATTGGGTTGAGGGTTTGTCCATTGCAGGGCCACACAGAGACAAACAACACCCAATGTTTTTGTGGGGTTTTATAATTTGTTTGTCCAATTAACCTAACATGCATGTTTTTTATCCATGGGGTACTGGAAGAGACATGCAGACACAGGAATAACATGCAAACTCCACAAAAAGGTCCTTGGGACTCGAGTGTGACTTGAGTGTGAGGCAACAGTGCTAGCCACCACACTAATTCGAAACTGTGTCCGAGCTGCAGAAGGTTGTGTGTCACGTTGGAAGAGAACACACAACCTAAAGTTCGCAGAAGACTGGTCATATTGTTAAGGTTGTCTGCAAACAGACCTTCACAATATGCATATGCAGGATGCATTCAAAATTGCAACTTTTAAAGAAACAGACAACATAGATGGAAAAGGCACCTCCTCTGCAAACCATCATGTTGTTTGATGTCACTCCTTTCTATAACCTGATTTCCACCAACATTAATTTGTCATCACAAAAAAACAACACAAAGGACAAAAAGAATCATGCTGTTTATGACAACCCCAAACCAGACTCTCATCCCCCAAATCCCAGAAACCTCATGTCACCACACATATTGTTTAGATGAGGCCAAAAGACTCCATGTCATTCAAAACAGAAAAACAGATGCAGCTAGAGTAAGGCTCCTATGGTATCAAATATATTTGATACATATTGGAATGAACTAATCTGTTTGAACCTTGTGACTTTCTGGAAAGAGAAATCACAGGGCAGGGAAAATAAGCATAGGACATGAAGATAGGTTGCACGGTTAACATAAAAGAAAAGATCATCCTTTCATGCGGAATTCTTGCTAACTCTTTTAAGTCTGATGAAAAAATTGAAATGCATATGTTGAAATACTTGCATTGTATCCATTAAAACCATGATAATAATAAAACCATAACTTTGATTGTTGTCTTCATGACACAACATATCAGAAATTATAGTTAGTTATATGTTAGTATTTATCTTTATCTCTGTCTCCAGTTTGTCTGCTAAGCTCTGCTAAGCTGTCAGCTACCAACTTGAAATTCACAAAGCAAATGAAATGAAACAAATTAAATCAGCCTGCTCTTTAAAGCAGATAACTGTGATTATTTTAGTTAAATTTAAGTCTGTTTCAAGAAGCTTGTCTTTGAGGAAAGTGATGCTGAGACAAGGGTTATATGTGACTGGAAGGGTATTAATTGAGTATAACATGACATTAAAAATCCATACAAAAGTTGGGATACAGGATAAAATAACATCAGACAAAAAAAAGTTAATAGAAAAACATTCATACTATTGTATCAGAGCTATAATAAGAAATAGAGAGCCTTAAAGAAGCAGAATCTCTTAGAAATAAAAGTGTTATTCAGTAATCTGTGTCTTCAAAATGTTAAGAAAGTTTAGAAAATGTCCTCACTGTAGAATTGTTAAATCTTTGAATATTCCATCATTTAACAGCATTAAATCCTTAGACTCTCAGGCAGCATTTGGTGAAACAGATGTTAGTTTGCAAGTCTGCTGTGTAACGAACACTATCGGATAATTATTTTATAACATTCTTCTAACAAAGGTCTTAAGTTTATTTTTAGATATGTTGCTCTTATTTAATTAGAGTAAAGGCTCAACGGAAATTTAGTTCCATTATGATTAAGAAATAGTGCGTGAAACCTACATATTGATATATCAGGCTCCAAACCTTCTTTTTGTGACTATGTTGATACAATTTTATGTATGATCAATAAAAAAATAAATAAATAAAGCCAAGGAAGATAATAACTCAGGTTGCAAAGCTCTCAACTGTAGTTTTAGTTTACAACATGTAGAGGGACTTTTTTCACACCAAATCAAAGTGTTCCTCCCTACTATGCACCTTTAAAACTTTACACCACACACATATATGAACACATAAGTAAAGATCATATCATTTGTTTACATGAAGACACAGATAAAGTTACGTCGTATGAGGCTGAGTCCCACCAAGAGTTTTACAAAGAATGGCAAAAAGAAACCTAATTAGATTTCAAGAGTTTCTAGGTAAGAATATATCTCGAGTTGTCTTGCAGAGAATGTCAGTAAATGACTAATATGTAAATGATAGAGCACTTTGATGTCCTGTATGGTGTGCCTTGCATCTGGGAACATGCGGAATGCTTTAAGCCCATTACCCACTCTTGCAGTCCAATTGGTGCTACCGCAGCCTGGGGGAGGACATAAAAGCAACCCCCATCATCTTTCAAAGTTTTTATGCCTTTAATCTGTTTAGACAAACAGCCCAAAACATGCCAGTGAGGACAATCCCTGGGTCCCTTAGCAGGTTCTTACCCCTAACTAAGATGGCTGTCATGTTGAATGTTTGGAAAAATCATGTTGTTCCACATAGAAAATAAAGGAGAGAATAAAGATATATTTGAAAACTCAGATGAGTTGCATATTTTCTGGCTCTCTCATCAGTCCATTTAGTTCTTCCTCTGTAAATCCTCAATTTACAGCCATTCTTTTCATTGAACACTTCCACCCAGATAGTATGTGTGAAATAAGGGGAAGAGTTTGGAAATGATGGTACAACTGCAGCAACTTGGTCAAATTAGAGGCTTCAATATTTGCCACAGTCTCTGAAGCTCAGATCGTTCTGATGCTGTGGTCGTACAGGACAACATGGATGTAGATGTCGGACTGTAAGCACGTCCTGCTGGAGTCCTCACCAGGGCCAGACTGAAAATAGTGAAAACAGTTAAAAGTGTTTGTCAATTAAATTGAAATTTAATGCAATGGTAATTTTAACTTGGATTGATGTAAGGAGCATTTTGTTCAAAATTTAAAGTGAGCTTGTATGAGCATCTGTAGGACAGAACTCAAACAAGTAATTGTCTCTAAAGTTTTTCTCTACTTAATCTGTACCTTGCCTTCCCAACAGGCAGGGAGAACCTACAGTAAGTGTTTAAGGAATCTAAAAGTATCATAGAGCCACAGAGCTGGCATTGAATCTCAGCGGGTTTGGGTTTACAAATTTAAACATTCCGGTTACACCAGTTCATTAGATTTAACAAGTTAATCAAGCTGAAATGAGAAGAATATTGAGTAAATAAAAATGCACTGACTGCTGCAGAGGCAACATGTTTTCAATTAAACAAAACCACAAATATCCAGAACACATCTCAGTATAATAGTAAGTTTATTAAAGGGGAGGCCAAGTGCAGGATAATTTGACCGCAACTGTTCATTTTCCAAGATGTTTTGTGTTACTTTTGGTTGTCAAAGCTGACACAATCCCTAAATGAAGATGTGAAGCCACTACCAGCTGGAAACATTTATTTAAGTCAGAGTGTGTCAGAAGTTTCTGGTGGGAGTGAATCCACTGGGCATCTATTACACTCAATTTACACTTTTACCTCAAACATACTTGTGGGTATCCCAATATAAGAGGCAATCTTTTTCCCTATGTTCAAAGAGTATAAGTATAAAAGAAAATATAGAGCTTTACCTAATTTATCACAGATGGGAATGAATGGCATCTATTTTCTAGAAACGTAAAATGGTGTAATTACATTCACATAATCTACGCAAACAACGTTAAGTGTTTTTTTTTTTATCTTAAATACTGGCAAACCAGTCATGCCATTTTCATTACAAATGCAAAACACTCCACCTAACATCCATGACAAAGGCTGAAAAATGGAGCACTCAAAATTAGGTTGTTGCGAGGCTTAATCTTTAACATTAGCTGGATCAAATGAACAGCTAGTTTTCAGTGAGAGGGTTAAAAAACAGACAGTTCGATTCTACTCCTAGCTGTACCATTCTGGGCTGAGCTGAACTAGGTTTCTGGGCATACAGGCGGTTTGCTGTGTCTGGCTTCCTATCCCTTCACTTGTGTTTTTAATAGACGGCTTGGTTGGGGCGGTGCTCAACCACAGCTAGAAAACTGTGCTGCCATTTTGGCGCTTGGCCTCAAAAACGCAGTCCCCACAGCTCTGTCTGCAATTTTAAAATAGTTCAGCCCCACCAACTACTTCCCTTCCCCCCAGCAAAGAAGGAAAGTAGAGAAAAAAAACCCATCTCTGTCACTAGTTATTCTTCCAGGGCTCTGTCAGACAGAGAGGAGGAAGCACCTGTCTCGACCCCTTGATCCTCCATTCTTTGTGCAGGTGGAAAGCTAATATCTTCCCATCCTACTTATTTCTTTATCTTTCTCAGCCTCTCCATCTCTTTTTTTGGAGGCTCCCAGTGGAGCCCAGGGTCTGTTATTTGTGGCTTCTTTTAAAAACTGCTTTAATGTGGAAATATTAAAACTTGAAATCAGTGAGGGAACTTTAAACAAACCTGAGCCACAAAGATTAGTTGCTCCTCTGTAAAGAAAAGAGGTCTCAAGCTTTCCTGTGACATTTTTACAACCATAACTGTGCCATGTCTTTCCCAGAGGCCTAAAAGCAAAACAGGACAACAGCAGGAATAAGGAAAACATTTTTACCCATGGATCCACATTCAGAATCTTTTTGTCCCTCTTGTTCTTGAAGAGAAGGCCATTGGGGTAATCACAAATTGCCTCAAAGTTAGGGCTGGAGTTGGATGTGGACACACGTGTCTTCCAGTTGTGGTAGCTATGAAAAAAAGGGAAAGAATAATTCAATGCAATCAAGTTTTTAATGAAGCTAAAGGTGTTCCTAAGTAGTTTAGATTTAGTCTTTGTATAGATTCCAAACTATCCACCCCCTGCCCAGCCGTGCCGCCATACTAGGGTCAAGTGTAGATAACGAATGCATGGACAATAAAGTAGTTTAAATGATTTATCTCAATTTGATCAGCACAATATTTTAACAAAAGTTTGTACAGGGTTGATCTAAATTGTATAAAATGATCACACTAAGCAAAAGCCATGTAACATATATGAAAATGATTGTCAGTCCAGATAGCCTGTTGCTGAATCTTAAGATGCATTTGTGGAACTAAAATAATAAAGAAGAAATAACAAGGTCCATAGTACTGAGGCTTTCTCTAACAATAAGATAATATAGGGTGAGTCAAAAGCCTCTCACTAATTACTTTGTGGGTTACTCAGATATGTCATTTTCCATTTTGATTCTGAAATAAAATTATGTATCCCCTTAAAGCCTGCCATCACGAGTATGCGACCCCAAATTGACCATTGTACCCGTTGTCGCAAATTTGAAACATACTAAAATTTCTATTTATTTTTTGTGCAAAAGTAAAATTAATAATCTCAACATTATTTACCATCTAGGTGAATAGGTGTGCAGCTGGACAAACTATTATCAAAAATGTTGCGAGCATGCATTTCAAAACAGGGTTTGAAAGTGTCTGTAAATCACCACATTCCATTTCAGGCAAGAACCCAGCATTTTAGGAAATGGGGTCTGTGCTTCAAAAAGGTGCCGCACTCAGAAAAACTAACAACTTTTGTATTTAATGACAAGATGAACATTAGAATCTACAGACATAAAGGGTGATTTTAAGTGGTTCTCATTATTATTTGTCCACATCTTTAGCTGAATAACTGTATAAGTTGCATTCTGAGTAATTGAAAGTTGCAAGCCTTGGCTGTCCCCCAGTAGCAGTTTTTTGTCCAACAACAAAGTTGGACCTCAGTGAGCCTACACGGTGTAAATTCTATAAAACATACATTGTGTTTGAGAGATGACTGGCCTGAAGTTGTACAGTGAGTTGGAAATATGGAACTATAACATTAGAGAGCTGCCAGCACTGTACAGGATATATTTCACTCGCTGTAATGCTTTGCTCTAAGGTGCATATGCAAAATGTAAATTATGCACATTGTGTCAGATCCAATTCTAAATGTTTAGTTTCAGTTTTGTAAGGTTTCCACAAATCTGTCTGTTTGACGAGTGTGAAGACGATTTTTCCGGAATCATTTGAAGGGGAACTCTCTCACAGAACATAACACCTGTCTACAAATACCAATTTGCATTTGAGTCATACATTTTCTTCTGCCTACCTAATAGGCATTTATCCTACAGATAACAAGAAAACACATGACATACGATTGGCAATGTAGTGCTCTTTTTCATAAACCAAAGATCCCCACTATGCCATATTGGGGACATTTAAATACATATTCTTAAAATTGGGTCTGACTTTTAACAGCACTGAAAGCGACCAGGTATTACAACCTTATTTCTGACTCTTTTGAGTGTATTTTATTGGAATTCTCATATTATGGTGAAATATCTCGCTATAAGCATTTAGAGAAGCATTTCATGTTCATTTATGACATAAGAATTGCTTTTTTTTATTTACAAGTTATGTTTTTGCATTTTTTCAGTTATTGTTCAACCATCTCCTGTCCGCTGTCAGATTAATCTTCTGCTCCAAGAAACACATACCATGTACGCCTCAGAACGGTCCAAACTCTGTGGGGAAATACACTGAAGCATAAAATTATAAGGTAAAAGACCAGAGGTCTGGCATTTTTTTCCTCGCTGCCAACAGAGCTGAGAAAAGAGGTTCAGAATAGAATATTGTACTGCCCCAATTATAAAATACAAATTGAGGTTTCTCTTTTAAAATGCAAAAGAAAATTATATTGACTGAAACTCACTTTCAGGAATAAGCATCCTTCATCTTTTTGTAAATTAAATCTGACAGTGTTTCAGTGACTATTTATGCTGAAATGCAATACGGGAATTAACATTTCTTTGGTAAACCACTTTTACTCCATGGTGAACCACTTACATTTGTGAGAGAAGTGGGACAGATGTGAGATATTTTAACACCAAACATGAAAAAGACTGACAGAAGGAGTTTTGAAACTATGCCGAGAATCTTAAATTTGTGACTTAAATGTGTTCATAGCACCATCCTCCCTCAGTGTCCAATATGAATGATTACCGGGCTAACTAACTTCGTGGCCGGCGTACATTTGGTCACAAAGAAAGCAGCTGGATGATACCACACCCAGATACATGGACCAGTAAAAGTGTGAGGACCCGGATTTGGTGGAAACAATGACAGAGCTCTTAGCACTGTGTCCTGGGTCTCAATGCATTTACCATGACACGTGCACTATTTCTTTTTTACTTTCTATAAATACTCTATGTAGTTCTATTGTCTCCAGGTGGTCATTTTCCACGTTAAAGTCAACACTTCCAGTGTAGGGCTGGAGCATGACTAAGAGAGTTGGATCATATATATATATAAATAGATATATATATTTATAGGAAAGAGTATATAATTCGGTGGACGCCGCAGCAGTAAAAAAAAAAA
>JABUIW010000034.1:2676662-2771106 GCA_013363375.1 Menidia beryllina | reverse complement strand
AATAAATAAATAAATAAATAAATAAATAAATAAATAAATAAATAAATAAATAAATAAATAAATAAATAAATAAATAAATACATAAATACATAAATAAATACATAAATAAATATAATATAATACAAACAATGTTGCTCATGTTTAGCACTTTATTTTCAGAGAAAGAACAAAACACCTCCAAGGATAAAAAAAATGAGTGCTCTTCTCATCCTCCAGCTCACTTAAAGTTCCTACCATGTACATTTCTCATTTCTCATTAAAAGTGTTTTAAAAAGTTTAATGCGGCTTATTAAAGACAAGCCTAAAAGTGATATAAGCCTAATATAACAATGTGTTCCATAACACTATATTTTGAATACATGGGTTAACCAAGTGCAAGAAACAGTAAAGAATAGTGGAAGGAGTTTCAGAAATGTTGGATCGATTGTGGCATTTAATCAATTAGCATTTAATCTAATATAAAAAAAACAGCAAAAAGGTTGAGGGGGTTGACAGCTGGCTTTAAACATCCATAACCCTTGTAATTGTTTATTCAGTCAGATATTCTTTGCTGTTCTCTTTTTTTTATAAATTGCAAGATTGTAAGGACTGGCTATAATAAACAACACAATTAGGGCAAGTTTTTTATAAGTACTTGGTTGAAGATTGACACAAAAATATGGTAGTAAACATTAGGAAAACATCATTGACTTTTTTTGCATTTCATTGGTTATTAGGTTCTGCCTCCTCGCACCGCACTAAACATAAAATTAGTGCTGTGTAATCTCACAGTTTCACCAGTTTATAGCAAAATATGAATCATTATATGCACTTTGTGGTTTTGTAATGATTTTCAGATGCTGTTAATGGAATTTAAAGATTTTTTTTAGTCAGTACTATAAAGAAAAAAAATAATTTGCTCTACTCTGTGGTTTCAATTACTAATGTTGTAAACATGTTTTTATTATATCAAAGACATTTATTTGGAGGTAAAAGAAAAGGCACTAAATTAGAATAAAGTACCAGAGTTTTTAGTACTGAGACATATTTTTTTTGGTCCAGCTTTTACTTACCTGTCCTAACTTTGCATTGTTAAATTTCAGACAGTGAGGTAAAACTAGAGGAAGTAGACCCACATTATATATTTATTTTTGTTAAATATATGATAGGGTATATTTATTAGAACAGAGTATATTTTCCAGAAGAGACTAAGAGGCCATGGTCTGTTCACAGTCATGGGGTTGTCTGCCATTTGGCTGAACTCAAACAAAATCATGTAATACTCATTCTCACCCCCTGTTTGTCCTTTTGGGACTTCTCACACATACCTGAAATCTTGATAACATGTTACTATGCATGAGCATGTGGAATGTGGGATTGGTTTTGGCTCCAGTAATTTACTGACAGCCTTCTATGTACCTAGGTCTCCTGATAGGCCAAGAATTATACAGATATAAAAATGAGCCAGTGAAAGATACAAAGTGTATTTTAGCTTCCACTTGTAAGGTCAATAGTTCATGTGTGGCTTGTGTTGAAACTCTGTGACTGGAACTGACCCTGAATACAATTCAACCCTATTTGTTCTGATTCCCCTATTTACAGATCTCTCGAAGAAGACACCTTTGTGGAAAAAGAAAATGTTCCTACTTCAGTGAATTATATCTTTTAAAATGAAGTCTCATTATTCATCATCTTTATCTTTTATCACATATTTACTGCACATAAAAACTGCTTTAAGTTGATCAAGACTTAAACAAATGTTCCTGATTCTGCCTAATCTGTTTTCATTTATTTGTTCTAATCTCATTTGATATGTTTTGATTTGTTTTATGCCTACAGTGACCAAACCAACCCTTTTACTTTAAAGCCTATGCTGGTGTCTAAAAACAATAATCTTAATCACAAATTATAAAGTGTCTCTAACATGAGAATGTGGTAAAATCCAGGGACATCCCCACAATCTGGTCATGCTACAATGGAAGGAGACTCACCATAAATCTGAACATCTTGGCATGAGCCTCTTCTTTCCGCTGAAATACGGTTCAAAATCTTGGGTCTTGAGTCTGTGGGCGTAGTCTATATAGCCAGATACTTCCTGTCCAAGAGTATTACGATCCCTTATGAAAATAAGCGACTGAAAAAAGAAGGGAAAAACAGAAGGAAACCCTCTGTGTAAATAATCATGACCATTACGGCCCTTTTAAGTAAAAACCAGTATGGCCATTGCCAGTTGTGGAGAATGAACAGATAGGGGCACTCTGTTGCAAATCTTCCCAGGCTGAAGTCCAAAGACTAATCTTATACTTTAAATTGGTTAAAAACTCCAATGATTACAACTTGTGTCATTTTGTAGTGGCCCTAGCTCATAGATTTAGACTGTGTGGCAAAAAAAAGTTTGTGGGTCTAAGGCTAAACCCTTTAACTTAAGTCAGTAAAGTCTCAGTTCCGTTCCAATACTCCTACAGTTGGGGCAAGACCATACTTTGAAATGACATAAAACTAGTAAAGTTCTGACATAATACTCAATAATATGGGTTGTGTGAATAGCTATAGAGCTTTATTAGGTGAAAGAAAATCATAAGAGAAGGAAAAGCCAAGTTATAAGAAAAAAGCATGTGAGTCTTAGCTATAGATGGAATACTTCTATTGTTTTCACTTGTGAGGGTTTCTCACTTTCTCTCGATTTATGGGTGTATTCACTGAGCTAACTGAGAATCTTCGGAAAAAGGATATCATATATCGTGCAGATTGTGAATATTTTGAAGCAAAACTGAGATTTCAGGAAGTAATTTTGTACTAAAGTACTCTAAAATGACTAATCTGTTGTTGATGTCTTAAAGACTAGTCTGAAGAATGTGGCCCAAAATGACAGACTGTAAAGCAGCTGCTTACCCTTTGTTTTACTAGGGTATTTACTATTAACCTTCCTCTGGTGTTAGCTTTCTGCTGCCATCTGTAGTGTTAGCGGGTCATTTTGGACCCGTGTATTAAATCAGCCATAAAATACCCTAAAAACAATCTTTTATCATCCAATGTTTTCTTAACTCTTGTTTAGCTGGTTGGGCTCCCTTATCCATGAAAAGATTGGTATTAATATTTTTTTGTGGCCCCCTGGGCCTTTGTTTTAACAGCATACCCCTCGTTTTCAATGTCATAAAAGTGGTCAAATGAACCTTAAGAGTAGAAGGCAACAAAATAATCAGTTGTTCTGTAACCTGAGTGTAACTGAGAGATATTAAAACAAATTTTTTAAATGTTCAACAAAAAAAAGATTTTAATTTTAATATTATCAAATATAGTAACGTCTATGGTGTTTCGGGTCATTTTGGACCCGTATATATTTGCTTCAAGAAAAGGGCAAAAACAAGTCTTTTTTTCCCAACCAATAGAACTTTAAAACAATATTTAACAATATGAAAAACAGAACAGTCATAAATAATAATAAATTACAATAAAACAAAGATTTGCAAATAAATAAACAAAAACCTATCGAGAAAATCACATCAAAAGAAATCAAGTACTTGTTCTATCAATACTCTGTGCAAAGAACATGCCTGTGTGTGTATGTGTGTGTTTAGATGCATGTGTTGCAAAAAGTGACACTTTTAGTGTGTTCATTGCTTGATCTGTAAACTCCAGCAAGGAGGAGAACACCAATGTAGGCATCCAGGTACGTCTCATCAATGTCTTTCCATGTGTTGCCATGGACTTTTTTTCCCTCAAGGTTTGTCATAGCAAATATGACTTTTTTTAGTGACAATGGCAAAAAAAGATCAAAGCACGTCTTGATGTCACTTACTCTTGTCACAGCAAACCTCGTGACCCCAGGGGTCATTTTGATGATGTTTGCAGCAGCTGTCCTTCCATGCACATCAGGAGGAACTGTGTTCCAACGGATGTTGCCACTTTTGGATTGGAATGATTCAGCAGGAGCAGCTTCAGCACCAGTGACCTCCTCTTCAGACTGATTAGTTGTGTTTGTTTCTTCCAATTGGTACTCCACATCATCTTCGTTCTCAGAGGCCTGCTCATCTCCATCGCTAAAATCCTGTGTGTCTGCCTCATTTGCAGCAAAGATGTGATCCAAAGCTTAATTTAAGGTTAATCTTCTCCTCATTGTTGCATCCTGTGAATTGGAGATGTGTACTCTGCAAGTCACCACCTCTACACTCAAATGGCTTGATAAGCCTGGACATGTCTCCCTTTGTTTGTTCTTGCAAAAAGGCAAAGAGAAAAGCCCCTAAATGAAGCTCAAGTGGTTGGAGGAAGAGGCTGTTGGTTGACTGTGTGTTCATGATTTAATTTTGGGCATTTTTTATTGTTTTATAATAGAAAATTTTAACCGGGTCACAAATGACCCGAACACCACAAAAGTCATTTTTTTCACCAGAGCACTTTATAATTCAGTAAAAAAAAAAAAAAAGATTTTACTTTGTTTAAATGGAAGTCTCTGACAAAGTCAAAAAGTTTCAACTCAAAAAACAAATGTATGGAGTGCTTTTATGCATGTTAAAACTCAAAACGGGTCCGCCGGGACCCTAACACCATAGGAAGGTTAAGCAGGTTTTTTCATGCAAACATGTTTTAAGGTGATGTTATTCATTACAGGAAATAAAGTCTTTGCAACAAAAAGGATCTGTCAGCTGAATCAGGATCACTGTTTTCTTTACTATAGTTTAACTCCCTTTGGTTATAAACTTTGGAACCGAGAATTTAGAGTAATGAAAACAAAAAATCTTTAACCAGACTTACATTGGTTTATTTTCAAGC
Source organism: Menidia beryllina (assembly GCA_013363375.1). Taxonomy (NCBI): domain Eukaryota; kingdom Metazoa; phylum Chordata; class Actinopteri; order Atheriniformes; family Atherinopsidae; genus Menidia; species Menidia beryllina. Next base: position 2,766,357 of record JABUIW010000034.1, on the reverse strand, counting down.
TGACCCAACTAAAAAAAGGATTGATACAAACAGACCCACTCTGAGATGTTGAGATTGGACTTCAATCCCTCAACACAAGTTTTATGTAACACTAAACATAAACACAGATGGTACTGTGCCTATTTAGTTAAATTTATATCTAAAAATTATTGACCTCAGCTAGTACCTGTAACTCATCGACCAATCTCTTTGAACCCATTGGGGATTCTTAAACGTTGTGTAATGTTTTCATTTTATGCAAACAGTGGAGTTGAATACATCATATGCAGATCAGCAACAACACTTAATCCACAGCTCAAATGGTTAGCACTGCTCATCTTATTACAATGCAATTTTCTGCAGGGGAAACCAACATCCTGGCATTCGCATGAATGTTATTCCGACAATTGTCACCCCGCTGCAAAAGCGCTCCCCTCAAGTAGCAGCCTCAGACGTGCTTTTTCTGCCCGTAGTGCGCTTCCCGGTGGGTAGTTAGCATGCTAGCTTTTGTGGCACGAAGTGAAGTGTCTCTCCACATTGTGCCGCTTTGCCGTCGCCACAGTTTCCCCGCAGATCAGACACACGCAGGTTTCTTTTACAGTCGTAAAAAAGAATTCCTCCTCCCATTCGTTGTGAAAGTGATAAGTTCTCTTTCGTTTTTCTCCCATGTTTTTGGGGTAAGAAACTATCTCCGCTGCGCCCGCTAGCTTACTCTCCACTGACACTGGTTTTGTTTTGTCACGTGCACAATACTGACCTTTGAACTAGAGAAAACTTAAACTTAAGATATAATGAACATATTTTTAAGATATTGTCATTTTAAATCAAATCTATATGAATGCAAGTGTGATTCAAAAAGAATAGCAACGGAACAAAATTAAATTTTAGACGCTACTCACTATTGAGTTGTGCTATTTTTAGAACAGGCCTGCGGGCGCCTCAGGTGGTCCGTGCGGGCAACCTGGTGCCCGCGGGCACCGTGTTGGTGACCCCTGATCTACAGGACCAAAACCCACAATCGGCTAAATTTAGGTAACAGACAGTCCAGGGCAGATGTTGTTTAGTTGTAACTTGATAGCACAGAGCCGTTTTGGTTGTGCTCATATCAAGATATCTGCCTTGCTAACAAAGTAAAGAAAACCCCGTCCACAGACATTATTTGAGCTCTTCAGATGTTGCTGACTGCAATCAAAACATAGATGTCAGATTAAAACACAATGAGTAATGGGGTGGGGGTGGGGTGAAAAGGTTTGGATTTTGTAAAGCAAACAAAACAAAAATGTAAAGACAGTTTCCTGACTTCTCATCAGAGTTAAGTCTTTGAAGGCAAGTTCAAACAACACACAACTTGGAGAAGTAAAAAAAGTAAACAAGGATGACAGATGTTTTTGTCACTGGATTCAGATAAAGCGATTAAAAGCCAAGTTGTTCAAATCCCCTCAGGTGACGCAAAACATGACATGATCTTTTCATGCTGACTTCATGGTTTGGATAACACAGTATGACAATGGATGGGAAGAACTCCAGAACTCAGGTGTGAAGAGGTTGTTTTGTCTGCCTCCTAAAAAATAAAAAAAGATTATTTTCTTCCTTTTTATACTCGTTTTAAGAATGGAACACTTCTTTTGTGTTGACTTGTCTTGCTTACCGTGAGCATGAGTAAGTCATCTTACAGTAACAAAGTAAGAGGACCATTGTTGACTACATCAGACAGCGCTATCACATTTGAATCAATGTCAGGGCACAAGTCATCTGTGGATCCCGTTACTAAATAGCTATGCGATAACTTGCGCTCCAGAGTTTAGAAGAAAGCAAAAAGGGTTCCTTTCTCACTGTCTCTAAATGCTAAAAACAGATGCTATCAGGTTCACAGCTGGCAGGAGGCCTGAGCCTTTTAACCTATCTACTGGGTCCTATCATGACACAGCCAGCCTTAAAAAGACACCAGGTGTTATTGCAAAGGCAATAGAAGCAAGCACCATTCTTGTGGTAATTGTGGAAATAATGGACATGGCTAATGATATTAGTAAAAGTAATTAAAATATTACTGTCAATAACAAACAGCTTTAAACCTCTCTGGACAATGCAGAAGATAACGTAGAGATATCTAATGCAAATTCAAACTGATTAAACATTATGTGTAGATTAAGAGGTGGGGATTTTTTTTCTTTTATTTAGTATTCATTTTTCTTAATGATCATAAACCTTTTTTAAAATATCATTTAAAAAACACTTTACAGTGAACATAAATAAATGTCCAGAAACATTTTGAGAACAAATATTTATCTTTAGCCAGTTAGAAAACAAGAGCAATACGTGTTGAGATACATATTTGCTTTGCATATCATCCTGAGCTAGTTTCCCAAGATTCATTTCAATTACAGGGATCACAGGAAGAGAGCGAACAAGTCAGACTCCTGTTTGCTGCAAACAAGCAATATGAGTTTCCACTCTCCTTGTTGGAGGGAGCCTGGGAATCTCCACCTTACAGCATGGAAAACACCATCACCTGTCAGCAATTACCAAGAACAGGTGCTGTGACCTCACAGGGCAGCGAGGGAGAGGCCCCACTTTATACAAACATCATACTGGGTAATGCTGTAATGCACAGCACAGGTCCCAGGTTGACATGCCGAATTGTTGTGGTATGTCTGCCCCTCTTTGAAAATTTTAGTGACCTTAAGCAGAGGGTAACATAAACTGATGAAGTGTAGTAGACTGAGTGTATCCTTTATATCGCTAATCCATGAAGCACAACCTAAAATTCTTGTGGTTACCCTGCTTTTCTAAGACTCCATACATGAGCATTTCTATGAGCTAAGACTGCTGTTGATAAAATTAGTGAAGTCTGAGAAAACCATGGAGGGATCCCCCTACCCCTTTACACACATGTGCGAATTACTCAAGAAACCCTGAGCTAATCTTTCAAAGCCCTGCAGCTGAATAACAGGGAATTACAAATTTTAATCAAACAGAAGTTGACACCAGTCTGACACGTACTGTGCCCCTCCTTTATTCCTATATCTTATATCCTACAGGGGACACAATGGCTGAACCATCTGACATCCTGTGACGTGAGGAGTGTATATTTGAATGTGAGTGTAACAGTAGGTTTTCTCTCTGTGTGTTGTGTAGAGTGAAAGAAACATAAAGTTAACGTGCAGCCACAATGAATTTGTAAACTTCTGCTACTTTTGTGCATGAGTAGAAAAATACTACTTTGGGACATAAAAATCTTACAACAGCTATGTTGAAGGCATCAAACCTCATTTATTTTGGTTTGGTTGTAGAGCTAAATTTTTAAAGAAGATCTTTAGTATTATTTTCCCTTCATGGAGCTTAGATTCCTAATTAGAATCATAAATGTACAAAGGCCTTTGAAAAATAATGTCTCTGATCACAATATAGTTAATAACCAGAAGGCAGAAGAAGTTTAAAATGGAAAGAAATTATTTTATCACACTGTAGTAAGTTCAATTTCAAGTTCAACAGGTCACGAGTCTGAGCTCATGATTCAGGTCTCTGCTTCATTACACAACTTGAGAGTTCTATTTGAAGAATCCAGCTTTTAAAATGCATATACATATCATTAGGAGCAGTGTTTAATGTTTTGTTCTGTAATGATCTAGGAACCAGTGGACAGATTTCCCCTCAGGTGGTTCCAGTGAAAAGCACCTCTGTTGTGTTTTGTACAATTTAATAAAAATAAAGAATTTTTATTCTTGAATATTTTTCAGGTAAATATAGAAATAATTGCTTCTGAGCATTTAAACTATTATACAGACACCTGAATATATCAGGATGAGCCATTGCAGACTTCTACCTAAACAGTAGATGTCGCCACTGAGAAAGTGACACCGTTACACTGCAGGGAAAACGCTAGAAGAAGGCATACATGGAGTAATATGGAGTCACATATGTAAAAACCAATATTTGATATCTTTTAAATAATAAAAAGGTATTTTCTTTAATATTGCTCAAATCCTCATACAAATGCATGTGCAAAATTAACTGCTTGTGCACTCCTCCCTGTAATTTTCATGTTTTATCAAGCATTCCACTGCAGGGGACCATAGATTACAAGATAAGGAAATGCATGACTGGGTGAAAAGATACTGAAATACATGGCTTGAGGTACACTGTAACAGATGATGAACAGCAAGCATTTTTCATAGAAACCATCCTGTATGGGTTAAAGGCCATGTAAAGTTTTAGTAAGTCTACTTTTTGTTTAAATGACTTTTTCCCATCTATCCTAAATTGTCTGTTGGCATGAAAAGTGGTCTACACATTTTTTTCTGGTTTGGACTAGAGTATTTCTTATATCCCTTTACTTATAAGCATAATCCATTGGTTAATGTTGAGTTGTTAAAATACTAAGTAGAACAATAAAGGTATGGATTTACGGTAACTGAATGTAGTTAACCATCCCCCCATACTTGAACACTGACACCATCAACCTATCTGCTAGTTCCCATAGTGTCTTCTTCTCCCATCCTCCAGCACACTTTTGCCCACACCAGCCTCCCCCTGTCCATGGGAACAATCTTGCAGTGTCAGGGAGCTGTGCAGGTGTCTTGTGGTGTCAGTTGCCATACTGTTTATTATTGGTGGTCTGCACTTTAACAAGAATCCTGAGCCATCACTAACAACTGTGTAAATTTGTTAGGGTAAAGAAAACATGGCCTCTGTTACAGGCAATTTTTAAAGGTTGGTGCCTGGGAGGTTTTCTCATCCCTTTTTTTTATCTCCAGAACTGTTTCCTGTACACTTGTGTGTTGGACATAGGGAGGGGTTCGGGAGTAGGATGTAAGGGGGTCATTGCTTATTTGATTTGGAAGTGACTTAACAAAGCTAACTTCTAGTTGAAATGGTGGAAACCACATGTGCTGAGGTCTCCTGCAATTGCAGGAATCTAGCAGAATTAGGCATCCTGCAGGATACTGTTAAGATTTTTCAGATTTACTTACAACTATAGCAGAATAATTAGACTAATATTAAAGTATTTCAGCTACAAAAGTGTTCGTGAAAAAGAAAACTGACAAGTTGCTGACAAGTCAAGGGTAATGTTACGGTTTGTGATTAGAAAACAGGATGATTCCAGCATTTAATAAATCTCTTTTATAAAGCGATAAAAGGAGAAGTAGACCTGTTCAGCTGATGAAAAAAATACCCAGACAACCTTTTACAATAAGGGAGTTGTTCATTCCGCTGCAACCTTCTCCAACAGCTGCACATTCCTCTGGATAGACCATACATTATAAAAACCTGTGTAATGCTAAGTTAGGGATCCTTATTCTCTCCTCAAAGTCACCAAGGACTCACCTGTGAGTGCTGATTCATTGGTGGAGACTAAAAGGTCCATGTAATCTTATATGAATTGTTTTGATTTATTCTTCAATGAAGACATGAACTTTAACTATCGACTTTTGTATTTGACTTGAAATCATATCTTAACAGATGCAAAGACACACAGTCAGGATAAAACCTAATATTTTCCTGACAAACTTGGTGACCGCAATGTGATCCTAGAAAAGAAGACAATTGGACAAACTGACTCTTGGACATTTCAAGGGAAGTCTGACTGGGCACCTGAACCCCCAGAGAATCAAAAGGGTGCCCTACTAAAAGCTAACACAGAAACCTTTTATATAAAATTCTGTCAATTGAACATTTCCAAGTTATTGTGCGTGGATGTGATGGTAAAGGAGTAACCAATAAATTGTTTTAGGATAATTGTAAAAGGGACTCAAGGAGACTTGAAGAAAGGATAAGAGTTTCGGAAATATAAAGGAAATAACAAAATTATATAAAAGATGATGTTAACAAAATACATGTGTGAAAAATCAAATGCTATCTAACACATCTGTTATTACTGTTCTGGTATCCAAGGGTGAAAACAGCACAAAGTAATTAAAATCTTTCTGAATTTGCAGTGTTTTTTGTAAGCATTGAGCGATTTTCATGGTCATTGGGTAAGATTTATTGATTTTGCGGTTTTTCATGTTCATTGAGTGATAAAGATTTGAATGATTTCCTGAAAAAGCTCAGACAAATGTAACATGATGATGGATTAAAACTATCATAGACCTTAATGGATGAGTCACTTAAGTTGTTTTAAATGATCAAAGAATGATCAAAATATATAAAGACCCCTCGCTGGGCTGCCACCTCATCATGGTGGAGAGGTTTGAGTGTCCCAATGATCCTAGGCTGTCTGGGACTTTACGTTGTTTATGCATTTAGCGACTTACAAAATAGGCACAATGTAACAGTTATCATCAATCTGAAAATAAACTCACTAGTTATTTTTTAAGCTGACCTAAGTTTTTTTGTCATTTAAACATATTTTTATTTGTATTAAGTTAAATACGATTTAGCTTTTATTTGTTGGATTTTGCACTTCTATTATGATGTTCCTCTACCCATGGGAGGATCCAAAGGGGTCGGCTGCTGTGTGGAACAGGTGGTGGCTGGAGTCGGGGGGACCTTTGGCGAACCGATCCCCGGCTGCAGAAGCTGACTCTAGGACTTGGAATGTTACCTCTCTGGTGAGGAAGGAACCTAAGTTGGTGTGCAAGGCAGAGTGATTCCAGCTAGATACAGTTGATCTTGCTTTGACGCACAGCTCTGGCTCTGGTACCAGTCTTCTTGAGAGGGGTTGGACACTCAACTACTCTAGAGTTGCCCTCGGTGAGAGGCGCTTAGCGGGAGTGGGCATACTTGTAGCCCGCATCTTGGCGCCTGTTCATTGGGATTCACCCCGATGAATGAGAGGGTAGCCTCCATTCACCTTCAGGTTGGGGGACGGGTGCTGACTGTTGTTTGTGCTTATGCGCCTAACAACAATGTCACGACCATTGGTCCAGGCAACAGAGAACCCAAAAGCACGACAAGGCAGGCAGGCAAGTAGTTAGGGAAAATCCGTTCACTTAGTCCAAAAACAGGCAGGGTCAAAACCAGGAGATCAGTCGTAGAGGCAAACAAATCCGACAAGGGGCAGGCAGGAATCCAAAATCCGAGATGGCAAACGTGGGGTCAATACAGGCAGGCAGAACGAGAAAATGCGGGAAAGCTTGGAACGGAACAACACAAGACAATCTAGCAGGGAACGAGTGGAAATGGAGTGGTACAAATACTAAAGACCAAATGAGTTAATGAACAGCAGGTGAGGAGGTGGGCGGAGAGAAGCAGGTGAGGGGGACGGAGTGATTGCATGACAGGGAATGGCCGGATCTGAAATTACAGAAGAATTAGTGATGAAAATAAACAACCTCAGTTCTGGACTACAAACAGTGCAGATTACCCACCCTTTTTTCCAGAGAAGACTGTAGACTGTAGACAGGGGAATCACACTCTTCAGCCTCTCTGGGAAGGTCAATCCAGTGGTTCTGGAGAGGGGGGTCCATCGGATAGTCGAACCTCGAATTCAGGAACAGCAGCGTGATTTTCGTCATGGCTGTGGACCAACTCTATACCCTCAGCAGGGTCCTGGAAGGTGCATGGGAGTTTGCCCAACCAGTCCACATTTGTTTTGTGGACTTGGAGAAGGTGTTTGACCGTGCTGCTCTGGGAATCCTGTGGGGGTGCTTTGAGAGTGTGGGATACCAGGCCCTTTGTTACAGGCTGTTAGGTCCCTGTATGACAGGCGTCAGAGCTTGGACTCTCATTTCCGGTGAAAGCTGGACTCTGGCCAAGGTTCCCCTTTGTCTCCAATTCTGTTCATGACTTTTAAGGAGAGAATTTCTAGGCGCAACCAAGGTGTTGGTGGCCTTAGGATTGCATCTCTGCTTTTTGCAGATGATGTAGTCTTATTGGCTTTGATCTTCAGCGCTCGCTGGAGCGGTTCACAGCCGAGTGCGAAGCGGCTGGGATGAGGATCAGTGTCTCCAAATGAGAGACCGTGGTCTCTCACCGGAAAAGGGTAGAGTGCCTTCTCCGGGGTCAGGGGGATGTCCTTACCCAAGTGGGGGAGTATCTTGGGATCTTGTTCGCAAATGGGGGTAAAATGGATCGGGACATCGATAGGTGGATCAGTGAAGCGTCGGCAGTAATACGGGCGCTGTACCAGTCTGTCATGATGAAGAGAGAGCTGAGCTTTATCGGTTCATTTACGTTCCAACCCTCATCTATGGTCAATAACTTTGGGTTGTGACTGAAAGAATGAGATTGTGGATACAAGCGACGGAAATGGGTTTTTCCTTAGAGATAGGGTGAGAATCTCAGCCACATGGGTGGGGCTCAGAGTAGAACTGCTGCTCCTCCACCTTGAGAGGAGCCAGTTGAGGTGGTTTTGGCATCTGATTAGGATGCCTCCTGGTTACCTCGCTGGTGAGGTGTTCACGGCAGGTCCCACTGGGAGGAGGCCCAGAGGAGGACCCAGGGCATGCTGGAAGGACTATACCTCTCAGCTCGCCTGGGAATGCCTTGGGATGCACCCGGAAGAGCTGGCAGAAGTGGCAGGGGAGAGGGAAGTCTGGGTTCCCCTGCTTCGGCTGCTGCACCCATGACCCGAGGCCACACATTAATTAAGCTTCTTGTCACTTGCACAACAAACAAACCTTTGCAAGAAGAAAGCCTGACAACAATGCCCAATATTATTGGATATGCTGAAATGATTTCATTTCCAGATGCTTCCTTCCAGGTAACAACATTTAAGTATTGAAATCTTCCGACTGAGAGGTGAAATGTCTCTAAGATTCAAGATCTGGGGATTCAAGATCGGGGGATTACCATGGCCTGGATAGCTGAGAATCAATACAATGAGGTGACACAGAATTCTAGATAAACAGGCTAGCTTTTGTTGGTAGTGGCTTGATGCCATTTTTGGTTTTGGTTTTTGTGTGAAGGAACAGGTAAGGAACAGGTAACAGAAGAACCACACACACACATTCCACATGAAAGTTAGAAGTGAAATGTGTTCAAGCGTGCCTTTTGATAAGACAACCGATTTTTGTGAGGTGATTGTTTGGTGCTGTGAGTCCACATATCTGTCAGGGCTGTCTTTAACCCTTTAAAAGTCTGCTCAAACATTTGGAAGAGCACATCTCTCACCTATTATACTAGGTCATAGGATTCACTAAATGATGTGCACTTACTAATACTAGCTCTAAAATCAACTTTAATTATCCGATACCGAAATCAAAGATGAGTTATGTCTTTCCTTTTTTAGTAGTTGTGAACGTAGTTAGAGCATACTTTCAGGTAATGACACTGGTAGTGCGGGTAGATAGTGCAGTTTTGAAAAAAACTGTGCTTAGATAAATCAGGGCTGCCAAGAAAGTTGAAGCTGTGGTGCCGGCAGTTTTGATTGTTTCCTAGGATAGTGTGATTGCTGTCTTTGTTTGAGATTCCATTATCTGCTGCAGAGAAAATGAAAAGGTTAGCTCTTACATTAGGAAGTGGCTAGTGTTTCCCAGATATTTAAGTATTATGGCATTGTATGGTAAAGGCATTCTCCAACTTCCAGTATCTAGTAGAGGAGTATAAATGTACTAAGGCTAGGACAGAACTCCTGTTAGCTGGGTGTAAAGAGGATGTTGTCAGTAATGTGCTTCCAAATCGAACTAAGGGGAAGAAATGGGATCCAAGAATGGCAGTTTAGGAGGCAAAAGCAAGTCTTAGACAACAGAGATTTTGGGCACTGTTCAATTAGGTCGGGGAGACTTGGGTCGGTTTCAAAGCTTTGTTGGAATATGTGGAGAATGAAAGAGGGTAAAATTGGAATTTGGATAGCGGCAACCTGTGATGTATTGCCAACTCCCAGAACCTAAAACTCTAGGTAACAGAGACCAGAAATGTTTGTTATATTCAAGTTCTGCAACTGTCAGGCTCTAAGGTAAGTCTGTCACATTAATGGTATACATGGAGACATAATCAGGTATTAAGAAGATAAGTTGTAGGTATTGAAGACCGGTGAAGGCAAGTTCATTTTGGATGGTCTAAGGCATGGGTCTCCAACTCCGGTCCTCGAGGGCCGGTATCCCGCAGGTTTTAGAGGTTTCCCTGCTTCACACCTGATTCTGATTAAGTGGATCTGTTCAAAGGCTCTGCACAATCCTGATTAGGGTACCCTGACCACATTCAGGTGTTTTTAAGCAGGGAAACTTCTAAAACCTGCAGGCCAGCGGCCCTTGAGGACCAACTTTGGGGACCCCTGGTCTAAGAGCTCGCCCTACTGAGCCCCCAGCTGCAATGCCTCTCCGAATCAAAATCCTCCAACTGGACCTTATTGCCTCATCTGACACATACTTAAATGTTTCTGTCACACTCTGTCCACTTCATCTACATCCCACTCCCACTACACAATCCTAACTTTCCAACCTCTCTTCTCTGCTTCTGCCCCTAATTCCACATACCTAAACTAAGCTTTTTCCTCTTATAAGCTTCTTCTACTAGGTCTTACCAGGGAACAGATAGCTCTATAAAACAGACATTTTTTTCTACTCCTAGATCGCAAAAGTGCATCCAGCCTTAGACTTGAAGAGGATGTTTCCTGGGGAACAAGCTTTCTTACTTAATCTACCTGCATATCCCAATCACAAGGATCATCTAAGCTGCCCTGCCTCCTTACTGCCTTTTTACCTTTCTCCCCTTCTTGAACAAACTCAAATGCCACTCTCTTTGCTTTTGACCAGGGGTCCTCAAAGTCAGTCCTCGAGGGCCGCTGTCCTGCAGGTTTTAGAAGTTTCCCTGCTTCAACACACCTGACTCTGGTCAGGGTGGCCTAATCAGGATTGTGCAGAGCCTTTGAACTGATCCACTTAATCAGAATCAGGTGTGAAGCAGGGAAACCTCTTAAACCTGCGGGATACTGGCCCTTGAGGACCGGAGTTGGAGACCCATGTCTTAGAAAGACCCGGGAGAGAAGAGGAAGAAATCCAGGAAAAGGAAGCATAAAAATTGAAGGAAAAGTGTGAATTAGCTTTCAAAACCAGGTGGCTACCTTAGGTGAGTTGGCGTGTTTATGTTGTTATTCTAAAGAACTGTCTTTAGTTTTTTTTGCAGGCGTTTTAAAACTATTTGGCATTGGCAGTCTTAAGCTGAGTTTGTTTGCTGAGTATGCTAGTGTGTCTTCTCGTGTCTCCACCTTCTGCAGCCTCTCTAGTTTCATTACTTACTGTCTACTTTCATTTATATCCCCCTACCTGAACCAGGGTTTGCATGCCATTTAATATTCATTGAGTCTGATCTATTTGTTTGTAGCACAAGTTTATTGTGTTTACTTTGAATTTAAATTTCACACTTTTACCATAAAGTAAACTATCTGTGAAAAGTAAACTCTGTGTGGTTATTATTACTTCAAAGAAATAAAAAAAATGACAAGAAATATTTTCCCATATTTTTTCTATTGGTGTAGATGGGGTATCCTCCTATCACAGCCCTGCATTTGGACCGCTAATAGACTGCATCCATCCTTCCCAGACTTCTCTATACCCTGTCTGGGTAAACACATCTGCTTTAGGTCTGAAATAAAATGGATAAGCTAAAATAGTCTGTATTACAAAAAAAAAAAACCCAAAAAACAATGTGGCTGAGTTTCACCTGCATACTCATTTGGAGCTGTGATTCAATGTATGCAAATGAGTTTATAATCGAAACACAGTAGTTTGAACAATTTCATTTCTGTTGCCACCCTGATTCCAGTGTACTCTTATGACACCAAGTTACCTTACTACCATTCAGGCAAAGGGAAAAGAAAATCCTTTTCCTTTCTACGTCCACTCATTGTAATTGTTATTACAGATCTGATTGTGTTTGAAAGCAATAAGGATAAAAATAATCAAAAGACATTTCTATTCCTTTAGTTTATAATTACAGGGTGTGTCAGTAGACAGATGTCTTGGCACTGGATTAAAAAATGCACAAGTCAACTGTTCAAAAGGGCTCTACACTGTGGTTCAATGTTATATCTGTATTCAACTAAAGCCCTACACAAAGGGTGGCCTGGCCACACAAATAATGTGCAAACAAACCTTTTTTTCTTATTCCCCATAAGATTCAATGGCTTGGTGGATTTTCCCTGCATAACCAGTTATAAATTTTTTCTCTTTCTAGGGCTAAACTGTAAATAAAATCTTAAAAAATTGTGTACACATGTTTATGTACGAACACACCCTGCTATGTGAAAGGTTTTTAGTTTTGAGCCAACTAGAAGTTCTTACACTTTGGGAATTTAAATCACATAATGCCAAATAGTGATTAAAGAATATACATTTCAAAGTCCAGTGGAAGCAACATTACAGTAAATAATTTACAGTATATTTGGCAAAAAATATTTACATTTAAAAGAGATGTGAACGGATATTATGGGTTGTTAGGACATAACTTTTTCAAAAAGGCACATTTGAGCATTTGTTTACTTCACGATTTCCCAAATGCAACTACAGATGTTTTGAGCATTTGTTTAAGAGACAAAACAAATAAATAAAAAAGCAGGTGTCCTCCTATTGAGCTTTCAAAACACTCAACGGTGGACAGCTACGCCCATTGAGGTTAGCCATGAGAGCAGAACAACCATGGCCAAATACCAAAAGGGAATCCGCTCAGTCAGTCTGGAAGGCAAAGCAGCAAGCTTAACCCTCTGCTCAATGGTTTCTGTCTTTTTGGAGAGGCTAGCAGTAAAGCCGTCACCACAAAATGAGTGGCTTGAGCCCACACACTTAAAATTACAGGGCACTCGAAATCAGAAAATGCTATCCTGCTTTTCGCAATTGATGTTTTAAAAAATCTATTAAAATCTCCTTAGTTTGGCCCATTGAGCCTCTACGCTGTTTTCTCCTCCCAACTGGCTGGCTGTATTGTGCTTTTGTCTTGAACATTGTCATTGTCCTCACAAGCAGCACACTCAGGTCAGCGGTGGTACAGTTTCTGATGTGGAATTAGTCTTAGCTTTTAAACTATAGGGGGAAAGATTTAAACAGTCTAAGCAAGTCTTTAGACAATACATTTTAATGTTTTTTTAATATTTATTTTTTTACCATTGTTCTTAACAAAAGTCTAGCCTTTCCTAATATTTTAAGAAGCTTTATTCAGCTACAACATTGCTTATTTAGAAAAATTTGTAGGGAAAATAAAAATGAAAGGTATGATGACCCTTAATTACAACGCTAGTGGGTCCTTGCATTGGTTAAACATCTGTAGCATAATCAAAAGCACTGGGATGTTGTTGAATCAATGAAAAAGTTATTTTTCTTTACTTGCTGGAGATATCTTACAGTGGTTGAATAGTTTGACAAAGATGATAGCAGTAAACTCTTGATGTTACTCTGCAGCCTGCTAAAGAAGTGAGTTAAGAGTCTGAAATCCTTGGCAGGTGGCAGACATTGTCCTGCTCACCACAACTGCAGCTTGGCCTCCATATGGGGACTAAGCTTTCAGCTTGACAGGTGGCATCACTTAGAGTGCTTGGTGCAGAGCAGTGTAACAGAAAAGGGCTAAAGTTTCTACTCACTTAGAGAGAGAGAGAAAGAGAGAGAAAAAATCCTGTCCCTACAGTATATTAGTTGCATGCCTGAATTCAAGGAGGAATTACGGGTTGAGAATAGCAGGCGGGTCCAGCACATGTGGTCAATACGCAAATCAGTCATACGCCATCAAAGCTACAGATTTCAGACACCAAAGTGACCAAGCAAGGCATATCTGTTCCCTCCCCTCCACTCCTACAACCATTTTCCACATTCCACTGGCTTTTAAATTACCAGTGGGAAGAAGAATACAAGTCCAGCCTAAAATATATTTTAAGGCAGCAAAGACAGCCCTGCGACCGCAGCTCCGGGAGGCCGCGTCATTGATGGCCTGTGGGACTCCCGAGGCAGCCGATGTGTATCGGCAGTCCAAGCGACGTGCGGCTCGGGTGGTCGCCGAGGCAAAAACTCGGGCGTGGGAGGAGTTTGGGGAGGCCATGGAAAAAGACTTCCGTATGGCCTCGAGGCGATTCTGGTCCACCATCCGGCGTCTCAGGGGGGGGAAGCAGTGCCCCACCAACACTGTTTACAGTGGGGGTGGGGTGCTGTTGACCTCAACTCGTGACGTTGTGGGTCGGTGGGCGGAGTACTTCGAGGACCTCCTCAATCCCACTGGCGCGTCCTCCATTGGAGGGGCAGAGCCTGGGGATCTGGAGTTGGGATCTCTAATCTCCGGGGCTGAAGTCACCGAGGTAGTCAAAAAGCTCCGCGGTGGCAAGGCCCCGGGGGTGGATGAGATCCGGCCGGAGTTCCTGAAGGCTTTGGATGTTGTGGGGCTGCGTTGGCTAACGCGACTCTGCAACATCGCGTGGACATCAGGGGCAGTCCCGCTGGATTGGCAGACTGGGGTGGTGGTCCCCCTATTTAAAAAGGGGGACCGAAGGGTGTGTTCCAACTACAGGGGGATCACACTCTTAAGCCTCCCTGGGAAGGTCTATTCAGCGGTTCTGGAGAGGAGGGTCCGTCGGATAGTCGAGCCTCGGATCGAGGAGGAACAGTGTGGTTTTCGTCCTGGCCGTGGAACGCTGGACCAGCTCTATACCCTCAGCGGGGTCCTAGAGGGTGCATGGGAGTTCGCGCAACCAGTCCACATGTGTTTTGTGGACTTGGAGAAGGCGTTCAACCGTGTCCCTCGGGGTATCCTGTGGGGGGTGCTCCGGGAGTATGGGGTACCTGGCCCTTTGCTACGGGCTGTTCGGTCCCTGTACGACCGGAGTCAGAGTTTGGTTCGCATTGCCGGTAGTAAGTCGGATCCGTTTCCGGTGGGAGTTGGACTCCGCCAAGGTTGTCCTATGTCTCCGGTCCTGTTCATAACTTTTATGGACAGGATTTCTAGGCGCAGCCGAGGTGTTGAGGGTGTCAGTCTTGGTGGCCTAAGGATCGCATCTCTGCTTTTTGCAGATGATGTGGTCCTGTTGGCTTCATCAAGTCGGGACCTACAGCTCTCACTGGAGCGGTTCGCAGCCGAGTGCGAAGCGGCTGGGATGAGGATCAGTGCCTCCAAGTCCGAGACCATGGTCTCTCACCGGAAAAGGGTAGAGTGCCTTCTCCGAGTCGGAGCGGACGTCCTTCCCCAAGTGGAGGAGTTCAAGTATCTCGGGGTCTTGTTCGCGAATGGGGGGAGGGAGCGTGAGATCGATAGGCGGATCGGTGCGGCGTCTGAAGTAATGCGGGCGCTGTACCGGTCTGTCGTGATGAAGAGAGAGCTGAGCCAAAAAGCGAAGCTCTCAATTTATCGGTCGATCTACGTTCCCACCCTCGTCTATGGTCACGAACTTTGGGTAGTGACCGAAAGAACGATATCGCGGATACAAGCGGCCGAAATGAGTTTCCTCCGCAGGGTGGCTGGGCTCTCCCTTAGAGATAGGGTGAGAAGCTCGGCCATCCGGGAGGGGCTCAGAGTAGAGCCGCTGCTCCTCCACGTGGAGAGGAGCCAGTTGAGGTGGTTTGGGCATCTATTCAGGATGCCTCCTGGTCGCCTCCCTGGGGAGGTGTTCCGGGCTCGTCCCACCGGAAGAAGGCCCAGAGGAAGACCCAGGACCCGCTGGAGGGACTATGTGTCCCGGCTGGCCTGGGAACGCCTCGGGATCCCCCCGGAGGAGCTGGCTGAAGTGGCCGGGGAGAGGGAAGTCTGGGTCTCCCTGCTCCGGCTGCTGCCCCCCCGCGACCCGACCCCGGATAAGCGGAGGATAATGGATGGATGGATGGATGGATGGCAGCAAAGACAGAAAGTAATTTGTCCACTTGTAAGTTTTCAAAAATTGTCTTTAAACGAAAATGGGATCCATTTGTTTTGTTTTTTCCTTTCCTTCCTTGGTTTAGTGTGTAAGTCTTCTGGTCTCCATTTGGTTGGGCTCACACTTCGACATAAGAAGCCAAAGAGAGTTTTTTGAGTTTTGAATTTGACATTTGAGAAAATGGTTTCTTAACTCTTTCTTTCTTCTTATTTTGGATAAATTCGGTGTATTGTTGTCATATTTATGTTTTAAAGAAAATATGCTCATCAGCCTCTGCAAATTGAGACATTTGGCAAATTTTTTTCTTTTCTCTATAAAAGCTCAAGAGATTAACAAACCTGAACAGTGTGTCCTGAGAAAAGTAAAATAAGGAAACCAAACAAGGGGAGGATGAATGAAGTGTGACAGGCCTAAAAACTATTGACATCGATGATCAATATATTGGAGTTATGTAGATAAGATATGTGAAAAATCAGCAAAGATATGATGCAGCATTAACTTATTTATTTGGAACTTCAGCAAAATCTAGAAAATCTTAGTGCAGTCCTTTGTAAAACTCAGTGGAGGCTGTGTCATGGTGTGGGCAACATTCCTGTCTGTGTTGCTGAGGAAATTGTTGAAACGGAAATATAAATACTGAAAGGAGTCCAATACCCCAATACAATCTGTAAAGTATCTAATTGGTGACGCCTTCATTTATTAGCAAGACAATTTTACCTAAACCCACTGCCTGTAAAGTAAAAACATGGCTGGATAGAAAAACAAAATGGAACTCTAGACTCATCTCTCCCAGCTCTCATGGACCAACACAGACCTAAAAAGAAAAGGCATTGAAATATGTTACTTGAGCTGAAGGACTATCAAGTATTAAGTTAATCATTTATTCTCATTAAATTGTAAAATCCTATTATTTAATTGAGATTATTTAAATTGCAAAAAGAAAAAAAAACACTTGTGATAGACCAACGAAGTATAATGTCTACTATATTAGTTATTTTGCTAGCTCACTAAGTTGGCTACAGTTCAACGCTAATTGTGATTATTCAGATCATTACAATTGGAGGTTTGTATGCACATACATAAACACATTCCATTTCATGTTTAATCACCAAATCACATGGCAAAAAGGGAGACACATATATATTGGTTCGGTCAGACTGCCCTCTGTGAAATAAATAACAGCTGACACTGATGCCTTTGCTACTATGAAAATGTCAAAACAGACTGCAGGTTCAGTAGCAGTAACTTCACCACATATTTTAAGCTTTGAGAATTATATACAGAGCTTTTTGACTGTATTGTGGTTAGCACATTGCCTCACAGCGATATGGTACTTGGTCCTGGGAGGGGCCTTTCTGCTGTAGGGTTTCAATATTTCTCGCTGTTGTCTCCAGCAGCTTCTTCCCACACTTTCTATGGCGTTGCCTGCCTCTTGTCCAGTGACAGCTGGAATAGGCTTGATCTCCACCATGTGAGGATGAATTGCATTAAAGATGGATGTATGGATTAAACTGTAGCTGTAATATTATAGTTATTTTGCAGAATACAGTTATTTGTCATAAAATTGCACATTGTCACTGGTTCTTACAATAACAAATACTTTTTGTGATGATATTTGCAAGGACTATCAATAAAACCGTAAAAACACTCCGTAAAAGTTTCTGTTTTATTTTTAATGTTTATACTTTCCAGAGTATTTGATTGCTGTAGATTTGCAATATTTTAAAAGGAGGATTGCCACCTAAATTGCTTTAATATACCCCCCAAATAAAACATTTGGATCACATCAATTAGTTCTAGTGAGCAAATATGCTGGCTTAAGGTAAAAAGATTATGCCATGTTCAAAGATATATCATCTGATCTCAATATGATACTACTTGCACATATACTCACGCCTCATGAAATAGTAAGGAAAATAAACACCCTTAAAACTGTGAAAAATGCTTCAGTCTTGTATGAAAAGGAGAAAATCTCTTTTGAGGTTCTGAAAACCAGTACTGAGTTAACCACTTCGAAGCTTTGCAGAAGTTTCATAATGCTCTTGGTTCTAAAGCGGACATGAACAAAGATGCCACAAACAACTTTTTTGGGTGCACTCCCTTCCTGTTATGCGAGACATGTTTTAATAGACTTTCGTGTGGAAACAAATACATGTTCTGTTGGTCAGCTGCATCTGCAGCTCAACAGATGCTGCACCAGCATGCCTCGCAAAGTTCCTACTTTAAGCAAAGATGCTGGCGGCAGTAACCAGATGACGATGATTCTACAGCAGTAAACACATACCGATGCTTTACACCAACACTTGCTAGAATTTATAGAGGAACCAGCACCATTTCTAAATAAATCTGAGATGTCTCTCTAAGTACATTCCCTTTCATTTCTAAATTTTGACTCTACAGGATATGAAAAAAACCCTAATTTATAGCCATTATAAGGTATTACTATTAGGCAAACGCAACCTTAAAAAAAAGGAACTCATTGCAACATGCCATTATTCAGTCAACACAGAAAGTGAAACAATTAGGTACAAAATGTAATTCAGTAGTTATTAGAACTATCCTCGGCAACAAATAATAATTAGATAAAATCTTTGTACCGGTATCTTACAATAATGTTATCTCACTCTAGTGTGAGTCCCAACAGAGCATTTCAGTTATGTTCAAGTCTGGACTTAAAGTGGAGCATTACAACATCTTAATTCCTTTTTAAAAAAACTCTTTCTAATGTAGATTTAGTGCATTTCTTGGGGTTATTGTGCTGCTTAATAATCAATTTTCAACAAACTCTTAGCTGTCAAGGCTTTCTTTTTGATTGTCTTCTAAAGAAAATCTGCTTGGGTCCTGCAACTGCAAAACCCTCCTCCTCCGTGGTTTATGGTATTAGGGGTTTGTGCTCATATGCTGTGTTTGGCTTTCTCCAAATGTGATGCCGTGCATCAGAACACTGGACTTGTACATTGATCCCAAAGTTTTGCTGTTTGTTCAGATGTAGCATTCCAAAAGTAAACCGAACAACCATATTCATTTTTTAGAGTGAAGAGGCTTTTTCCTGTAACCCTTAAAAAGAAGCCATACATGTTCAAACTCTTTCTGTTTGAATTGTCATGATTTTAAACATTTCACACAGGCTAACTGCAGTTTGTAAAGTCCGAGCTGTAGGCTATTGGGTTTTTACGCAGATTCTCTGATCATTTCATGATCTGAGGGAACTTGTGAAGGGAAATCCACATCTAGCAGGATTGACAGCTGTGAATACTCTTGTCAATCCTGTTCCCTGATTTTGTTTGTCCTCTTTGATATTGTGCTAACACACATTTGAGTGTGCCACATCCAACAGGAGAACTGTAACCATGGCAGGCCAATATTGACTGCCAGGTTTGACGTAGCCAGGAGTAGCTTAGCCAGTTGGGAATATCAGGGGTTTTGAAAAGTTCTCTATACTTGGGAAATATTCCATTTCTGTATTTAATCATTAAATTTAGATTCTTTTAATGTGCTTGGAAACCAACACAGGTGTAATGAAAGAAAAAAGAGGGGGTTAAGAGGAGTTGTTCTCTGAATTAAGATTCCTAAAAATATTCTTCCAAGGAAGTATGTGTTGTGTTATCATATGAAGTGAGATTAAAGGGATTAATGTCATTATTTCTCACATTTTTTACTAACTTAATGTCTCTGAGGCCCAACTTCAGCACTAACTAGTTGTCACACTGTGTTTGTGCAGAGTTTGTGCAGTATATCCAAGAAGCAGTGGTTTCCAAAACATTGACCAACCACAGTAAACTGTGAAAATGAGTGAATCTCAAAGTAATTTCCTCAACATATTGCATCCTCTTATTCAGGAAGCGACATAGTAAACATTTAGAGAGGCTCATCTTGATAGTGTGAACCACAATCTAAACACTAAATGTTATTCTGGGTTCACTTCTGACAAGGCAGTTTAATTTCCAATGCTGATTTTCGAGTGCAGGATCCAATAGACACCACATTTAATAAAAATACACTTAGGGTTCATTTAGCAAGATCAGATTTAAACTAATTGGAACTATTTAATAGGTAGTATTAGTAAGGTTTTCCTGTCTCTCTAGAATGAAAGGTCCTCAATTCAGGAGAATTTCTGTAAATTTGTAACCATACTGGATTTGCTCTGTTTATGTCAGAGTACTTTGTTACAAGCAAGGGAAAAGCAGAAAAAAGAAAGGAAGGTTAAACTTTTTGCAAAACATTAACATCCATCTAAATCCACTGGCTTATAGTGTTATTCATTCTCACGATATCAGCCAAATGCACCCAAAATCCAGAAAGGTTACATGTTGCTCTTGTAAAAGGCTAAAGTGTGATAACCAGTAGGTTTCCGGATGGCTTCTTTTCATCCTATATTCTTCTTCATTTATGCTTCAGATCTGTACAGTGCACTGTACGAGTTGTGAAATTTGCTGATTTGGACATGTACATACACATTTGTCCATTTGAAGAAAAAAACAGGTACACTTTATGTATTTTATTGTACAAGGTAACATGACAAAATAAAGGTTTAGTTTAATTTGTATTAGTGTGTGAGATAATAAAAAAAAATTCTAGAAGTTTTGAATGGTGCAACTTTGCTCCCGTACACACAATCTCTATGCATGTTTTGTTCCAGCTTGCCATGTTTCAGCCTAAACTGTCAATCTTTGACAAAAAAAGAACAGACTTCAAAGTCATTGGGTGGAGCACAGTTTCCTCTTAAAACGCTTAGAGATTAGTCTGATCTGAGCAAGTCTACCAAAACATGATTTGCTGACATGAAACAATCACCTTCATGTTCAAAGCAAGTATGTTATGCCCTATTACAAATGGTCTTCAAAGACTTTTCGATATTTTACATCTTCGGGATCCCCATTTGAGAGGTGAGCATTGGTGGTGTGTGTCAGTCACAGCGGGTTTTTTTAAAAAACTTTTTTTTGAGGGTTTGAAGTGAACAAGCACTTTTCTAACTGTCAGCTCTTCCTCCCACAACACATTAATCTGGGCAGTGCAGCCGGGGATTAGCTCCAAACAGAGGGGAAGTCCCTGCCGCTTGATGTTACTTGAACCACAACTGCATATGCACTGACACACATGTCTAAATGTGTCCATGCGTATGCCTTAAGCATGTAGCCTATGCATATATGTAACTGCAAACTACACATTCACATATTGTACACACAATATTACTTCCAGTCCACCAGCTAATGAAAGCCAGCTCTTTCAACCACTGACATCATGGAGTCCCACTGTATTAAGTCTGTTAACATTTAAGAATATAACTGAGTCAAATCAGGAACCATCAGCCAACATAAGGCGGCATGGTGGCCTTGTGGTTACAGCAACCACCTTGTAACTAAAAGGTTGTAATGCCTGCAATGTCCCATATGTCCATCAAATTTAATTGAGGCCCAAACTTTTCATTCACAGAAAAATACTCTAAATGTCAGCTGAATGCCAAATGTGCAAATGATATGCTTCAGGACTTGATGTGCTCCAGCTTTAACTTAAAAAAATGGAGACTTTGATCGGTCAGCACTTTGGTTCTTCACTAAATTGCAGACAACTAGTGTTAAAGCAAGCTTTTTTTTCTTTACAGGTGTCTGTGCCACATTCTGCAAGTTCGTGTGCAGTTAAGAGTCTTGAACTATTTGACACTCCCAGATGTTGCAGTGACCCTTTTGCTCAACAAAAGTTTTGTTTAGGAGCTGTAATTTAGTTTCTAACACCTCACTGTTTTCATTCATCTCATGCACATTTTTAAATTTGAAAGTTTGAAGCTCATTCCACTCATTTTCTTGCAATACAGTTTTTTAAATATTTATTTGTGACTTTGATTTATTTTCTCCTCAACTCAAACTCAAAGCAACTGTATTTATTCAATATGCACAAGAACACCAGTAATTGGCAAGTACCACACAGGTTGCCAAAAAACTGCTTGATGATGAAATCAGCAACTTATTGAACATCCATCCATCCATCCATTTTCATAACTGCTTATTCTCTAATGGGGTGGTGGGGGGACTGGAGCCTAACCCAATAGTCAATGGGTGAGAGGCGGGGTACACAGAAGATGCAAACTCAACATAGAAATGTCTTGGTTCCCACGGGGACTCGAACCCAGAACCCTCTTGCTGTAGGCGCTGGTG
This sequence comes from Menidia beryllina, assembly GCA_013363375.1. Taxonomy (NCBI): domain Eukaryota; kingdom Metazoa; phylum Chordata; class Actinopteri; order Atheriniformes; family Atherinopsidae; genus Menidia; species Menidia beryllina. The sequence goes on along the minus strand of JABUIW010000034.1, from coordinate 2,744,523 downwards.
CTAACCACCACACTTATAGAACAATGAAAACGCTTTTTTTTTAGTTAGGCATTCTCAATAAGTATGTTACACTTTAACCTGAGAATGGTTTGGAATACATGATAGGTCTAGATCTTACAAAAATGTTCAAGTTTTCTTAGGCCTTTCACACAGCAGTAAACATCAATTGCTAACTCCCTGTGATTACATCTATTTCCAGATAAACCATTTAAAGAAGCTAATATTGTGACAGTATGATAAAATTTGCAAGAGACATGAAAATGTTCTAATGTTGCCGTTTGAGGTCAGAGGGGCACTGAAGACAACTCAATGGCTCAATTAAATCTCAGTCTATTTTTCCTTCTGAAAATATGTGGTGAGATTTTATTGGTGACAGAAGATCTACAATTTCACATTTGCAACAATTACCTGTTTGATTTACATGATTACACAAGTCTGTGGTGAAGCAAAATACGTAGACAATTCGAAATGATGATGTGGAAGCAAGTATTTGTGTGCATGAGAACGTGACAGTCTATTATTGATTAATGTAATTTTGTATTTTTCTCCTATACTTGAAAAAAAAACTGTAAACTCCTGTCATCCTGATCCATCACATTTGCATAACTGTGCAGAACAATAATTCCTTCATGTGATGCAATTTCCACTTAATTAGTTTGTACTAAGTATGATTATCCCCATATGTTATATTCGAAACCCCAACATCACTTCTCTTTTTTTGTTCTGTTTTTTTTTGAGAAATTGGCTACAATTATGAAACAACTAGATGAACATCTATATATCGGTATACCACTTAGTCCTGGTGGGGTCGCAGAAGGGCTATCCCAGCTGAGAATGGGTGAGTGGGAGGGTACACACTGGACAGGTCGCTAGTCCATTGCAGGGATAGACAGGGAGACCATGCAAACTCCACACCTGTCCCCTGGACCCCCAATTCGAACCAGAATCCCTCTTACTATAAGGGGATACTATTGAATTAAGGCAGAGGTGTCAAACTCCTGTCATTGAGGGCCGCTGCAGATTTTAGAAGTTTCCCTTCTTCAAAACATCTGAATCTGATGAAGAATCATTTCAAATACTGTGCACAAGCCTGATATTGGCACGCTGACATGAATCAGGTGTGTGGTTCATGCCATGATGAAACCTTTCTCTGTGATTGAAACAACTCACAAACAGGTGAAGCATTATTAAAAGTCTTCGTGGTCACGTTCCCAGCCAGACAAAGCCACAGGTGTAAGGCTTTGAGCGCGAGAGTGTACACAGCACAATCAGTTCTTAAGACACACACAAAAGGTTGGGGAGAGCTTAAGAAGAATGTTTGCACCATATTCATTAGTTTTTCTATTTCACTAGAAACTGAGGCTGTCTGTTGAAGGAAGATTACATTGTTCAAGGCGCTTAAGTGCAGCAGCAATGAAAACATTGCTAGTTTTCTTAGGCCTTTTATATAGCAGTAAACATAAATTGCTAACACTGATTATAAGTCATTATTTCCAAATAAACAATTTAAAGAAGCAAATGCTGTGACAGTATGATCAAAATAAGAAAATGTCCCAATGTTACTGTTTGAGGTCAGTTCGGCACTGAAGACAACTCTGTGGCTCAATTAAATATCAATCTATTTTACCTTCTGAAAATTTGTGGTGAGATTTTAGTGGCTATGTGCAGAAAATAATTTAGGTGGTCAAGCAGTATGAAATGAAAGACCTGCAAAAGATTAATTTCAAGTTTGGTAATTAAAGGTTCTTTGGACAGAAATAAACACTGCACGGAAGTATGTGATTAGACCTTTGAAGATGTAGATACGCTTCAAGATGGAGATACTATTTTTAGAAATCTCTATGTGGTAATATACAATATACATCACAACATCACATCTATAAACGATTATGTCTAACCAAAGCTTGCAGGCTTTTGGTCTGTTTGCAACTTCATTTATTTAGTTTCATGGATATCAATTTCCTCTTCATGATATCCACAATATAGAAATGTGCTTACTTTGTGTACTTGTCACATTAATTGTCCCATATTTTCCATTTGGAACTTGTTATGTGTGATATTAAAAGCCTCAATATAGTCTACCTGTTTGGATTCTACCTAAAAAAATATGGAGCAAACAGAGTTTTTCACCTTTGCGACTGCTGTGTAAAAATGTTTTAGTTTCTCATATTGAAACTGGTGGGGCACGTTGGCAAGCGCCTGGTGACCGGGCTTTAACACATGGCCATGACCCATGGGCTCAGCCCGAAGAGGCCCCATGGGTCCCCCCTCCGTTGGGTTCACCACCCATAGGAGGGGTCAAAGGGGTCGGGTGCAGTGTGGAATTGATGGTGGCCGGAGTTGGGGACCTTTGGCTGACCGATCCCCGGCTGCAGAAGCTGACTCCAGGGACATGGAATGTCACCTCTCTAGTGGGGAAGGAGCCTGAGTTGGTGTGCGAGGTGGAGAGATTCTGGCTTGACATAGTCGGGCTCGCCTCAACGCACAGCTCTGGCTCTGGAACCAGCCTTCTTCAGAGGGGTTGGATGCTCTTCTACTCTGGAGTTGCCCCCGCTGAGAGAGCAGGAGTGGGCATATTTGTTGCCCCCCATCTTGGTGCCTGTATGTTGGGGATCACCTCGGTGAACGAGGGGGTAGCCTCCCTTCGCCTTCGAATGGGGGGACAGGTGCTGACTGTTGTTGCTGCTTATGCACCTAACAGCAGTGCAGACTACCTACTCTTTTTGTAGTCCTTAGAGGACCCCAAGTGGTGTTTTGTTGTTGGATTTCTTTGCTCGGCACGAATTGTGCATAAAAAACACCATGTTCAGGCATAAGGGTGTTCATATGTGCTCTTTGCACCAGAACACCCGAGGCCGCAGTTCAACGATCGACTTTGTTGTTATTTTATCTGATCTGCGGTCGAATGTCTTGGGGTGGAGCTTTCCACTGACCACTACCTGGTGGTGAGTTGGCCCAGATGGTAGGGGAGGATGCCAGTGAGACCAGGCAGGCCCAAATGCATTGTGAGGGTCTGCTGGGAGTGCCTGGCAGAGTCCCCTGTTAGGCGGAGCTTAAACTCCCACTCCCAGAAGACTGGGGGAACGTGGTGTGGGCCATGTTCCGCACCTCCATTGTCGACGCAGCTTCCCAGAGCTGCGGTCATAGGGTTGTTGGTGCCTGTCGTGGTGGTAACCCTTGAACCATGCCGTCAGACTGAAGAAGGAGTCCTATCGGGTTCTTTTGGCATGTGGAACTCCTGAGGCAGCTGATGGGTATCGGCAGTCCAAGTGGCATGAAGCTCAGGTGGTTGCTTAGGCAAAATTTCAGGTGTGGGAGGAGTTCGGGGAAGCCATGGAAAAAAAGATTTACGTACGGCTTCGAGGCGATTCTGGTCCACCATCTTGCATCTCGGGGGGAGCTATTCTCCACCAGCAGTGGAGACAGTGGGGGTGGTCATGACGTTGGTCGGTGGGCGGAGTACTTCGAAGACCTCCTCAATCCGACTGCCGTGTCTTCCATTGGAAGGGCAGGGGGGGAGGTCCCATTGTTCGCGAATGGGGGTAGGGAGCTTGAGATCGACAGGCATATCAGTGCGGCGTCGGCAGTAATGCGAGCACTACACCGGTCTGTCGTGATGAAAAGAGAGATGAGCTTAAAGGGGAAGCTCTTGATTTATCAGTCGATCTGCGTTCCCACATACAAGTGGCCAAAATTAGTTTCCTCCGCAGGGTGGCTGGGCTCTCCCTTAGAGAAAGGGTGAGAAGCTGGGCAATCTGGGAGGGGCTCAGAGTAGAGCCGCTGCTGCTCCACGTCGAGAGGAGCCGGTTGAAGTAATCTGAGCAGGATCCTTCCTGGTGGCCTCCCTGGTGAAGTGTTTCGGGCACTTCCCATCGGGAGGAGGCCCAGAGGAAGACCCAGGACACGATGGACAGACTGTGTCTCGACTGGCCTGGGAACGCCTGGGATTCCCCCCGGAGGAGCTGGCAGAAGTGGCGGGGGGAGAGGGAAGTCTGGGTTTCCCCTGCTTCGGCTGCTGCCCCCACGACCCGATTGGGGGAAAATGGATGGATGGATGGATATTGAAACTGCTGAGACTTTATACATACTAAAGCCAGGAAACAAATTCAGTGTAGCAGAGTGTAAAGGGCAAGCTAATTAGCCTCTTCAGTCAAAATATTAAAACAGCTCAACTAATTTTTAATTCATGAATTTCCCAAAGGTTGTTACATTGTATAACTTGTTCATACAAAATGCACATACACTGATTTCTTATTCATGACAGATCAAATAAGAATATGTCAGATGTTCAAAATAAGTTGCTTCAATGATTCATTAGCACTGTGTCTCCAAAGATATGAAGCAGATTTAAGGAAAAGATGTGCTATTCAACAGAAAAAGTAACACATTACATGTAAGCTTGATATGCATCACTGGGGATGAAGAAGGGCAGCTTGGAGATGCAAAGACTCCCAGCAGTAACAATAACACTTTTAATATGTGTTTTAATTTCTCACTTAGATGTTTTTCAGCCCTAAATTGGGACAGTATGTTACTTTTGAAAATTATGACGATCTTGAGTTATCTTTATGTACATGAACTCAAAGACAAAAATCAGCAAGAGATACTATGGGTTTTGGTTTCCTCAGGCAGCACTTCCAGTTTCAAAGACTCTATCTAACTGACAATATATACATTTGGAATTACAGCCACTGTTCATAGTCTTATTACTGTTATTACTGCTATCATCATAGTTACTATCAATACCTTTACCATTTTTCATCCAGTCTAAATATTAATTTGGAGGCTGCCTCCCTCCGAACCCTTTGTCCTTCTTTCCCTCTCTCTCTCTTGCCTTCTCTGTCTCTCATCCCCAACCGGCCCAGACAGATGGCCGCTCACCCTGAGCCATGGTACTGCTCAAGGTTTCTGCCTCTTAAAAATACAATTTTCCTTGCCTGTATGGACTAGTGCTTGCGCTTGGTGGGAATTGTTGGGCTTCTGGAAATAACTCAGAGTACGGTCTGACCTGCTCTGTTTGGAAAGCGCTGTGAGATAACTGTTGTTGTGATTTGGCACTATATAAGTAAAATTGAATTGAATTGAATTGCATCAGTATTTGCTATTTCAGGGAAGGCTTGGACTGCTTCTTTATACCAATGGTAAATAAGCTAAAAACAGTTAAAAAGACAAAACAAATTGTTGTCAGAAGAAAAGGCAGTAAATGGAAAATGAACTTGTTCCAACTTCAGATGTTGAGTTTCCTGAATAATACTTTAAAGCAGGCTTTTTCCTCAATATCTTCAGTGCTGTTTTTTTTTTTGGCAACTACTTAAACACAAACATATTTCTTCAAAAAAAGGCTTACCTTTCCAAGACATGAGGGTCTTTAATCTGCAGTTTTCTGCAATATTGTTAGGAATGAAGTTAGGGTGGATGGTTGCAGTGTCTAAACTCAACACAAAAGACCACATCCTCTTTCCAACCAACAGTGCTTTTTTATTCCATTGCGACAACCTTTTCCTAAATTTTGCAACATGGTTTCAATTGCCAAACCATATCCGCTGAGATGGTTGATAATGCTTGGAGTATAAATTTAGGATCTTGCTGCTTCTTTTACAATCAAAATATCAGCTAATCACAAATACATGTACTTCAGTATGCACTTGTCTGCTCTTATTTGCTATCTCCACAGATGTATTCATACCAAATTCTGAATTATGAAGTGTAGGAAAATGTTTGACTGCTCCCCAAAGCTTCCTAATATTTTGAAAGGGGTTTTGCCCGCCTGCCTCTGTAAAATAGAAAACCACTGAGTACCATCAACACGCTGACAAGGCAAACATGTGTCTTGGAAGTGGAGACAAAGTATCCCTAAGCCTTGGTTTAAACTAATCTGAAAGTATGCTGAGTGTCTTCATGTTGGGAACAAGAAGGGTGTGTGGTGGGAAGAAGAGGAAATCTTACACATACCAAGCAGGCCATGCAAAATTAACTGAAGTGTGTTTTTTAGAGTGGGAGGGACCCAAAATAAATCTTGAAAGACCTGACTGTCATGCTTCTTGTCTGACTCTTATCCAAGTTTAGCCACGCACACAACTAGAGGTTAATTCTTTTGACCTGAGACAAACTCTTTCCACTTTATTAGGCATTTCTGCTGCTGACAGAAGCTTTCAAAGCCTGTTCGTTACGGACCAAACATGTCAGAGAAAGTACCAAGAATGTCAACCATCTCAGTGACGGATCGACCTCCTGTTTGGTGGTTAAGATGAGTGAATTGTTCACAGTGCTGTGGGAAACGACGAGAGGTAGTAAGTATTTCAGATTGTTATTGTTACAACAATCCAACCACACTGTCTGATACAAAATTACCAAGAGAATAATTATTGGAAGACTGTCAACTCACTCAGTGTTGTTGAATACATTAAGAACGTACAATGTTCAGCTGTTTTGCTCTAACAGAAATACATCACAGAGAAATTGCCTTTGAGAGAATATAATAGGACGTTCGGAGGGACCACTCAATCAAATGTTTGACACAATCCTGGATTTTTTAATCCCAATATTTCTGAAAGTATGTCATCAGTGAACAGGGTGGACTTTCCAAGGTAATTCAAGCCCATTTTTCTCATATCTGCTAAATTGGCCTCAGGTAAGACTTTAAAGTTCAAACTCTAATTCTCTTGCTTTCCTTTGTTAGCATCAGCTCTCATCATAATTGGTATTCATTCTATACTATCCTGTTTCAAGGTTTACTGAGTATAACAGTGACTGAAAGATTCAGACCCTGACAATGGGGTAATGTAGGTCTCTACACACCCTAAACCAGGGGTCACCAACACGGTGCCCGCGGGCACCAGGTCGCCCGCACGGACCTCACCAGTCGCCCGCAAGCCTGTTCTAAAAATAGCACAACTCAATAGTGAGCTGCGTAAAAAATTTAATTTTTTTCCTTTGCTATTCTTTTTTTAATCACACTTGCATTCATATAGATTTGATTTAAAATGACAATATCTTAAAAATATGTTCATTATATATTAAGTTTAAGTTTTCTCTAGTTCAAAGGTCAGTATTGTGCACGTGACAAAACAAAACCAGTGTCAGTGGAGAGTAAGCTAGTGGGCGTAGTGGAGCAGGGTGCAGTTTCTTACCCCAAAAACATGGGAGAAAAACGAAAGAGAACTTATCACTTTCACAACGAATGGGAGGAGGAGTTCTTTTTTACGACTGTAAAAGAAACCTGCGTGTGTCTGATTTGCGGGGCAACTGTGGCGACGGCAAAGCGGCACAATGTGGAGAGACACTTCACTTCGTGCCACAAAAGCTAGCATGCTAACTAGCCACCGGGAAGCGCACTACGGGCAGAAAAAGCACATCTGAAATATGCACTCACAGTTGCAGTGTCAAGTTACACACCAGATTACAATAAACTGGTGAACAGCATGCAATGCCAATCTGTTAAAGATTTGGTCATGAGATTTCAGATTTCTTTTTAATATGCGAGTTGATTTTTCTTTAACATTAGATAATTGATAACTTTTTGAAACATGGTGCAACATAGTTCATGATTTGTTAAAAGGTTTTGTCGGTGGCTAGTGAAAATGACTGAATGTGAAAACTCCTATGTAAATGTAGTGATGTACAGTAAGTGATCATTAGAAAATTTAACAGTTGCTGAGATAAATAGAGATAAAGTGGTGGATATTGATATGTTTCCCATTTTGTTGTCACTGTTGTCACAGATGAGTATCATTAATTATTATTAATAAAGTATAGCTAAAAGCATATTGAGCAAATGTATTATTTCAGAAGAGTGTATCAAACTGGTAGCCCTTCGTGTGACTCAGTACCCATGAAGTAGCCCTCCGTTTCAAAAAGGTTGGTGACCCCTGCCCTAAATGTATACCCCTAAAGGTTGCTGTAGTGTCTCTGTGTTGTTTTGATCAAAGAATTCAAAATATTTTTCATAAATGTTGTAAAATGGTCTCAACTTGTGAAAAAAGGGTGCACAAAAGAAAAATATTCTGAGACCCCCCCCCTCATTAAAAAGGCAGACACATACACAAAACAACAACATTAAAATAACCAACAGGCCAAACAATATTTGTGGAATGGGGTGGCTTAATTTCAACTAATTTCTAAACAATTTATTATCTACTATTGACCACTGAATGATCACAGCATTCTTCAGTCCCCAACTGTTGGACAAGGGCCCAGTCGAGAAGCTGGACTGAAAAGAATGTTGGATTCCCAAACCAAATCCCTGGCTTTTTCAGTTTGAAGCAACTAATCATCGATGCAACAGTAAATGCGCCCATCCCACAACAGTTGCTGGTGTGGGAACGGATGCATTTCTGTGAATTTCTGCAAATTTTTTTAGAGGATTTTTCAATAATGAACTTCTTTCAGTTTATATCTCTAAATGAAGTTGCAAATAAAAAGTCACACTGTAGGAAGTTCTCCCAATTAGCTTTCAAAATGCATTATGCTGGGTTTTGTCACAAATTCAGTAAATCTTTACCTTTGAAGGCATGCAATATCGCACAGAAAATGTTTAAAAACGATTTTTAACATGTTAAAATAGAATGAGAAGAGTGGCTTTAAAGCACAATCTTGTAAATTCTCCAAATCTGCTCAGTTAGTGATAAGTCATATAATTTAGATAAAACATCAAACAAACTGTATTGGTGGCATAGCTAATGATAATGGAGTCAAGTAGCTAAAAACTTGCCAGCAAACATCTCACACCTGAGGTTGAACTGCATTGACCACAACCCTGTGATATGTAGCAGAGTACTTCCACTCCTTATAAATTTAAAGTTGTTTCACAAACCATTATTATAAACTTCACTTTGTGTTCCCTTTCTTTAGCATCAGTTTATGATCTGTTAGGTGGCCCTCTGGGAGTAAAAAAGAGGTTAGTTACTTGCTCTATGTGGGTTAAGTGGCAGCTCAGTGTGTCATGGGAAAGAAAACATGTCCCCTGTGACTGGCCTGTTTAAGGTATCCTTTTAAAGGTTACCTTCTCGCTTTAATACCCAAATCACAGTCTGGTCTGGCCCCAAGCCAGTCACAAACAGGAAGTCTCTGCTAATCCTGGTCTTCCCTAATGACGCAAAGGAATTCTCAATATTCACATTGTCCTTCTGGCAACACTTCCTTCAAGCTTTCAGCTACATTGTTTCCTTTTAAATCTTTTTAAGATCTCTGAACCGAGACAATGAAAGGCCTATATATGTAATGTCAGATAAAAAAAGTGTAGATATAAGTGATTATTTCGAAAAAAATAGCACTTAGATCTGCACAGATATGCTCAAGTTTATTTTTGTGCGATTATGACACTTCAGTAAAGATAACGTTAACTCCAAAAGACAAGTTTCTTTTGTTTTTTCCTTGGGTTTAGATAAAGGGGAATTTTCTGTTCACGAAGGGCTATTTTTAATAGCCATTTAGCTGTAGCAGTGCATATTATCCTTGGGTTTAAAATATATTTATCAGCTTTATATATTTTATAAGACAAGCATCTGCCAGCTTATATTATTTCACTTATGGGAGTGGCTTTGCTTCAACGTCAATGGGTAACAGAGAGGTTGTTGTAGATAAATAATGTTGGTCAGTCTTTTGTTTTTTGTTTTTGTGTGTCATTTCAATCAAACCAATGATTGTGTCATTACAGTTTGCAGATGAAGACACAGAGACAAAGGCTTCACAAACTTAAAAAAGTTTGTGTTCCCAGATCACATGTGATTTAGCTTTAATGAAAAACTTCACTGTGTGTGACAGACATTTTAGATTAATAGTCCATGTAAGTCATATTTCTTAAGGTATCATTATGATTAAGACTGATAGCAGCAAGCACCAGACTCAGCAATTTCTTCCCGTTTATGCCTTTATTAGCGTCAGCACACCAGTGTATGAGGACAAGGGAATAACAACGGAAGGCAATTGCAGACCTTAAGTCCATTATCCTACAAAAATAGTTTGTGTTTTTACCATTGTCTCACTGACACCTGTTGAGAGCACAATTATATGGATGCATCACTTGTTTGTGCAGTTACATTTTAAATCCCCTTGAGTTAAAAAAATTCAGACTGTAAACTTAGATTTTGGTGTACGTTTGTATACCAGAAGACACCGAGGTTAAGGTTCCACTTTAATCACTCAAATGTTGGATTCAGTTTACCCATATGATAACCTCTGTCCGTGCAGACAAAGTGCTGTGCCAAAGCCTGGCGTGTTCTGAGTGCTGATACAAAGATTACAGCCAAGTCTAACAGGGGTATAGTGCAGTCCAGCCCAGCTACTATCAGCATTATTCCAAAGCACTCAGGCATAACATCTGCCAAGAGGCCTGTTGCAAGGTTTGGCCCCATCACCAGGAACATATCCAAGTCAAATATTGTTGCCCTAGCACATCGTGGGGCAGCAGCCTGTCACAACTCCTCTTTAACTAGGAGGTGATGTTTATGACTGGAAAATGAATGGCACTGTTTCCATAAAGGAGGAGGAGGAAATAAAATGTGGGTGGATCAACATACCACACACACACAAGCAGAGAGGGTGTCTTTCTGTTCTTCTTTTTCAACATCACAACTTGACCAGGTTGTTATCGGCAGCAGATACATCCAACTCTGCTCTCCAGAAAACTAGGATCAAAGTAAATGACTTAAGCCAGCACAGCCTTGAGAGGAACAAGATAAATGCACAGAGCACTCTTTATCAAAGGCTTGCCTGTTTTAAGTTGCTGATTAAAGCTTGGGGTGCTCCCCCTCCCCCATCCCAGTGGAAATAGGTGTTCAAACATGATTCTGTTTTAGTTGGCCTGCAGCTCTGCTGAGAAGCTCCCCCTTTGGGCTTGCCATGAGACTCCTGCAATCTGTGCTGCTGTCACACTGCTGTACAAGGAATTCAGTGTGTTTTTACTGTGTTTTTAAAGGCATGAAATGCACCTCATTTCAGCCCTGAAAGGAAAAGAATAATAGAGACAGTGATTTTGTTTGATCTCTACTTTTTGTAGCTGTAAAATAACCGAAAAGTTGGCCTGTTGTGTAAGACAGCACTCATATTGTCCCGAAAAACAAGCATATTGCTGCATGTTTACTTGTGCAAACTTGTTTATTTTTTTCACCATTTCATACATTCTATCAGAGTTGTTTCCGCTAAGACAAGATGACGAGAAGGTACTTTTTTAGTTGGTCACTGGGGATAAAAGAGATATATGCCATATAAATATCAACAAGTTCAGATCAGATGGAGGCTAGAAAATACAGTGCTACGGTTCTTTTTTTAAGAGCTGGAAGCACTGTAAGCGTTACAGGGAGAAAAAGGAAGAAAATATCAGGTCTCTGCTAACTGCTGAGGAAATCTGCCAGTGACATGGAGCTTTATCTACCATCTCTATTAATGGGAAATTAAGAAAACAGTTTTAGCAGCAGGTGAGTTCTCGCCAGCCACTGTGGAAAATGTGTGGATATAATAATGCATAAAGTGTTTGATGCTATAAAAATATTTGTTTCATAATTTGGTTGACATGAAAATAAATTGCCTGAGTACAAGTTAATTTGTTCATTGTAATATTTACTCAAAAAAAGAGCAAAAAAACTTACTACAACACTTGCTGTTTGATGATTATTCCTTACAAAGCTTTACTGACTGAATCAGGCTGCCATCTCTGAGCACCACAAAGTAATAAAACATGAATCAGCAAACTTACAAATTGGAGACCCCAACCCACCCATATGCTCAAGGCTCTCTTTTCCTTTGCCCCCATCTTCCTCCAAAGCAGTACTGTGTCAGTACTGTGTCAGTACTATTACTCTTTTTTTACATAAGAACACTACTTTCAACATTGCATAGAAATATGTGAACAGTTGCTGAAATTACTTTTTTAAAGTCACAGCCAAGACAGGATTAGCAGTAATCTAGAATAAGATAACACATGAAAACTGAGTTAAACAATGCTCTGAATATAAGGATCTACCTTAAAGTAATAGTTTTCTAGCAACTAATTGTGTGTTTAGTGGAATAAAAGAGAAAATTAAATTAAACAAACAATGAAGTTATCACTTCCATGTGAAGTATTCAAAATACGTCACAAGTCTATTTGATATTTATATCACAGGTTACATATGGTCTCAAAGGTAAATATGGGTGTATTCTTTTCCCGCTCGTTTACCTTCTATCATATTTATATTCTTGTCAGTTTCAGCTACTATATATAAAATAATGCAGTCTTAAGGGTGAGATTTTATATCAACATAATATAACGTTTCATTTACTTTTTATGTGCTTCTTTACAGTTACCTTTCTCTCCTCTTGAAACATGGAAGGAAGTGCCTTTTCTCATGAATATACAGTATGAATATATATTAACTCATTCTTAGTTTTTTACATGCTCATGCTCTATCCTATCTTTTGTTTTGAGTGTGTTTGCATGTGCGTTTTGGAAAATGACTGCAGCAGAAGAAGAAGGTGACGACTTGTTTGAGAGAGTACATCAAAAACATGGTTTCTGATTTTAAAAAGAAGTTGCAACACACTTTGTAACAATTCATGACTCAAAAAGCAAGGAAGATGACAAGGCTGTGTACGTGAATGGGACAGAGGCATTTGATCAAGTCACCCAGTTTTAAGATACAGCTAAAGAGATGTCAACAAAGGAGGTTTTTGAGGCAGTCTGCAACAAACAAATCTTTCTACACTCCCATCTTTTAGAGTGTTGACAAATAAATAAACTTTAACATTTTTCCCTTTATTTCCGAAACTTAGCCCGAAAAAGATAGTTGTATTTCTTAATGCACTCTAACCATCTGCACTCCTCTCTGGAACATTGTACATGTGTTAATATGTATTACAATGTCATAAAAATATGCTAAGAATCTGGCCTGTCTAGATTTTAGAAGCTTGATAAAGTTTAAACCATGAGCTAAAACCTTTGGCATTTCAGTTGGACCGTGAGTGTGGAGCAGAGAGACACACTGACATTGACCTGATGACAAACTGTCCATCAACAGCAGCTGTTCTATCAGAGTATGAATAAAAAAGACAAACTCCTGCACTTGCTCTCAGATGGTTAGAAAGGGTGAAGTAGTTAGTGGGCCAAAGATTAGGATGGAAGGTGCAGTGGCTGAAATCTGCACTGGATGCCTCTGGAAGGCATGTGCTCTGTGCTAAGAAGGAGAGATGCCGTTCAGTATTTACTCAGGTGGAATAATACACAGCCAAAACAGAGCAGTGTGTAGTGATAAAACAAAGAAGATTCTGAAGAATGTGCTCCATATGTTGTGAGGAGGGGATAAGGATTGGCTAATTTACCATATTGGTTATCAATGTTTTGACCATAAATGGGTTCTTTTATTGTTTTATTGCACCATAACAGTGCCAAAAGATTACAGCACTTTCACAGAAGAATGTAAAATCTGCATGCTCGAGGACAAAGGCAGGGTGATACTGTAAGGCAAACATCAGGGTGTTGGAAATCCAAATTCACATGTTCCTACAGGCTGGGGGGTCACATTACTCACAAGCTGCTGAATCTGGACAGCTGACAGGTCCAGACACTTGACACTCGTTGCTGTATGTCGCTTAAAAGAATCATCATCTCAAACAAGTCTGTATATTTATACTATTTCCTGAAAAAATAAAGACTGGCATTATTTGTGACTTCAGCTATGCAAATAGCTGAATGAAATGAGAAAATGGGTTGTTTGTTCTAGTGTCTGACAAGAGGACATGGAGCCAAAAAATAGTTACCATAGCAGTCATTCACAGACAGTGGAACACCCTTTTTTGTTTGTTACAGTTAGGCAGTTTAAATAGTATTTGTATATATAAATGAACCCTTTTTCAAGACTTTAAATCAGATATATCTTTTTCTCTTCTCAATCACTTGATTGGGTGAAATATCCTAAAAATGTATACATTCATCCATTCATTTTCTAGACCCAGTTAATGCTATGTGGGGCCAAACACATTTGAATCATTGTTCTGGCAGAAAATCCAAAGGTATGATGTAAGAAATGTGTGATACATCAAATGTGTAACCAATAGCAGTCCATACAATATTAACATGAATTTTATGTAAAATGTTTAGGGGCAGTTAGAGTGTTTCCTGGATTTGAGAGCATTTATCAGAGTGGAGTAGACACTAAATCCTTTTTACGTAAAGGAGTTTAAAAAGCAGCAGGTGCACATACCCAAGCAAGCTAGAAACCTGTAGACAGTGATTAACTGAGATTTCACACCCTCTTTATATTGTGCATACTTTAAATGAGTCTTATCAATAAACAGATGGGAGTTGGAGAGGAAACATACCAGAGTTCATGGGCCAACTAAGGAGTAAATTAAAGGAATGTGTGACGTTCTGGCTCCGCCCACAAGCTCCGTCACTCCTGCAATCAGCGACATTGGTCGCACCTGTCATGGTCTGTTCATAAACCCCACTCACTCACTCACTCACCTGTGCCAGAACGTCTCTAACCATTTGTACGAGTACTTCCAGCGTTGTTCCTGCTTGCCTGCCTGTTACGTCCTGTTCGACCCCGTTTCCGAGCCTGCCTGCCCCTCGTCTGTTTATCCTGCTTCACCTGAGTTCTGCCTGGTCTGACTCAGTGCCTGCCTGCCTGCCCGTGTCCCCGACCCAGCCTGCCTGACTCCGCGCTCCCGCCTGATCCCCCTGGACTGCTTCCCCGGCCTCGACCCCTGCTCGTTCCTGGACCCCGTTTTGGATTACCCCACTCGGATATTGCTGGACTGATCTCCCGTTACCGACCTCGCCTGTCTGACCACGCCCTCAGGTTTTGCCCCGTATAATAAACCTGTTCGAACTGACCGTCTGCCTCCGGGTGTTTTTGGGTCCTCTGAACCGTACATTACAGTACGTTCTGGCCAACATGGACCCAAACCCCGACGGTCAGTGGCGAGCGGGAGTGGAGAGATCCATCACCCAGCTGGAGGGCGGCGTCATGGAGATCCTCGCCCGGCTCCGTGACCGCGCCCCTCCTGCGGCTCCACTTCCGCAAGCTTCCCTGCCTGCCCACGCGTCGCCTCCGGTGTCGGGACCGGAGCCACGCCTCGCACCACCGGGAGCTTTCGGAGGCGATCCGGAGCAGTGTCGGGCGTTTCTCACGCAGTGTGAGATAGGCTTCGAGCTGCAGCCCTCCTGCTTTCCGACGGACCGAGCCAGAGTCGCGTACGTCATCTCTCTGCTGGAGGGTAAGGCGAGACTGTGGGGGGCTTCGGAGTGGCAGAACGACACCGCCATCTGCCACTCCTACTCTGAGTTCGCACGAGAGCTCACCAGGGTCTTTAGTCCGGTGCTGCCCTGCCGAGAGTCATCCCGGGGTCTCTTGACTCTCCAGCAGGGGGAGAGAACGGTGTCGGAATATATTATTGATTTCCACCTGCTCGCGGCGGAGAGCCGGTGGAATGAGTGGGCTCTTATAGATGTGTTTATTCACGGGTTGAACGCCAGAATTAAGGACGAGTTGGCTACCCGGGATTATCCGAGATCCCTCAGGGAGTTGGAGCAGCTCGCCTCACGGGTGGACATTCGCCTCCAGGAGCGGCAGAGGGAGCGCCGCTTAACCCCGCCCCCGGGGTTGGCTGCCGCTCCGCCGGGTCCCATCTCTCCTCCGCAGCGGGCAGCCGGTCCGGAGCCGATGCAGCTGGGCAGGACCACACTACCCAGGGAGGAGCACCTGCGCAGGAGGCAACAGGGGCTCTGCCTCTATTGTGGGGGGGCTGGCCACCAGGTCCGGTCGTGCCCAGTAAAAGGCCAAGCTCAGTAGGGAGAGGGGGATCCCTACTGAGCTACACCAAGACTGCTGTTCTCCCAGACCTGTTACTGCCTGCCACGCTAACTGTCTCCACTAATTCCCACAGACTCTCCGTATTAATTGACTCAGGGGCCGATACGGAGTTTATGGATGAGGATTTGGCTAGGAGAATTAGCATCAAGCTCCAGCCCGGCTCCTCTCCACACAGTGTCCTAGCGTTGGATGGACACGAACTCAACCAGTCACGGCTCGTCACGGAACCTGTGGGACTAACGGTAGGAGGAAACCATAAGGAGGAAATAACTTTTCTCATCATCAAGTCTCCGCAGGTCCCTGTTATTCTGGGGGCGACCTGGCTCCGGAAGCACAATCCGGAGATAGACTGGCGATGCGGCGAGGTGAGGGGATGGGCTCCCTCCTGCGCCAAGCTCTGCCTCTCGTCCGCTCAGCCGCGGCTGATCACTCAGGGGGGGTCGGAGCAGGATTACCCGGATCTTTCTAAGGTCCCAGTGGATTATCATGACCTCAAGGAGGTCTTTAATAAGGCTAGGGCCACGAGCCTGCCCCCGCACCGACCCTTCGACTGCGCCATCGACCTCCTACCAGGGGCCATCCCTCCTAGGGGGCGCCTCTTCTCTCTCTCTGCCCCGGAGTCACAGGCGATGAGGGAGTATATTAATGAATCCCTTAGGACCGGCATAATCCGCCCCTCATCTTCACCGGCGGGCGCGGGATTCTTCTTCGTGGGCAAGAAGGATGGCTCGCTCCGCCCTTGCATTGACTACAGAGGACTCAACGCCATATCGGTCAAGAACCGCTACCCCATTCCACTGATGAACACGGCGTTCGACCAGGTACAGTGGGCTAAAATCTTCACAAAGTTGGATCTGCGTAACGCCTATCATTTAGTTCGCATCAGGGAGGGCGACGAGTGGAAGACGGCGTTCAACACCCCCACTGGCCACTACGAGTACCTCGTCATGCCATTCGGACTCACCAATGCCCCGGCCGTTTTTCAGAACTTGGTGAATGAGGTACTCAGAGATATGATTGGTCACTTTGTGTTTGTTTACCTTGATGACATTCTCATTTTCTCAGACAGTCCCACCCTCCACAAACAGCACGTACGCTCGGTTCTTCTCCGGCTTCTGCAGAACCAGCTGTATGTGAAGGCAGAGAAGTGCGAGTTTCACACCACCACCACTTCTTTCTTGGGGTTTGTGCTGTCTCCCGGTCAGGTGTCGATGGACCCCGCCAAGGTTAAGGCGGTGGTTGAGTGGCCTGTCCCGGTCGACCGCAGACAGCTCCAGCGGTTCCTGGGATTCGCCAATTTTTTCAGGAGGTTCATTAAGAACTACAGCCAAGTCGCAGCGCCCCTCCACAGCCTCACTTCCAACAAGGCGAGATTCACCTGGAACGACGCGGCTGCGAGGGCCTTTAAGGAACTCAAGAGACGGTTTACCTCCGCACCCATCCTCGTCTCGCCTGATCCAAAGAAGCAGTTCGTGGTGGAGGTGGATGCCTCCAGTTCCGGCGTGGGGGCCGTCCTCAGTCAGGAGGCAGGTGATGGTTGTACTCATCCATGTGCTTACTTCTCCAGGAAGCTGTCCGCCGCTGAGCGTAATTATGATGTGGGTAACCGTGAACTACTGGCTGTCAAGTTGGCACTGGAGGAATGGAGGCACTGGCTGGAGGGGGCCAGGCTGCCTTTCATGGTGTGGACAGACCATAGAAACCCGGAGTACCTGAAGACGGCCAAGAGGCTCAACCCCAGGCAGGCACGGTGGGCCCTATTCTTTGGTCGGTTCGACTTCACCCTCTCCTACAGACCCGGCGCCAAGAACGTCAAACCTGACGCGCTGTCCAGGGTGTATGAGACCAAGGAGGAGGACCAGGACCAGGAGCGGGACTTTATCCTCCCAGACTCTGTAAGGTGCGCCGTCTCTCGCCTGGTTCTCGAGCGGGAGGTTAGGGAGGCTATGGCGGCCTCCCAGATTCCCGAGGCATGCCCCAAGGATCGGCTGTTCGTCCCGGACCATCTCAGACGGAAGGTCCTGGAGTTCTGCCACAGCTCCCACCTGTATGGCCACCCCGGCATCTCAAACACCCTACGCCTCACCCGTTCTCACTTCTGGTGGCCATCCCTGTCGGAAGACGTCAAGGGTTTTGTCTCCGCCTGTGTCACCTGTAATCAGGCCAAGGTCTCGAGGCGTCCCCCGGCAGGCTTGCTCCGTCCGTTACCCGTACCTGCTCGTCCCTGGTCCTGTCTGTCCATGGACTTCGTCACGGGCCTCCCACCATCGGAGGGAAACACGGTGATACTCACTGTTGTGGAACGTTTTTCTAAAATGGTCCATCTGGTCCCGTTGCCTAAGCTTCCTTCAGCCAAGGAGATGGGGGCGATCCTGGCGAAGGAGGTGTTCAGGCTTCATGGACTACCGGCAGACATCGTGTCCGACAGGGGGCCTCAGTTTGTGTCCCACTTCTGGAGGGAGTTCTGCTCGATGCTGGGGATTTCGGTGAGTCTTTCCTCCGGATTTCACCCCCAAACAGATGGACAGACCGAGAGAGCCAACCAGGAGGCCGAAACTAAGCTGCGCATATTCTGCCAATCGGATCCCACCAAGTGGTCCCAGAACCTGCCGTGGGCGGAGTATGCGATTAACGCCACGCCATCCGCCTCTACTGGGCTCTCGCCATTCTGTGTGGTACACGGTTTTCAGCCCCCGGTGTTCTCCATGGAGGAGGTGGAGTCTCGGGTGCCCTCTGCCCGCCTGTCTGCCCTGAGGTGCCAGCGTGCTTGGAGGAGGGCCAGGAGAGCCATCATCGCCGCCGGGCAGAATCAGGCCCGCGCTGCCAACCGCCGGCGGACCCCGGCTCCTCAGTACAAGGTGGGGGACAAGGTATGGCTCTCTACTAAGGATCTTCCCCTCAGGGTCGAGAGCAGGAAGCTGGCGCCACGCTTCGTGGGACCTTTTCCCGTGGTGAGGGTGATCAACCCAGTGGCCGTGCGCCTCCGTCTGCCCCCTGCGATGAAGGTACACCCCACCTTTCATGTGTCATGACTAAAGCCTGTCTCTGTCTCTGACCTGGCGCCCGCCTCCGCGTCCCCGCCACCCACCCGGCTCATCGACGGTGCACCGGCGTTTACCGTCAGGAGGATCCTGAGGTCCCGCAAATGGGGTAGGGGGACGCAATACCTCATCGACTGGGAGGGTTACGGCCCAGAAGAGCGCCAGTGGGTCCCGGCCAGCCGGGTCTTGGACAAGTCCCTCATCAGGGAGTTTCACAGAGCCCACCCGGATCAACCTAGGGCGTCTGGGATCCGCCCTTGAGGGGGGGGCTCTGTGACGTTCTGGCTCTGCCCACAAGCTCCGTCACTCCTGCAATCAGCGACATTGGTCGCACCTGTCATGGTCTGTTCATAAACCCCACTCACTCACTCACTCACCTGTGCCAGAACGTCTCTAACCATTTGTACGAGTACTTCCAGCGTTGTTCCTGCTTGCCTGCCTGTTACGTCCTGTTCGACCCCGTTTCCGAGCCTGCCTGCCCCTCGTCTGTTTATCCTGCTTCGCCTGAGTTCTGCCTGGTCTGACTCAGTGCCTGCCTGCCTGCCCGTGTCCCCGACCCAGCCTGCCTGACTCCGCGCTCCCGCCTGATCCCCCTGGACTGCTTCCCCGGCCTCGACCCCTGCTCGTTCCTGGACCCCGTTTTGGATTACCCCACTCGGATATTGCTGGACTGATCTCCCGTTACCGACCTCGCCTGTCTGACCACGCCCTCAGGTTTTGCCCCGTATAATAAACCTGTTCGAACTGACCGTCTGCCTCCGGGTGTTTTTGGGTCCTCTGAACCGTACATTACAGAATGAAAAAATATAATAACGCTGTGAATCTTAGATGATTTCCACCTTACTATTCCAGTGTGTAATATTTAAGGAGATCTATTGGCAGAGCAGGGGGAAAATGAGAACTAAAAGTAAGTCTTCAACGTTTACCACATTGTATGGCCATTTTACTAGTGTTACAAATGACAACAACCACTGTGTAATACAGTAGACCCTTTGTTTTCCCACCCAGTCATGGTCAGTTGTGTCAAAGATGGCGCTCTGGTCCAGCAGAACTAAGACGGAAACTTTGCCTACGTCTGCGTTCAGGTGGATATCATTCGTCACCTTGATCAGAGCTGTCTCAGTGCTGCATTGGGACTTAAAGTCTAATTGGAAAGTTTCAAACACATTATTAGACAGGAGGAAGTAAGTAAGCGGTTGGTATGGGACTTTTTTCCCAAACTTGCTTAAAAATGGCACGTTTGATATCGTCTGGTAGTTGTTCAGTACAGTGGCATTAAGACTGCTCTCTATCAAGACTGCTCAGCACAGACTTCAGATATCTAGTGTGTTACCCGTCAAGACATCATGTTGATAGACTCGACATGATGATCTCTTTAACTGATTGTTTTGTCAGTCACAGGTGTGACTTGTGTCAGTTCCAAGTGTCTAGTAGTTATTTGTGTTGGAGAAATTATTAAATTTTTAATGCCTTTAACTTTGTCCTTAAAGAATATTGCAACACAAGACATTTGATAAACTTGTGTAATATTTCAAAAGATCATCAACATTAGAACACAAATTATCTCCAAACCTTATCATTTTCAGAAACTGTGTCCCTGTGCTGTCATTTAGGATTCTTTTCTAAACAACTGCAGACCGAACTGCTGCTTTGGTTGTGACAGAAAGGTCAAGAAAACACAAAAATGATCAGACAAAGCAGCATTGATGACTTCCATATTTGAAATAATAACACAATTTGAAATGAGCATATCTAGAATGTGGCCTCTGCAGTATGTTGGGTCATTTACATGGTTTGTAAATAGTGATATGAAGTATGGAAGATTGTTGTATCTCCACCTTGAACGAAATACTTAAATAAAGCAAAAAACACTCAAATGATTTGTGGATGAGTGTATTGTCCCGTAATATGGTATAACACACCACCACCCTACTGGTTTTGTTGTGTTTCAGACATAAGATTGAAATTAGGTGGACTGAACACTACTGCATTGGCTGTGTTTTTGTCAAGCCATGTCTCAGTTAATGTTTCAGTGTCTCAGTTAAAACATAAAATCAAGATTGTGAGAGGAAATAATCAATTAAATAATAATTAATTAAATTATTAATTAAGAATGATTATCAATTAAGAATGATTATTTATTAAGAATCACCAAAAGATCTGACTTTGAGTACTGCATATTTGAGATTAGTTAGCAGTCTGACTGTCACTCTCATATAATCTATGTGGTTTGACAGTACATATCATTTTAGAAGAGAACACTCCCTCCATGGACCTCTGTTTGAAATGAGGTTCAGCATTGTCCTCCTCGCCATTGTCTAGGATGAGGAGGAAGAGGGCTGCAAATCTTCTTGATGATAGAATCCTAGATCATGCCATATCTGGCATGGGGGGAATCATCTCTATTCCTGATTTCAGCAAGCTTTTGAGGTGATCAGTCAGTGTGATGGTGGCAATGACGATGATAGAGAAGTAACTTTAAAATTTGCAGACACAGTAAGTGGGTCCCAAGCATGTGTTGAGGGCTGTGCTGAAGGTGATGGAGGTGCTGCTGCATCTGAATCCTGTGTTTGGGATGCTAGAGGTGTTGCTGTGGCTGCAGTGGTTGAATCCTGTTCTGGGTCCTTTGGGTGGTGAAGCAGGACCTCTTCACTTACTCCTCTTCTTTCTCTGGAGCAGTACAGGACCCAATCCTGGTCCTGGACTAGCCATAGTGTAAATCCTTTGCAGGGTCCAAAATCTAAGCCTGCAATCGCTGTTGATAAAGTGCAGTTGTATTTCCTTCAGACTTCCAAAAGGCTGCTCCTTCATGTAAGCCTTCCTTTGATACAAGGAAAGAAATTTAAGAATATTCCCCATTTTTCCAGTGGTAAGTCAAATTGATAGATGTTTTCATGAGGATGGTCTATAATCCAAATGTCTTCCCACTGTATTTTAGAGTCGGAGGAGAAACAAAAATCCCAAGAGATAGGATTAAAAGTATCCATTTTCATTCAGGGGCTGAATTTTTGGAGCAATGTCTCTGGATAAAAGCAGGAGGGAGGGGCCCTGAAAACATTATTACAGTGGGGATAATTCAGATGTCCACTGGGAAAACCAAGGATTCCCTTTCACTGTTGGACAGATCTCAAACGTTGTGTATTTAATTTCTTATTTTTCATTCATTAAAAAATACCATGTCAAAGATCAATATATGAATATATGTATAAATCACACATATCCTAGTATCTAATATTTAGATATTACTATTAGACACTACAATATTAGATACTTTACTTTAATAGTAATACAATAATAGTAAAAAAAAAAACAATTCGGCTGTGTGCCATTTATTGTGAACTCTACCTACCAGCTGTATGAATTACGAGGCGAGTTCTCAACTTTACTTTATCCCCTAGTCTTTATTGTATCCCTTAGTGGCAGACACCATGCACTGAGAGACAAAGCACAGCTGCCATGTTAGCTGCTCAGACTAACACAAGAACATGCCCATAATGCTTTGGGTATCCCTTTTCCTTTTATAGACTATGATACTTGCTGTGAAATCCTTATCTTGTAATAAGCCAAGGGTAATATGTCACAGTCACATTTTTTAGTTTTTCTTCAAGACCTGGGACTGTGAGAGAGTACAGCCCACACTTTACATAAATAAATCACAATAAAAACCTTGACAAAACTCAAATGAACAAAGCAATACAGTTTTTTTTTTAAAATTTGATCTAGCATCAAATGCTGTCACAACATAGTCCTAAAACAGGTATTACATGCTTATTGGGTGAATCTCAAATATCACAATGCTTGCTTGACTGGACAAAAAGCCTTTTTTCCTCATTTGATAGACGGTTGCAAAGTGCTGAGGCCTTATCCCCAACTCTCCACAACTCTGTGGCACCATTCTAGTCAAGGTCATATGATAGCCCTACAGGGCTCTTTCCTATCTAAAGGCTGTCCACATTGGCCCTGCTGCTTTGAAATCAAACTTGCCATTGTTGTTTTTACTGCCCATGACAAGAACAAAGGGACTGGGCAGCAGGGACACACACATGGCTTGAAATGCAATAGGGCTGGGAATTCTTCTTTAATTTCAATGTTATACTTGATCTCTGGGCTGCATGACTGACCACCTTAATATCTATAGCGACAGAAGCTTATCAATACAGAACTCACTGGGTCTACAGACCAAAGACAACACTTCCTTTATGCAGGATGTCCCCTCTGGGCATGAGACACGCTGCACAGGCCAACCAGCTAAATTCCACAAATGAAAGGGGTGGGATACTGAAAACAATTTCTTAACAAATATTGGACTGAATAGTATTTTAGAGACAGAATGTTGATAAAATGTTGAAAAATATTTGGTATATTTTAGAGAGATTTTCTTGTCCTGCAGTCAGCCATCTTTCATGTATTATTAACAAACCAAGACACTAAATGCGACAAATGAAACCCAGCATGTGTCTTAATTTAAAACTAGAATACATTTTAATAACAGTACATATGACAAATAAAGGGCATTTACAAAGAAATCAAAGGTGAAATTAAGAGACAATAAATGGCCTAAAAGTAAGGAAATCAACTCACTCAATTCACTTCACTTTTGATTTTTTAAAATACAAAGCCAGCACAGTCACGTATTTCGAATGGGTGATGCATCTTGAACCACCATCTTAACAACAGTCATCACCAGAGAAACCTGCTAACTTGGATGGGGTGGTAGAGAAGTGCAATGTCCCAGGATATGATAACAGTGACGTGATGAGATAGATTCACACTTTGATATGTATATCTGCATCAAGCCAGCAGCAACTCAAATTCAGACCTTTAAAGCAAGTGTACCATTTTGGGGTTTATTTTTCTTTTACATTCAATGAAAAGTTTCCCTCTCATTAAGCACATACATGTGACATTGTGCATTGTCTGCATTGCCAGGGCTAGTCCAGCTAGAGGAGGCTTGTAAGTGTATAAGTAAAAGGTCGTCCTGTTGTATACGTGAGGTTGTGTCCTGGACAGGGAGTATGCATGTTTCTTTTGCTGGAGGCTGCAGGTGCAACCTCCAGCTGGTGCTCATCAGCTACAGTCAATGGAGCAGTATTTAGAGGAGCAATTTCCCTGAGGCCGATGCCAGATGGTTAACCTACACCCGGTGGTGACCAGCCTCCAAGTCTTCCATGTTCTAGTTGTTAATTGTTGTTTCTTACTTCCTATAGTCTCCTGGTTACTCCTCAGTCTATCTTCTGCTAAAAATAAATTCTCGTCCATTCCCCTGCTATTGGCGTTTGGTCCTCGTTTGGAGTCTCCTGGTTGCTCCTCCACTACCCCCTCCCTGGATCCTCTATTGGATTATCACCTGCCTATAACCCCCAATGCTCACCTCCATCTCTCAAAGACAAAGAAACTTGGATCTCCCATGGCCCTATTTGCTTCTTCCTCCATCCATATTCTGTCTTCATGGATGCACCTACTCCTACCTGTCAGAGGAGTTAGAATTTTAGACATCAATGTCTAAGACACAGAAATTGGAGCTGTTCTTTCCTAGTGGTCTCCTTCTGACAAAATACTTCACCCAAGTGCCTTTTTCTTCCGTCGGTTTACACCTCTTGAGTGAGTAACTACAACATTGGAGACAGCGAGATCCTCCTAGACATCTAGCTTTTCCTTGAAGAATGGTGGCATTGGCTTGAGGGAGCAGAACTCCAAGTCATTGTATTGACTCATCACAAGAACCTTTAATCTCAACATCCCGTAACATCCGGGCCATCACAACATTAAACCTGATACCCTTTCAGGACAATACTCCCCTGACGACAGCTTAGATTCCAGAGAACCCCATCTGCCCCTCCTTGTACCACTGGGGGTCTCTCTTAGGACCTTGAAGGACTCATCCAAAGAGCCCTCAAAGATGAATCAGATCCCGGAAGAGGCCCTCCCAATCACCTCTATGTTCCGCACAGGTCCAGTTTTTGTCTCATACCTCTCGTTTCTGTCATCATCCTGGAGTCTGAAGTCCTCTCAGATCATGGCACTTGGAGCAAAATCACACCTTTCCTCCAGACTTCTTCGTCAAATAATGGTCAGCGTGAGGGATTAAACCAAGACCAGGAAAATGCTCTCCATTGCATTTGTGCCAATAATCCATCATCCTAGAGCTCACATCTACCATGGGTGGAGTATGCTCTCATGTTTCACCCGCAACTTTCACCATTCAAAGCATAGCCTGGATTTCAACGTTTCCTTCTCCCATCCACCAAGACCCATCTCAGGATCTCAGGAATTGTATCCGGAACCAAAAAAGGAATGCTCTCAACCATATCTGCCCAGAATAAGAAAATGGCTTACAGAAAATATCTACTCTGTGTGGGTCTCTTTCAGGTATTTCATCTTAGGGGATGCACAAGAAAACTTTCCACCTAGGTTCTTCAGACCATTCACCATCCAGTTATCAGTCCTACCACCATCTTCCTCAAACACCCGTTCTTACCTACACATTCATCCTGTTTTTTTTTCCTTTCCCAAGTTAACCCTGTGATATATAGAGAATTAATTTTAAAAAAAGACTGCTGCTGTTGTTTGTATCTGGGATACTCATTGAAATATGACCTGACAAATTTTAAACAAATCTGGTTTAGCTTTAAGAGTGTGGAAAAAAGGTTTGTGTTGAGCAACACCAGTTCTATATAAAGCTTGTGGCATGGGTAAACCACTGAATATTATGTTTCTATGTTAAATATGGTCCTTGTCCCGTTTTTCTTATAATAAAAGAATAGTACGCTTTCTTTCAACTAGTTTATACTCTGGCTTCAGAGATAAAACATGCTGCCAGTAAATGTCTCGCTAAAATCTTTTAACATAAAAGCTTTTAAGAATACAGTTAAAATTTTAATTTAAAATTTTGACAGACTGATTCAGTTACCAGATATTTAGCATCTTAATTACATCTTACATCTAAAGTTATTATGCAGAGATTTGCACTTCTAAACCTTTTAAAACATCCTTGTAATGCGTTTTTGTCTCCATCAATCAATGGCACAATCGTTCTGTATACAAAACATTTAAAGACTAACTGACTATGTTTCACATTGACACCATCAGAACCTCGACACAAACAACCAAAAAAACAACAAAAAGCTGGATTGGTGGTGGCAGCAGACCTTCAGTCTGATGTGAACCTCCCAACAATAGACACCCTCAGGCATCCTGTGCAGGTGTGACCTTGATTTCATATAAAAACCTGACTTCTTACCCAGTGCAAATAAAGCCAAAGCTGCCATGGTGCAGCTTTTGTTTGTTCATGACTTTTGGCATGAAAGCAGCCTTTGCAACAGGCGCTGGGAAGCAAAAGCACAATAAAGGCAAGGCACTGAAAACTTTACGAGTTCATATCATCAGAGATTGCACAGGGCTTCTTCTGCAGAGTAAAAGCAGTAGATTACTGCTGAGAAAACTAAAAGGAAACATCCATTAATGTCAGTACTTTAAATGAAAAACTGTTGTTTTTTTAGTGCTCATTTGTGACTGTCATTGAGAAAAGAGAAATTAAAAACATCTGAGGAGTTACAGAAAAAGAAGAGAATTTCAAACAGACTTGAAAGTGTGACATGAGAGCAGGATGGAGTGGTGAATTTTTCTAATGAATGAGAGGAAAAATGAAACAAATATGTTCGACTGAAAGTAAAAGCCATATCTCAGTGACCTTCTTCTTCCTTGTATGTCATATATCCATAATGGGGTGGGAAAACGTATAAAACCATTTGTGATGAATTCTTAACTGTTGAGTTGTAAAAATACCTTAAAATCAAAGACCTAAAAAGGGTAAACTAAAACTATTTTTTTTAACAAGATTTAGATTTTAACGACAATGGGTGAATTTCTTTGTAAAAAAAAAAAGGAGGGGGGGATCTGCTCCATTTATATATTAATTCACATGCTACTTTAATTTTAATACCTAAAATAACAAAAACATCCATCGTTTTATATACCACTTATTCCCAATGGGGTTGTGGGGATGGGTTGTGGAGCCTTTCTCAGCTGACAATGGGCAAGAAATGAGGTACAGCCCGGAGAGGTTGCCAGTCGATCGCAGGGCCACACAGACAGATACACACAGAGTCCAATTAACCTAACATGCATGTTTTTGGACAGTGGGAAGAAGTCGGAGTACCCGGAGAAATCCCATGCAGACACAGGTAGAACTAGTAAACTCCTCACAGGAAGGTCACGGTCTTCCGGGGACTTGAACTTGAAAACTGTGAGGTGATAGTGCTAACAGCACACCACCTTAAAAAACATATGCAAACTTTAAATAAAAAAAAAGTTAAGTAAAAACAAGTGTAAGAAAAAGATTGCTTTTTATTTACCACGCAGTAAACATTTGCAGATATGAGGACCTGGAACATATTATTGGGACTTATCCTTAGGATCTAGGAATTTGGATGATAGGAACTTAAGTTATGTATTCAAACGGCGAAAAAAAAAAGAAGAATCAGAAAAGAGAAAAGAGCTAAATAGTATGAGATACTTTACACCTTGGATGGTCCGTTAATCAAATCTTGTCAATAACAAACATGTAGATTATGATATTTTCAGAAGAAAAAGTGTTTAGGTGTAAACAGAAGAAATATGAAACTGTCAAATATTCAGAATGCATAATTGTTTGCTATTTGTAACTGTATGAAAACAGGTGCTATTTAGTGTAACTATGAATACCACTCTGACACATTTATACATTCCAGAAAATGAACATGAGAATACCAAAAACTAAACATGCTAGGTGATATGGGTGTGTGAAACAGGACATAACATATTTACCTGCATATGTGCTAATTTTGCCTGGAATACAACTGTGTAATGTAAATATACCAGTGAGGTCAAGCCTCTTCAAACTGTATTGAAGATTACCTGTTCCGTAAACAGTTTCAAAAAGCAGAAGTATTGAGCAGACAAATGTATACTTAATTTTAAACAGAATGGGACTCAAAGGAAAATAAACATCTCCCAGGCCCAATTTCCACAAAGAAAGTGCCTAAGAGCTGGGAAAATATAATCAGTTGAACAGGGTTAGTGAGATGTGTTCTGGTATTTTGTTTGCTTAGATTATAAAAGGTTTCTCCATAGCAGAAAATATGCAGAAAATAATTTTTACCAGTATTTTCTCCTTGCTTTTGAGTAGTTTAAGTTATTAGGAGGCTAAAACATTTTGCATTATAGTGTTAACACAGTAAACATCCAGAGGAAAAAGTTTAAATCTTTCAAATTCTACCCCCTCCCAAACACTTCATGTGATCTCCTAATTGCAAAGCCTATTGGGCTTGTAAATAGAAGTCAAGTAGGTTTTTGTTTCTGCTTATTGGAAGAGAATAACTAGCAGTCTCTTCAGAACAATGCTCCAAAGGAATGCAGTTAAGTATAATAATTACAAGCAAAACAGGAAGACAAGTCAAATATTTCCATAGCTCACCTAAGTTCTACGAAGCAGAATGATCCATAAAGAAACATCCATTAAACAACTTAGCTTGATTCAGACAAGACTTGTAGACACGCTGCATGTTTCCAGAAAGTCCAAATCAAATTCCCACACTTCAAATTCCCACTGTCACTTCAACTCACAGGTTGAAGTGACAGCACAAGTTCATAAGATGAAATACAAATATTGAAAGTCTTTCACTTTTAAGAATGGCCTCAAGTGATATCTTAAAGAAATATATTAGCAGAAGCTTGCAGAAAAGAGGGTTTCTGCCCAAACTAACACCTTTGCCAGCAGAGACAGAATAACAGGACAGCTGCAGTTGTAATAAAGAGCTGAGTAGTCTTTGTTGAGCAATGGAACCCCTAAAAAGACTAAAAATGTATACTATGATTAAAAAAAAACAACATTTTCCAGAGGCATCTTAACAGGAGACATTAACATTAGCCCATATTATCTCTTGGAATCTACTCTCTCTCTCTTGGAACTTAATAGGTAAATTTTTATGTAAAATCAAAGAACAAACCAAAACCCAGTGCTCTTCAAATGCGAACAAATCTCACTTTACCACTCTTAAAAAAGAAATTAAATAAATTATTCAAATACATTTAATAAAAATACTTTATTGATCTCTGAGGAAAATGAAAATAATGTTAGCCCGATTCTATAGTTGGAAGCCTAAGAATAAACCAGAGCAGATCAAGATTACAAATATGACATTTATCAGCGCCTGGCTCTCACAGACAAAGCTCCCGGAGGATCTCAGTCGGCAAGAGCTTTGAATTCCGGGTGAGATGGACAGTTATCTTCTGGGCAGGGCTTCGTACAGGAGGACGGCTGGACGCAACCGAGTGTCATTGGCCAGTTAGCTCTGACATGAACAGACCAACCCCTAAATCAAGTGTGTGTGTGAATGTTGACCTTGAAGATGTGTATCTACTGTAACAGAGAGAGGAGGAGGATGTGTAGGCACAGCCAAAGAGTTTAACCCAAAAATATATTTATAAAGGGGATAATATAAATCTAAAAAGGAATTATATTAGGTATGACATACTATGCTAAAGCGAGTAATTATAGCCCAACACTAACAATAAGTTCAAGTTTATTGTAAATCTAGAACTCTAATTATAGTCATAGCCTGGCTGATTTTTTTCCCCTTTGGACAAACAAGAGAGATATAAATCTACCACAAAGGCTGTTGGACCAGCATTAAAGAGCTGTCGGAGAGCCACTGCTAGCAGCTGTCGTGCATTTCATCCAGCAAGTACTGTAATGTGCAAAACGATCAGCACAGCACAGCCAGAAACAATAACACATCTACCCCTTTTTGGTATATTAACAGTGGTCCGAGTCATATCCGAGTCACCAGACCATAATCAGTCCTTTTCATACATTAAAGGCAAAGTGGGGGCTTGAGGTCCATTCACCTCTGGCCAGCCTCTGAGCAGCCAGGAGAGGTCTGCTTTAGTATGGTAGAGTCAGCATCTGGGACTAAGCCACTCTAACCACAGACGCTGCTGTTCAAAAGCTGATTCAGCAAAGCCAGACTGTTGCATCTGAGGATACACTGATACAGCCTTATATACAAAGATGTCATCTTTGCACTTAAAAGGCACAACTTTAATATTTCAAGAGCCTGTACCTCCTAAGTGAAGTGTGCATTTTACCTGTAGCTAGTTGGCGATACCTCAGCAGCAAGCAGAGCGATTGAGACAGTCTTATTTTGGCATCAACCACATCTTTACCAAGAGTTCTTAGACATATTGTAACTCTGCTGTGTCAAAGATCTTGAAATGACAGAGAACCTGAACTGAGTAACCAAACTAAAAGTAGCCTTCTACTGAAAGAAAGAGCTGGACAGATAAAGTAACAGAACATTTTCGCTTTGTTTTAAAATGACTTGAAATAATGATAGATTTAGATCTGAAGACATTTGTACCTTTTATACAGTTTATGAAAACAGTTTTTGAAACACAGTTCAGATGGCTGACTTAAGCTGTAATCCTTATCATGCAGTTAAAGTTCATAATAAGTTAAATAAGATACACAATGGAAAGTCTCAAACCTGTGCTCTTTATAACTATTTTTCTTATGCTCCAGCTCCTAATTTAATACTAATTTTAGTAGCTAAAACAAAGCAGTTTTAGTAAAAGGTTTTATAGTTGGGAGAGGGAACTTGCTCTCGTGCTATTTGAGGAGGGCTTGGATTGGAGGGGCATTTCCACTCAACTTGACACAGTATGGATTTTGTTCCCATCTTAATGGAATTGCAGAAATATTTGAGGGGAATCCCATTACGTAGCAATTGGAGTGCTGTAATAATGTACTCACAGTCATTTTCCCACTGCGGTTGGCCTCCTCTCGCTCTGCCAGGGATTTCAGGAAGTTATCTTTGAGTTCTTTTCCTGCACTTGCCAGTGTCCTGGAAAAGACAACACTCAAACGGTTTGAAATGTTTCTCTTAATCTGAAAAAGAAATAGTCACACAAGGCCTTATTGGTATTCTATTTATGGGAAATTTTTATGGGACACATTGTAGCTTTAAAAACCCCTTACCTACCTCAGTTCAAATTTTAATTTATCAACTAAAACAACATAGAATTGGTTGGGATTATAAAATATTTACGATTTTTAACTTGAGAATTCTATAAGCAAAAACTCTCAAATCAGCATGTAAAAAAGTCACAGTTCCTCGCATGAGCTGTCAAGAGAATTCCCTTCATTAGACAAATCTTAATCTCATAGAAGAAAATATTAATATTATGATTATAATACCTATTTTTTATTGGTAAAAGAAAACATGCAGAATATTTACAAAGACTTGACACTTGGGCAACTTTTTATCCTAAGGCTAACCTGTTGCGATGGAAACAAGAATTTTGGCACAGATGTGTCCACACCTGAGAAAACACCGGTCTTAATATTTAAACAGTTAAGGCTGCAGTATGAGCAACATAACCCTGGCACAAATCCAGAATCAGCTGTGCAAAACAGTCAAGTTAACATCTTAAAAGCAGAAAACAGACATAGACAAAGACTTATACAACTCTGATTTCTTTAAAGTATACTTACATTAAGTACACACTAACCAAAAACTCAAACAGCTTCCTGAAGTGATAATCTGCACTGAAACTTTCTTATTTAACAGATTTCATCTGGGCGCACTGACTGACAGATACTGAGTCTTCTGGTCATCGAAGACCAGTGTGAGCCTACTTGGAACCCTTTTTTACCATTAGACCGTTAATCTCTATTTAATCTCAAGAAGTTTTGTGGATACTTCAAAGTAAATTTTTTGCTTGTGTGTTTTGATTTGACATGTAACCATAGAATTATATATAGATCACAGATTCAATTATTAATTGTAATTAACTCAAATTGAATTAACCGATTGACAACAAAAATCCCATTCCCTACAAAAAAAAACATTTCTATTTCACAGTTTCTCAGTTTAAAAGTGACAGTTATGTTATGAGTTCACAACATGTACCTGATATATAACCTCAAGGTTTTTATTAATTTCATTAAATGTCCTTCAATAATTTTGCCTGATGATTATTGTGCCATTACAGTTAGGGATTGTATTTGTCACATGGTTGTGTGCGTGGTATTACTTTCCGCAATGGAAAAATGCGCTCCTTATGAAACATGTTCCATGAAAGTGCAATATTTTCTACAACATTTTGAACTCTTTGTGAGGGGAAAGCAAAAATCTGGAACTTCCCTGAAAACACCTGCCAGTTTGTCATCATCTGTCTCTTTAATCTTGAATCAAGTTCTGTCTCTTACACTGGAAGAAAGAGCAAATAGAAGTAGTTTTATTCCAAATTCAGAGCTCTTCAACTTCATAAGACTATTTAAATGTTCAAATTTAGAATTTGAAGAATGACTATGATTTACACAAGTAATTTAAACTGTGCCCTATAATGAAAGAATTTACATTGTGGTAAAAGTGCAGGGACAGCACATATTTGGAGGCTAAAACCTCACTTCATCTTTTGAGTTAGTGAAGGATTGCTGCTGGTTCATGGGGGCCGAGGCCCCAAAGTAAACACAGGTGTTGAGGAGCCAAGTGACTAGGGTTACCCCATCCAGTAGCTAAAGCAACACACACAGTCACAGAGAGCAAATAATTCTTTATTGAAACATATGGACTGCTGCAAGTTTGAGTGTCCTGACAATTGACAAATTTCTTATCAAGCCTCATTTAAGAGGGATAACAAAAGCCTCGCGGATAAATGACGGTTATTAGTGCATAATGACTGGGTATTAGACTAACAGTGATCAAGCTCTCTGTTTTAAGAGTCTTGTTTTTGGATTGTGGTCAGACAGGTGGGCTGTGAAATAAATATAAAATAAATCAAACTTTCATTTAAAACCACTTGTGTTTTACATATAAGGAAGCTATTCAGGATACTAATCTGTGATCAAGAAAGGGAAATAATACAAACTTCAGAGCTTGTTGATATTCAACCAGGATAGCTAAGGAGTATTCCTTAATCAGGATTTGTTTGCCATAAGGATATCTGTATGGTTGTCATAAAGTTTAAGCTACAATGCAGGAAAACAAAAAATATAATTTAGACTAAAAATAGGCCCTAACTATTGGGCTAAACTGCGGATGGTGTGGGCTATAGTGAATGAGATCATGAAGTATTACCCAAGAAATTCTGTTAAAGTACCACTTACTGATTTTAAAAATCCAATGCCAAAAAATACACATCAGGTTATAATAGTCACGGCTGCTCACATGTTGTATTTGACAAAAACTCTGAGAAGCTTTTTCCAAATCATACTGCAAATAAAATATCCATTGTTCTCTTCTTTTAAACTGACTCACCGGCCCGGCCTCATTTAAATGATGATCATGTGAGAAACAAAGGATGTTTATGCATAGAATAAATAGATCTGTAAAGAACAATTTATTTACTATTTTGATTATTTAGTTTGATGATTAGTTCCATGATTAATAAGTATTAAAAGTATAAAAACCATATCCACAAGTGCACTGCTTACTTTGTGAAGAAATTATTCTACAGCTAATGTTTTGCAAAAATACTGAAACAACTCAAAGCCAAATATATAATTGTGCATGCAGCAGTTAATTTCATTGTAGAAGTTATGGGTTACGTATCCACAGTTTTAAACTCTCCACTGTGTATTTTTTAGAGGTAAACATTAATTCTACACTAACCTCACACTCTTAATCCAACTGTTTGTGGGTTATTTCAAAGTAAGGAAAAACATTTAAGTGAGGAAGAAGAGAGAAGTAGGAAGCCACATGCCTTACAGGGTTATGTTCAATGTGTAGACAACACCTCCAATCACGTCAATGTAGCTAAGAGTCTTTAACTACGGGTAGGACATGCCACACAACCAGAATGTGAACTTAAAAATCACCCAGTGTCCTCTCGGGCACTATGTTACAAAGATGGGTTTATGTAATGCTTTGTTTAACTCTGTTGGGGGTGAACAGCTGTTGCTGAATGGGGGCTATCTTCCAAGTGTGTTTACATATGGATAAACACACCACTGCAGTGTATATCAAAACCCAGAGGGCTTTTCCCCAGCCCATATGCCTGAAAATGTCTTTTTAAACAAGTTACTAACAGTTAGATTGTCTAATGTTCACGCACATTCTGGACTTTACAGAAACAGGTGTTTTGAATGGTTTTATTCCATAACTATAATGGAAAAATGCATAATTAAAAGTTAAAAACCAAAACCATTTTATAAACTGAACCTGATGTAATAGACAAAAAAGATTAGGTATATCAATCTGGTTGATATCAAATTCCATCAAATGGATGTTTTTGCCATTCATGATTATTTTTGGTGCTGTTATGTGATGTTTTAATGATGAAAACATTTACAACATAAAACAAATTGATAATGTTGACAGAAAGGTCTAAATACTCTCATCATGCTCACCATTTTAAGTGACTGCTGTTCATTGCCATATTGCATTTCAATTGCCAATGACCTACAGCACAGACAGTTATTCATTTCTCACACAAAGTCAAAGGCAATAGCTTTCAATACACTGCAGCACAAGTATTTTGATACATAATCATAATTTTGCATAAAAACGTGAACACTTGAAAGAGGAAATTATAAAAAACAGTATTAATGAAAGGCTATTAAAAAGTCCTTTGAGGAATTAGTGGCTCACATTCCAATCTAATGTGTAGTCTTCATTTCTAAATTGGTGTTTTTTTGTGAGGTTTGAATCTCATGACGGGGAACATGTTTTATTTTGGAATAACTGTATCTTTTACTCTGCAGATTAATGGGCTGAAGCTTTTCTAATCCTGTATCTTTGACAGTATAGCAGATGGTTACTTTCAGTGATACAGTGATTTTTACAGAAACAACACATACTGTACCAGAATATTTTTCCTCATAGTGCTTGGGGAAAAGAATCTCATGAAAAATATTATTATGGGCTGGTTGATGTCAAGGGAAATTCCACACAGCATGACAATTTACTTTATTTAAGGCTTTTTATAAAATCCTGTCACCTCCGATTACAATGAGTTGAATATATCAGTTACATATGCGCTAAACATGATATTTTACTTCAGTTTTCTTTGTGTACTACGGCCACATTGGCTTTTGGGGTAGTGGTGGTGGCTTGTCAGGCACTTCCAACTTATAAAGTGGAACAGGATAAAAAAAAAATTGCCATCTTTTTCAACTAAAGTTCTAAAAAAAGCAAAATTCTACATATTCGACAAAGGGGACACTCTATAGGTTTAGTATAGGTATATCATATTTAGATTTTTCTATCGTTGCCCGGAAAAAGACATTTGATTCTGGTGTGTAAATAAGAAATTTAGAGCAAAGTTCGAAGTTGAAAAAAGAAATTATTGTAAAATCAATTCCAAAATGAGCACTAAGAAGAGAGTGAAAGCCCTCATCCCTGAACAAATTTCTCCTGTGCATGTGTCAGCAATGTGGTTTCTTCCTCATCAGTCCATTAGCTTACATTGTAATCCAAAGCAACACACATGAAATCATTTAAAAGTATTTTTCCACCCTTTTCAATTGCTGATTAGTGAAGAATTTCCTTGACAACAGCATTTTTGCTAAACTTTTTTTTTGGCATTCCACTTGTAAAACTCCCCCAGAGTCTAAAGTAATTTTCTTTTCCTTTTCTTTTCTTGATACTTACACTCCAACACAAATTCAAAAATGATCGAAAGATCGTGTCTACCGGAGCCAGCCAAATAAGGCCTTGCAGGCCATTTTGTTGGTAACACTCAATCAGAGTCTACAGCAAGAAAAAAAAAGAGGCCATCAAGGTAACTGAGGCAATGGGATACAAAATGCCAAATAGAAAAGTCGGTGTTGCCATGGGTTGGTACAATCTTTTGCAAAGAAAATCAATGAAGGAGCATTTGGATCTACAAATGGTCAGGATGAGAAATGTTCAAAATTGTTTATGATTATTGCTTGAGTAATCTTTACATAAGCTTACATTAGACAGATAATGCACAAATGTACATTGCAGAAAGACATCAGATGCCTCAAGTAGCTAAATCTTGATTGAATTGGTGTATTTTATTTTTTTATGTTTATGCAATACCCGAGTAACTGTTCTCCTTCACCAGGCAGAGGTGCTAAAAAAAAAGATCAATCGTCTGGTTGTGAAATGACAGCAGCATGTTCTATTTGCTACAGCTTTTTAATATCTATTCTGTGTGTTTCCCATTTATTGTAATTATTAGGCTCAAATGTAAAATAATTTATTTTTTCAGTGATCTGTCTACAGTATTTTAAACCTTTACTGCTTTGTGAAATACAAACAATAACCAAAAAAATTCTTAATTTTTTATATAAATAAAATACTCCAGTTTCATAATAACAGCCAACTGTTTTTTTTTCCACAACACTATAAGCAAAGGCAGTAATTATATTTATATTAAGAAATATAACTCAATGTTAAATATCAACTTTACACGTAGCGCTAACATACAACGTTTCATCTTAAGCTTAAATTCATGTCAGTGCAAGCGGTAAATGGACATGGAACATGTGATCACAATACATCACAAGACCACACTGAAGTGCAGCTTGAACAAAATTAGTTTGAAGCATCCAAAAACAGCAAGCAAGCAGTAATTCCGAATTATTTTGTCAAAAAACGTTTTTTTGCTGCCTTGCATGGGGCCTCTAAGTGAGGACAGATGTTTCCTAATCAGCTTATAATATGAAATATGGAATGACTTCTAAAATGTGGAAATATCCAGTTTGTTATTTATTATATGATGCTCTTGCAAGCATATAGACTGGCATACATTTTGACATGTGTGCTACATGGAAGGAAGCGTAGGCGAGCTGATGCCTGGCAGGATCTGTGTCCCTGGACAGCTCTTGCAGGGGAGACCTCCAAATTTATACACTGGTCCAAAATCACAAAGTGCAAGAAAGGCAATTGGCTTGACAGCACATGTAATAGAGACTGAAAAACCCAGTTGCCCAAGGGCCCCCGCAAGAGTAGCAGTCATTCAGAGTCGTGGGGGTTTGGCTAGTTAAAAATGAGCCTGGGATCAACTTTGTAAGGCTTCTCATGTCAGTCACATGCACAATCTTATTTTTGCTGAGCATCTGGAGGTTGGATTTGCAAAGAAAAGTATTCTCTGTGCGTGTTCGTGACACTGGTTTTACTTGGCATCGCAAGTGATAGCTCTCTTTTAATATAGAGTAGAGAGTTAGAAAGAGGAGAATTCTTGAGGCAGACTGTAAAAACGGACCAGCACAATGGACAATGAGCATGGCTGTGGCCTGGACTGTGGGGAGATTGCAGGGAGCCTGATGGAAACCTCACAGGAACGGCATGAGCACGCGAGGTCAGGACATATGCTGACATGGACTTCTGGCCTTCAGCCAGAGTCAGAGGAAACAGAGGCCTCACTTCTGCTTGGCAGTGCTTCGCTGGTTCTCTTTGCTGGTTTTTGACTTGATATCAAATCGTGCCATTGTTTGAGGTAAATATTAACGTACAGTCATGTCAAAGAGAACGTACGTCTATCACTTTTGTGGTTTTTGCATATGAAGACATAAAATGAACGATATCCTTTAGTATGTATCAGTACTACGTACAAGGTTTGCAGACTTTCACAGTATTCAGGAAAATTTTCGAGCCCCACTCAACAATGTTGCCTCAGTTCAATAACATTTGGGGGCTTAAGCTTAGTTAAACTTTGACTGAACTACTTGTCATAATTTACTTTTTCAGACATTTGATGCAGATTTGCTGCTGTTTTGGATTATGGTGCCATTGCCTGATTTAGTTTCAGATGATTTTTTTGCTGTCTGAAAGAACCTCTAATTTGGTCCTGTACATTGTGACCAAACATCTCCATTCTGGTCTTGCCTGACCAAATGATATTTTTCAAGAAATCTTTCCAAAGACTTTCTTCTACATTCCATTTTCTGATGGTTCTATCAGGAATTTTATGATGTTACATGCTAACGGCAAATTAAAATTTTCACCACATTTTGTTTTCTCTCCCAACTGCATGTGCTTATAAAACCTTAGGACTGAAAAATGTTCTGTTTGACTTGAAAGAATACATTGCAGGAATAGTGGGTAACTGTTCAAATAACAGAACAAGTTTCTCCTTGTCATGCTTTGGTGAAGTACACGGAAAAAATAAAGCCAAAAAAATAGAGGCATTTGGACTTGCTTGAATGTGGATTCCAGCTTGAAACCTCAGTCCTTCCAAAACAATTCCTTGATTCAGAAATTGTTTAAACAAATTGCACACAACTGACTAAGCTTCCCATTCATCCGAGTTTCAGTTTTCAATATTAGTATTGAGTTTCACTTGTTTTCCAATGAGGTCTTTTGTTTGGTCTTTTGGTGAGGCGCTAGCACCCCACCCCCATCCCCCACCACATCTCATCCACCTCTCCCCACCCTTTCACTGCTAAGCTGTCAAGAGGAGCGTGTTGTCCATAAAAATGAGATAGGGCAACAGAGTAAAATCTGATTAGTATTCACTGCACTATCTCCACTCCCTTGGTATTTTATTACCACAGGTGCAGGGGCATCCATTGATCAGATGCACGCTATAGGCGAGGTTAGCTCTTAATTGAAAACAGCTCTATTTATACACCTGCAGGCACTAAAGGTCTCAAAGAGAGCACAGAGAAGCTGAAAAGAAGAGAAAGGAAGGAGGGAAAAAAAACAGAGAATAGTAAAAAAGACATGCCGTGGGAGACATAGCTTAGGCCCGCAGAGTTGACAAAGGCATTCTCAAAACAGCATGGTTACTTAGTGCAACAAGAGAATAAGTATGCAGGTGCAAATGTTCTCAGGGAAGAAAAAGTAAAAAAAAGTCAGTGCAAAGTTGTTTGAGAAGTAAGAATTAATAATAATTCAAATGCATTGTAATTTTTAACATTCTGATTTTCAAAAAAATAATTTTTGCTTTCATTCAACTTCTTTACAATGCTTATGTTAGTTTTTGTAGTCATTGTCCTGACTGTGTTCCACTACACTGCAGGTGCTTTACATTCTGTGGCCCGATGTTTTTATAATGTGCCCATAAAAGTAGGTCACTGGGTCAGTATGGCAAAGGTCCAATCACAAATCCACTGACAAAATCCACTTGCATTTAGGCATCTGAAACCCACCACTATGGTGTAGATACTTTTACCTTTTTTTTTCTATACCAATTAAACTCTTTATCATATGTCCAACATATTTTGTCGGAAAGCAGTGAAAGCTGATATTTTATATAAAGGAATAAGATAACATAGACTGTCTTTGAAATAAAATGTTTTACGTATAATTTACAAAAGAATCACTGTGTTTTCAACATCAAAGGTTAATACAGCCTCAGATGAACAACACAACATGTTAGATTGTCACATTATTTATCTTAATTCATCATGTTTCAACACCTTGTAGATCCACCTTCAGCACAGTAATCAGTCAATGTTATCAGTCACCTAATTTTTTTTCTTTTTGAATCATGTGCAGCTGCAGTTTAGCATCCTGTGAATTATTCAGTTTCTGTTGAGCTTTAGCTGTCAGATAGACACTCAGTTAGTTTACAAAAGAGTTCCTGACAGATTCAAAGGCCAAATGCTGTCCTTGTCCTGTGGCTGCAAAACAAGCCCAAACTATCAGCCCTCCACCACTGTGCATTGCAGTTAGTATGAAGTATTTGATCGTATGGCAATGGCCAGCTATAAAAGAAGTTTGCTGCTGTTTAGTGGAGAGCCCAGGAAGACATTTGTTCGTAATAGAAAATGGCAAACATAAATTAGAAATACAGTAAAGACAAGTTATAACCCACAGGAAGTTTTGATAATGAAAATTAAAAAGTCAAATAAGTAAAATGTAATGTAAAATGATAATACCTGTTGTTAAAAACTTAGAATGAATCTTCTGAATAAAACACTTTTTTGGTGCATAGATCCTGTCAAATTCCAAATTAATGTCTAAACAACTGTGTTTTATAGTTTTGGGGTTTTGAGATGTAAATAAGATTATGGTTATGTAATCAACCTAAAAAAGGCCAATTTGATTTTTTTAGTCTAAAACAAAATATTGGTGGCGTATTTATTCAAAATAAGTCCTGTTTAACTATTTAAATGTGAAGTATTTAATTCTGTTTTTGCCACTCTCAGGATCTTCCAAACATGACCCCAGCATGTCAAACTGACTGCATAGATGTAGATCCTGAAAACCAAGCACT
Organism: Menidia beryllina; assembly: GCA_013363375.1. Lineage (NCBI taxonomy): Eukaryota > Metazoa > Chordata > Actinopteri > Atheriniformes > Atherinopsidae > Menidia > Menidia beryllina. The sequence goes on along the minus strand of JABUIW010000034.1, from coordinate 2,704,520 downwards.
CTATACACACTCTGCTGTGTATACAACATCTCCATGTTTCAGTACAACACTTCCCCAAATCCTGTTGGGACAAGATGAAAGGCTTTGTGGACTTGTATCACTGTAACTGCAGGTGTGGAGGCTCCCATTTCAGCAATGTCACTGATGTTCACAGAGACTTCCAAGGGAGGGGTGTGTGTGTGGAGGGGGCAGCGGTGAGACATCTGCACATTTGGATAAACATCTGAAGGTTCAGTCAAATGTTTGGATACTCGAAAACCATTTGTGAGTTGGGTGATAAGTGTTTTTTACAATATTTTCTGGCTTGTCATCAAAGAAGACAAAGCCATCACATGGCTTTATCCAGACTGAGAACAATATCTGCGTGATTACATTTCTTACAAGGGGCTGTAAACTCAACTTTGTCACCATGTGCATTTGCTGGTTTATATTTGCATTTTTTTCAATTTGAAACAGGGAATATTACAATTCTTTGACCTCTCATGCTTTGATAAGAAATAAAACATTTCAGACAAAACATCACACTTCGAGGAAGATAGAAATCCAGCCATGAACAGGGTGAGGGAAAAAACAAGACATTGGGAACTACAACATATTAAAAGGTATATGTAAGTGTAAATTTAGTTTAAACGGGGGGAGTTAAACTCTCACGCACAAATGTCAGATGGGATCCAACCTTCCCATAACCCCTGCCAGAAATAAGTGGTATAGATTTTGAATGGATGTTAATTAAACCCCCCAGAGTAGTGTTCACTTAGACCGATTAAACCGAAAAGCCAAAAATCGGCAAAAGCTACCACAGAAAATTTTAAGTTGCTACAGAAAATTTTAAGCTGCTACAGTAACCGATGGTGTGGTTAGGGGACCCAAATGCAAAGGCTAGGGAAAGAAAACAAGGGGAAAAAAAGATACCCTGGAAAAACTTGGATTTATTTTAATAATATTGATGAGCTGACTGCACTCAACAACCAGCAGATTTAAAACGAAAAGCAGCCTGCCCATCATCACGGAGACATGGCTAAACTACCTCGTACCAAACACTAATGTGGACCTGCTGGGATTCACTGCATTGGGAACCCACAGAAGACACTAAAGCTAGTGGGAACCGGAAAGGTGGAGGCCTGAATATGTTTTTGACCCACCGCTGGGGTATCCAGGACATATCTCAGTAAAGACTATTTAATGCTGCCAGGGCCTCGAGCTGTTAGCTGTTGGCTTGCAGCCATATTATCTGCTGAGGGAATTCAGTCACGTGATCGCCATCTGTGTTTACATTCCCCCGAGAGCGAACGCAGCCGCTGCCTGTGAGGAGATACATGCTATCACAGCCAGGCTACAGACATAGCACCCTAATACCTTAATAACAATTTTGAGTGACTTTAACCATGGAACCTTGGACTCTACTTTGCACGTTTCCCATGAGGCTGTTGACTGCCCGACAAGAAAAAAACAGGACAATCAACCTCCTAATGTAGTGGGTGCATACAGAGCTACAGCCCTCCCCCCACTGGGCAAGTCGGACCACAACCTGGTTCACCTACAGCCAAAGTACAACCCCCTTGTCCAAAAGCAGCGGGTTAAAACCCGCACCATCAGGAGGTGGTCCCCTGAGATGGAAAGTGCCCTGAGGGACTTTTTTAATATCACAGACTGGGACGTGATGATTGAACCACAGGGTGATGAAATAGAGGGGATAGCACACTGTCTGACGGATTATCTGAATTTCTGCAGACGTGGTCTCACCTGTCAAGGCAGTCCGCTACTAAGCCCTGGGTAACGCGGGAAGTCAAAGCTGTCCTAAAAAGGAAGAAGACTGCCCTCAGGAGCAGAGACAAGGAGGCCATGAAGGCAGCACAGCAGGAGGTTAAACAGTGTGTAAGGGAAGCCAAAGACACCTACAGAAGCTGAGGTAAAATAACATGAGGGACGTCTAGGAAGGTGTGAGGACCATCACAGGCCACAACACAAAGACCAGGGCCGTTGAAGGGACAATGGAGAGGGCAAATGAACTGAACAAGTTCTTCAACAGGTTTGACAAGCCTGTGACCCCTCCACCGCTGCTGCAGCCATCTACCCTCCCCCCCATCTCCATCTCCTCTTCCCCCCAGCACTCACCTCCCCCCAGAAACATCACTTCCACCCCCAGCCTCCACCTGCCCCCCCCACCTCAGCTACCACAGCACCGCCATCCCACTCTTCTCCTGAGGGCCCTCCAATACCATCCAGCCCTCCCTGCTCGGAGACAAACTGAATAGCATGGGAGTGGGCCCCTGCCAGGTGGCATGAATTTCCAGCTACCTCACAGACAGGCCACAGTATGTCAGGCTGAAACACACCATCTCTGACACTGTGGTCAGCAACACTGGAGCCCCCCGGGGCACAGTGCTGCCCCCTGTCCTCTTCACCCTATATACTTTGGACTTCTGTTACAACTCTGAGCTGTATCACATACAGAAGTACGCAGATGACACAGCCATTGTGGGGTGTATCAGGGACAACAGAGAGAACGAGTACAGGAGTCTGGTGGGGGACTTTGCCACCAGCTGCCGCACCAAGCACCTGGAGCTCAACAATTCCAAGACAAAGGAGCTGACCATAGACTTTGGGAGGAATGGACCAAAGACTAAGCCGGTACTATTGGAGGGGGCTGAGGTGGAGGCGGTGGATTCATACAAATACCTTGGGGTGTGGCTGGAAAATAAACTGGACTGGTCAAAACACACCAACCACCTGCACAGAAAAACACAGAGCAGGATGTACTTCCTGAGGAGACTGATGTTGTTCAACATTTGTAAGAAACTGTTGCAGATGTTCTGCCAGTCTGTGTTTGCCAGAGTCCTCTTCTACACCGTGGTGTGCTGGGGGAGCAGCACATCCAAGGACACCTCCAAACCGGACAAACTGGTCAGGCGAGCCGGCTCTGTGATTGGCAAGAAGCAGGACTGAGACATGGACACTTAACAAACTGCTGGACATTATGGACAATGCCAGTCACCGTGGGAGACTGCTCCTCCCCAAGTGTAGAACCAACATACTGCTGAACTCTTTTGTTCCTCAGGCCATTACGATGTACAACTTCTCACTTGGGGGAAGGAGGTGATAAGAAGAGGGACATGGGTCAAAAGACATGGAAGATTCACTGGGAGGAAGACGGGAAACCAAACCAGAGGCAGAACATGACACAGTACGACAATGATCTGACAAAAACTGAAATGACTAGGAAGCTCTTAGTGCGATTAATCGAATGAACAAGTGACAGTCTTTGTCTTTTACTTCACAATTTCCACCAACCTTCATGTGTCAACAGCTTATTATTTTAGCTCAAAAACATTCTGGAATATCTCAGCAGGTGTGCAAAATGAAGACATAGAGCCAGTGACCTGTATATAAGTCATGCTAATGAAAAGTGGAGTTTAACTCAACATATAGCAGATAACCTATTCTATTGTACCTTGATTTACCTCTTGTTTGAGTTATTAAAGTTGTTCTTTTTCCATTTACATTAGATGATTGTTCCACCATTTAAGGAATGTGTAAAATAAAAAAAATCCTCAAAATTACACTAGAATTAAACATGTATTAAGAATTGATTTAAAGGTTGTTATTTTCTTCACAACAATTTTAATTACTGGCATATTTATTGAGTTGTTCATTTCATTCTACATACTCATGTCAGTAACATAAATCTAGTTTCTTTCTAATGATTTTGCGATGTAGTTAAACTGAGTTGTTAATATGAAAACAGCCTATCTGTGGTTTAGTTTCACAGTTCTTCTATTAATCATTTTGTGGAAATTTCAGACCATGATGATCTATTTCACAAAACTAATGAAGAAGCAGTCAGTACTCTTTCATTTATTACTTGCCCGTGAATTATTTAGTGTCAGAAAGGCTTCTGCCTGTGATTATGTCTGCCTTCGTAATAGTTTCCCATACTTATTTTTTAAGTTGCCAAGTATGTTTATCAAAGCAAAAAAGCTTAATGTGGACAGTAATCTAATGTGTTGTGCTTATGTTTGTTTTTTTTTTTTTTTCTTGGCTTGTTGCCAATGTGCTTGCACGACCACTTATTACATTGCATTATTGGTTGCATTATAGCATTGTTAGATACTCATGCCTAAATACTAGTTTCAGCCCTTATGGGGCCACCATGATGTGGTTCGCCTAGGGCTCCAATCTGGCTGTGACTTGAATGGAAAAAGAAATGTACCGTTGAGTCAGTATATTGATTAAAAGTTATCTTTTCTTAACGGCCTGATGATTTTAACCACAATTATAATTATTTAACCACATAAAAAAACTACTACTATTAATTAAATTTCTTAAAAGAACAGAACTACAGGATTTCCTGGGACTTAACTGATGAATGGTGTGGCTCTAACTCCTCTATTACTCATTTGGACAACGCATCCGGTAACACTTTGGCAGGCTGAAACTCACACTGTCCGGCTCCTGTTGAAGAAAGCATTGCTCTTTGCCATCCCTGCAGCCTGTTCAGCTGCTTTCCTCTCCTCAAATTCTTCCCTGCTCAGAACCATGCCCTTGTGGCCATGCTCCATCAACTTACGAGCCAACTCCCTGCTCTGCAAGACACAAATAGGGAAGAGGAATCTGTGGATGCTGGACATTATCAGAGGTATCAGACTTGGAATTTGGTGGGGCTGTCACCACTTGACTGCTCCACTTTGCAGTCTTATCTGATTGATGACTGATGAAATCTTACATTTTGTAAACCAGCTGTATTTTGGAATTTATTTGCCTTGCTTTCCTCCATAGACTAAATATATTTCATCACCCCCTTGTATGTAGCCTGACATACAACCCCACAATCTTTAGTTTTATGGGTTTGTGATTTCACGCTTAATCATAGTTTTATTCATGCTTTTAACAAGAGTTTATGTGAAATAACATGTGAGTCATGTTATCTTAATTATTCTAATCACTGTTTGCAGACCCACCATAAAGCCAAGCCGTAATGCCAGCATCTAAAAAACAAATCTAGCTGTCAAATCCCTTGGCTTGTTAGATCAAAGCCTTTGCCACATGTCCACTGAAACTGAATCTCAGCCTCTGGCCGCACCAGAGAGGAGAAGTTATATTTTTTGTCAACTTTGATGTGGTTCACCAGAAATTAGTCTAAGGCATGTCTTAGTCCTAAAATTGAACTTATAATCATTCTCTTTATTTTTAATTCTTGTTGAATTAATGTCATTGGATGCTCTGCTTCTCCATCCTTCGGCAACAGGGGTTATAACCATCCAACTTAACTTTGTGATATGAAAGTAGATATAAAAAAAAGAGTGTTATTTCCAAATAAACTAAAATCAACATGTTCAGAATTGGGGCTATTTCAATATACATACATTTCGAGTCACTGATGAAATTAAGCAATAGTGTGATTAAAGTCTTACTTGCAAGAGGTACAGAAGAGAGAAGGCGAAAAGAAGAATGGACAAGAAAATACTTATTAGAAAGGGAGGGTTTTATTGTAAATCAGAAAAATCAAATGAAAGCTGACTGTGGTTTTGCAAAACAATTCAAATGTACTTTACTAAAAGTCAAACAGCTCTGATAAATTCTGTTAAATTAAGCTATTCAAGAAAAAATGTACATACTCCATGAGGGATCTTTTGTGGTATGCACAACAATTTAAAAAAGACTGAATAATAATTTGTCCTGAGAAAATATTACATAATTTGTTTGGCTTTTGCCAATATTTTGTCCTTTCTTTTATATTAAGATAAGTAAAGAGGAGATAAACTGCTGAGTGTAAAAGAAGGATAAAACACAAAAAGAACGAAGAAAGATAAAGAAGCCCTGAGAGGTCCTGATTGATGCCCGCAGCCATTTCTGTATCGGACTGCCATCTAGTGTCTGGAAGGTGGTACTGCATGTCGATGCCAGCATTTGGTGATGCTGAAGGGTTCTATATAAAAATTAAGAAATTAAATGAATAATTATAATAAGAATTATTATTATTGACTTTTTTAAGCTAGACTCAATTTAAGACCTGTTATAATAATTTCGTTTTTTCTCTTTCAAAAAAGGTATCGTAGGACATCCGCCAATACCGTTTTACAATAGTTGATTTTGAAAAAAATGTATTGAAAAATGTAACTCGAAAATGAAGAAAAGTTGGGGCTATTGCTAATTTCATTACAATAAACTTTTGGCAAAACGTAAATACGTAAGTAAGAAGGCAAAAGAAAAAAGCAAGCAGGATTGATAAAGCGTTTTTGTTGTAGATTCGTAGCAGAATAGCAATAGCAGAATATTAGCATTGATTAGTGACAATCATATTGATAACATTTTTGGGAGGGGCTTACTTTCAAGTAAGACAAGTCCACTGGCGTTATTTTAGAGTCTAGATAATCCTTGTAGACTTTAAACTGTTCAAAGGATTCGTGGAAACGACTGGTCGCACGGTACTCCATCTTCTGGCTGTTTGTAGTGTGTTGCTATGACAACTACGTCAACTCTGTTCGTCGTACGTTACAGGAGGCGGAACAAAGAGGGCGTTTTTTACCCAGTTGTTTTTGGCTCTTTTCCGCAGACGTATTGTGTCACTTGGCTGCCATTGCCCTTTTTATGGCCTTTTTGTTTCATTTTTGCGCCCAACGGGATTTATATAGCTTTTCACTGCTGTCCATCGAAACCAGGATAACAATCGAAAACATTTTAAACATTTGAATTTTTTTTTGAAAATGTTAAAAAAAAAAAAAATTGCGTTCCCACACAAACCCAGCGTCGTGCGGGCAGGTAGCTGATACGATAAGTCATAGAGGGAATGTGTTCCTCATCAACGATCACGCAAACTTTATCTGATCTTGTGTTCTCTTACCCAGAAATAAATCCTCATTTAATTATTGAATACCATAATGAATAAGACATGAATTAAACTCTGTTCTTCTTACTTTTTGCTTAAGAGTTTATTTCAGGCTTAGTCCATGAATTTTGTACTCAATTTATTACCAATGTTGACCGAAATATTTTGCAAGAAATATGTATTAGAAAAATTAAGTATTACCGAACAGGATATGTCTTATTTATCAAACAGCCCCAGATGTTGGTGACATGAATGTGAAAATATGATGTAGAGTTTGCATTTTGTCCTGCTGTGTGAGCAGTGAGTTTGTGTCTTTGTCCAATAAACCCTCCTATTTTTGGAGAATAATTTTTTGTAAAGTTTCAGCTCATGGATCTCTTACCCACTGATCCTAACACCACTTGACAAGGTGTTACACTATAACGTTAGCTTCCAACTACAAGAAGGGGAGTATGTACTGATGACTTGGTTTGAAAAGCAATACCTTTGTGTCCAAGGGACCAGTATTGTGTCGGTGAGTGTGTTTCAACTGCCGATGATATTGTCACTGCAAATACCAGTTGACTAACCCCAGGAGCTCCTTTTCCTGCACAAGTATCGTAGACTTAGTGACCAGTCACTAAGACTCCAGGAAATTTTTCGCCATAAACCAGTTGTTTATGGCGAAGAGAAAATTAAAGTACACTTGTATTTTCTAACACAGTAGAGCCTATTTAATTATCAAGACCAGATTGAATTGAACTGTGGTTAATTAATTCAAACCTTGTGAATGAAAATCAAATTGATTTAGGAAGTTGGCCCATATACCCAGACCTAATCAGGCAGACTTTGATGCTCCGAATAGTTTTGTATAGACAGGAACTTTTCGTCCCGTTTTACACATGACTGCGCTAATCTACAAGATATATTCTTCGTGTTTTTTATTTATTTTTAATACCATCCAGCCATTGTCCATACCACTTACTCCTTGTAAGGTCAAACGGGTGCTGTAGACCAGTGTTTCCCAATCCTGGTCCTCAATGCACCCTGCCCTGCATGTTTTCCAAGTTCCCCACCTGATTCTAATGAATGGGACTTTAGCAGCTTTCTGCATAGCGAAAAAGTTGTTCCATTCAATTTTTTTTTTGAAGTACCCAGATTTAATGTTAATACAAGTGTTACAAGCAAAAGTAGACAAGGTGGTTTCCAATGTCAGTCCATCCATCCATCCATCCATTATCAATACCGCTTATTCCCTGTTGGGGTCGCGGGGGGAACTGGAGCCTATCCCAGTGGTCAACGGGCGAGAGGCAGGGTACACCCTGGACAGTCAGCCAGTCCATTGCAGGGCTACACACAGGACATACAAGGACAAACAACCACTCACACTCACATTCACTCCTAAGGGCAATCAACCTAACATGCAGGTTTTTGGACTGTGGGAGGAAGCCGGAGAACCCGGAGAGAACCCACGCAGACACAGGGAGAACATGCAAACTCCACCCAGAAAGGTCCTGGTTCCCCCGGGATTCGAACCCAGAACCCTCTTGCTGGGAGGCCACAGTGCTAACCACCACACCACCGTGCCGCCATTCCAATGTCAGTAAGCTGGATATTTTGAAATTAGACTTTTGGTAAACTGACAAATATTCTGTTACCTCAGAATTAAATATATGACTTTTTTTAAATCAGTCATTGATTTGTTTGGCTTTAGAAATCCTGATGCTGTGCATGTTGGATCACTGTAACATTTCTCGCAAAAATGTCTGTTTCTTATTTGGTACCTGGTTACCTGAAGAAAATGCCCCTGTCCAAGCTAGTGTCATGGCTTTACTAGTTAATATACACAAAATACCATCAGGCTTGTTGTCATGAAAGAGCATTTTTGTTTTTCTGTTTCCATCTAGCACCACAACTAATTTTGTCAGTGTATTTTCATGCTTTTGCAACAGTTATGTATTTCAGAGATGAGAAAAAAGATCTTCTTTCCCATTTTTTTACCTTTAGACTTATAATTTATGGTAATTCTTTCATGGTATTGCATCACATGGCTGTGGCGGTTCTGCCACCAGGATGCCTCGACAGACTCTCCAAGACCAGGGTTTTGTTGCAAGACTTTTATTGTGTGCGCGCACATGCTCGCTTACTCTCTCTCTCTGTCTCTCTCTCTCTCTCACACACACACACACACCATTGGTAGAGTTCAGTGCTTTAGATCCAGTGATCCATTGATCTAGTGGCCCAGTGGCTTCCTGTGCTGCCATTCCTCCTCCAGGTCAAGCACGCTACTCTTTTAAAGATGGGAGAGTGATTCATCAACTGATACTAGGTGTGCCTAATCACTGCTCCCCTGAGCCTTCCCCACACCTCCCCTCCTGCAGCTGAGCGCCATGCCCCCTCCACAATGGCATTGTATTATATTCTTATATTTAATTACTGTCATGTCTACACATATATTAGAATGTTGCAGCCCAAGACTACCTGGACTAGATCCTACTTTGTGACAGTTTATTGCATTGGCCTTGATCTTCAATACTGCACTGGGGAGATTTGTATATAGCATTTTTATGACAGGGTTAACAATATACCATATTTAACGTGAAATGTATTTTGAATATAAAGGAGTTTACATTGTTGGCTAAACTCCATAAAGAGGCTCCCACAGCATCTCACTAGGGAATGACAATGAATCATTAATCAAACATGAATGACTAGCAGGAGGAGATTTACCCCAAATAATTGCACCAGTTTAATAAGACTTAGGTCATATTTATCAATGTATAAATAAAATATCTGTATGCACATCATGCACAGCAGAAGATTGACTGAGCTGCTTTGGCCACATATACAGTCATGGCCAAAAGTATTGAGAATGACACAAATATTATATTTTCACTTGATCTGCTGCCCTCTGGTTTTCATGTGTGTATGTTAGATGTTGTCATCACATACAGAAATACAATCAATGCTTGAATTTTGTCAGAATTTCTAGGTTTTCGTTTTTCCACCCGTCTCTTGATGATTGACTATAAGTTTTCAATGGGATTAAGATATGGGGAGTTTCCAGGCGATGGACCCAAAATCTCTATGTTTTGTTCCCTGAGCCAGTTAGATATCACCTTTGCTTTATGGCAAGGTGCTCCATCATGCTGGAAAAGGCCTTGTTCATCACCAAACTGCATTTGGACGGTTGGGAGAAGTTGCCCTCGGAGAAAATTCTGGTACCATTCTTTATTCATGGCTGTGTTTTTAGGTAAAACTGTGAGAGAGCAGACTCCCTTGGCTGAGAGGCAACCCCAAACATGAATGGTTTCAGGATGCTTTACAGTGGGCATGAGACAAGACCGGTGGTAGCGCTCACCTCATCTTCTCCAAACAAGCCGTTTTCCAGATGTCCCAAACAACTGGAAAGGGGATTCATCAGAGAGAATGACTTTACCCCAGTCCTCAGCAGTCCAACTCCTGTACCTTTTGCAGAATAACAGTCTGTCCCTGAGGTTTTTCCTGGAGAGAAGTGGCTTCTTTGCTGCCGTCCTTGAGACCAGGCCTTGCTCCAAGAGTCTCCGCCTCACAGTGCGTGCAGATGCACTCACACCTGCCTGCTGCCATTCCTGAGCTAGCTCTGTACTGCTGGTAGCCCGATCCTGCAGCTAAACCACTTTTAAGAGACGGTCCTGGCTCTTGCTGGTCTTTCTTGGGTGCCCTGGAGCCATTTTGGCAACAATGACGTTGAAATGTGTTTTGGGGGATAAAGTTAATTTTCTAGGCAAATATTGACTTTGCAATTAATTGCTGGCATGCTGAACACTCTTTTTAACATTCTGGAGTATATACAAATTGCTGTTATAAAAACTGAAGCAGTAGACTTTGTAAATATTAACATTTGAATCATTCTCAAAACTTTTGGCCATGACTGTATTTGGGCTGCATGTGGGGCTGTTGTGGTACAAAATCTGCTAATAAGCTTTTCTTGATACCTCACCTCTCATGTGATCATAGGTAACATCAACAAAATGTATTGTAGTTTTTGTGCCTTAACATCAAAGACTTTTAAAAAATAGTTATAAAAGATTTACATTCTTACTTTTCCATGCACCTTTGTCGTCTGACTGTTTCTTAGCTTCCCCAAATAATCATGTAATTTTCTTTGTGCGAGAGAGTGATATGGGCAAATACTGCATTAGAAGTGTCAGTGGAGGAGGAACCCCACTCAGGCTCATGTGGTTAAAAAGGATGGAGAATGGCAATAAAAATGTAGCATGCCCTTCGATGACTTAAACAACATTACCCAGACAGACCGGTCAGCACACACACACACTTGTCTTTCATTAAACCACCACCGTCAACCTTTTTATATATTGGAGATTTTCTGGGGATTTCATACTCACACTTTTCTGCACAATTATCCTTTTTGAACTTGGAAGCAATTAAGTCTTCCTTGAAAATAAAAAAGAGCAAAAAATGATGATGATCATGCAAAATGGCTTTGCTGGATGCGATGTGGAACAAAATGTATCAAGAACATCAAGTCATATATCTATTTTCTAGTAGTTTTATGACTTAAAAACTGAAAATCATGCATATTCTCATAAAAAAAACACTGGTATAAAATATTCAGTTGAATGTGTGTGTGAGGAACACATAACAGAGAAGATGAGAAATATTAGGAATTATTAAATATACAATCTATGAAAACAAAAGAACAGCGGGATTTTTTTTTTTTTTCTATAAAACCCTGGAAAAATCTAGCCTGATGTGGATCTATTCCACTGGGTTAACATGATCTATAACCATTAAAGTATTTGTGTTACATCATGTTGAATCCTGACCAATGATTTTTGTTTTTAATCACTTTATTTGTGTGCTTGGGTAAATGCAGTTGAAATATAATTTATCAATGATAGAATATTTAAATTATTATGCCCCCTCAATAAATAGGGCTGCATAGGTTAATTGTTCAAATCTGAAGGATACATACTTTTACTAAGATCAAAACAAGGCAATAATGACAGTTTTATCCATTATACTGATTCTTAGCTGACCTAAGATTAGAAGACAGTGTATCTTACTGCTGCGATGGACTGGCGGACTGTCCAGGGTGTACCCTGCCTCTCGCCCGTTGACCACTGGGATAGGCTCCAGTTCCCCCCGCGACCCCAACAGGGAATAAGCGGTATTGATAATGGATGGATGGATGGATGGATGGATGGATGTATCTTACTGTGTACTTTATATCGATAACCATAAACACCTTATAAATCAAATCTCTTGAAGTTTTTCTACCCAGAACCAGCCACATGATGCTGTGAATATAAAGACATTAAAAATGTTATACTTTAAAACAAAAAAATAAACAACAACAAAACAACAACAAAAAACATGTGACCTCTAGTGGTCATAACAGCAAATGGACATGAAGTGAGTATATTGGCATCTAGCCAAAAGCCCATCAAGAATTAACAGTACAGTTTTACTGAAGTGAAAAGAACACTTTACAAGAAAGCAGCAGTAAAGTTTTGGTCATGAACTTGGATCCCCAAGGAGAAATCACAGTGTGTATCCATGTTTCTTGCCATAGTGATTCAGATAGTTCAGAGGATGCCCCTGGGTTTCACACTCACACTAATAAATATATTGTCTATTACGTTGACTTGATTTTAAGACTTTTGCTTCTTGACAATGTCGTGTACATGAAAGATATACTTCTGAGGATGTTTTGGTTATTTATACCTTGGTTTTATGATGATACAATGCCAAAAAAAGAAGAGGTATTTCATTTAATAGAAATTAATAATATTTTGATTTGAGAATGTTGACACAGTTTAAAAGAACAAAGAATTTTCAGATTAGACTTATATCTGTTATCTTTTAAACTAAACCCTGCCTGCCTCACTTGAGATTGATTTGAGATTGAAAGAGTTCCTAAGTGGCCATTTTCGTGGCTGTTTCCTAACCAATACACTTACAACTTGAACATTCCCCAAAATGACTGACTGACAGACTGACTTGCAGAGTGAGCTCTTCGTGGGCAGAATGTCCTGGGATCATGACTCTGGATTTTCCTGTGGACAGCCGGTCGCTAAAATGATAGTTCTGATGGGCAGTTATCTCTTTGATCCTTAACAACTGTTTAAAAGGAGGAAAGTCTGCATGGAATTAGGCTATGGTTTCCTGCTGATTACCTCTAATCTGATGTGTGAAAAGTGTTGAGCTTTACATTGAGACTGGAGATATGTTACATTACACAACAGCAGATGTTTTTATCCAAGGAATTGACAAGTGAGAAACATATTTGGTGACAATGTGGGTTTTTGATTGTTGCCCAGGAACATTTGTATATGGTAAGTTAGTAAAGTTGGGGACTCAAAAAGCAACTTTGCCCTCCTGTCCTATAGCTGGCCCATTTGCATTTCATGCTTAATGGATCAAATGTAAAAAAAAAAAAAAAAAAGAAAGCTAAATCACTGTTTAATGTTTTTTTGTTTTTAGATCAAAGTTAAAATTCAAATAATAATTGATGAACCATCATATTTTACATGTCTAAAAAAGTTGCACTTTCATATGAATACAAAAGTTAATTATAGGGCCAAAATGCATTGTTGGGAGAAAAATAAATTACATATCTTTCTAAGTCTATTGTTTGCTTTTTTGTAATTTATCTGATACTACGGTTCAATACTGATATCAGATTTGTGATGTTAAAAGAAACGTATAACACGATCAAAGAATATAAATGATAAACTGTGTGAGCCCGGCCTCCAATGAGCACATAGTTATGGATTCCAGCTTTGATACCATTGTGACAAATGACAACATAAGACATTACTGAGCATCATCAAAAATAATGCAAAACCAAAATATTACTTCAGTTTCAACAAAAAAATGTTCCATATTTGTACTTAGCAGCCCTTTGAGGTTTTCTACACAGATTTATGGAATGATTTGACTGTCATAGATGACCATTTTCTGGTATGTTACTTATAGATCCATCTTCTGTGAGCCTATCCAAACCTGTACTTGGGCCAGTATTTGACTTGTGTGTGTCTTGGGACTGTTCCTGTCTGGACTTTAGACTTCACTTGTAAAGATTTCACCAGTGGTGGCGGTGTTTTTTTCCTCTCTTTGCTCTTTGCTGTGATGGTGAATCCTCTTTCACTCTTGTCATGTAAGCTGAGTCTGGGTAAAAAGTGAGTGGAGACATGCTGGGATTTGACCCGTGGGCTGGAGCCCATTTTAGCTTTCCCCCTCTTATTGAGGGCCACAAACCAGTCACGACCAGTCCTGTGGTTCCTGTGGATTACGGAAGCATATGTATTGTAGCTGTTCTCCTGAAAACGTTCTCTGAATTTGCAGTCATCTGAGAACCATTCCTGCAAAAAAAGGAAGAAATAAAAGCTATTAGCAGTGTTCACAGTCATCTATAGCTGGTGGCTTTACTTGTAATAGAACTTTGACCTCCATTTAAACGTAATCTGACCCCAGATAGTTTACCAAGTTTTGTAAATGAATCTAAAACATACGTTACTCTTCTAAACGTTACTCTCTGCAAGTTATTCTTCTTCCCTAGTTGACAAAACTGTTATTAGACTGGTAAAGATAGACCATATGATAAAAAGGCTGCATAAAGGTATGGAACTTAGAACTTTGACCTCCAAGCAAGAGGTTGTTTTTTTTTTACACCGCCCTGCATTCATATTTTTTCTCCAGGTACTTCATATGCCTTGCACTGTGACCATCCAAAATAAATCCTTTTTTGGGTTATTGGGTCACTCCTCACAATAGGAGTAACTGATGCATTTTCAACTTTTGATTTGTCTTAGTGTGATATTTTCACGTCTAATAACTTTCAACCAATAGTACCTGGGCAGCCAGATATTGATTATTTGTTATAGAAGCTGAAGAATGGCTAGAGTAAAATCAGTTTGTGACTATTTGAAACAATAGTACTAAATTAAATTCTTAGACACTAATACAGAAGCAAAAGAATTTTCCAGATGTTCCCTTTTTATGCCTAAAAATATCCTGGGTGGGAAACATGTACCCAGGACTGCCTTTCCTGCTGTTATATGACATCCTTGCGTAACCTTTTTGCCATTCAGAAATTAAACAAACCGTTCCACTTTGAGTGCAGCACAGCAGAAAATGATGCTATTACAATGTTTGGTAAACATGCCAGTCACAGGAGAGTCCACTGAGGCCCACCGTGGAACAGTACAAGCCTTTTAGTTGTTCAAAGTGGCCCAGTGTTCCTTTCTGCTTGTGTTTTTAAAGATGATTATAAAATTGCTCAGCACTTCAAGTCATGGCTATGGATGGATTGAAATAATTTAAAAGAATGCTTAAGCTGGGAAACATACCAGCACTTGTACCAGTAAGGGAAGAAAATTAGAAAAAAAGCCACTGTAGCATGTATTAAGGTGCTTACACACGTGCACTTAAAACCCACATATAGCAGAAAAGACCTCAGCACCTGCTCTGCTTCACAGGATATAATAGCTGCAGTCAGATTCCCGAAATCTTATTGTTAAAATTGGAATGCTTGCACAGCTCTTTAACCTGAATCTTTCCCTGTTGGATTGGTAAATACTCTCTAAAGGCACCTATCCCATGATTTAATTTATTATGTTAAAAAACAACATCTTCAAATACATTTGTTTTATTATTTGTTATTCTATAATTGTTACCCTGCGTTTTATGTGACAAGTGCAATGCACAGCATGACAGAAAAAATAATTTGGGGACCATTTATAACGAATTGTCCCATGAAAAATGTTTTGGGGTTAAAAAGTCTGCAATAATGCTGCTCATTAGGAAATGCCCTTGAATGGTGATATTCAAATGGTTTAAAGTTTACATGACCTTATATTTGTCCTTACATTAATGCAATATTTATCAGGACATATGTGAAATAAAAAAAATGATCAAACCAGTGTAGTTGATAATAACTTCCTGTTGCACCAAGACATTAAGTTGGTCATGTAATTCTGGCATCTCTGCCCCTCCTTACTTATTTACTGTACAAATCCAGACGACCTTTTGACCTCAAAAGATTATGTTTGCAATAGCAAACCTAGTGGGTTACGCAGAGCAATGTACATCTGTCTCCTAACTCATTATTCAAAATATGAACTGCCACTATGAAAACATCTAAATAGCAAAAATGACAGATGATGCAATGAGATTCCTTCCATGATATAACCTGACACCTCACTGCAAAACCTGAGCCTGACTGAGGGCCCCAATGTCTATATCCACAACCAAATCATCAAGGCAGTTAAATAGTGTAGCTGCAGTGACAGATTGGAGTTTTATTTCTCAGAGGCAGAGCTGTTCTTAAGGTAAATGAGGTAAGTTTAATAAAGACACATCTATGATTAAAATATCCTCACTCTCTGAGGAGGTAAAGAAAGTATGCATTAATTTCTAAGAGTTACTTATTTAAGTTTTTTATTTTCATTCAAACAATGATAAGAAGAGTCTTTTTTTATTTAACACATGGCTAAAATGGTATTTTTCTAAAGTATTGGCAAAAAAACACTTCCCTTTTTGTAATGCAAGTCTAATTTGAGTGGCCGGGATGGATCGGGAAGGTATAGTCTCAGAAATCTGTCATGGAGAGGGACATTATAGTGTTAACGGGGCCCCTTCATATGTTGGGTTAAATGCTTTTGTCTTCACATCAGTTCCATTGATGTGGACCACATTTCCATACAGAATCGGGCAGTAATATAAGTTCATTATTTAAAATCAAATGCAATGTTACCATGTAAAGCTCTCTGTGGACTTAGCTTTTTTGTGGTGTAGTGACTGCAAAATTTAAAAAGCTCAGGGAGCACAGATGTGTAACGATTTCAAAGAACCAAATAAACTTTTCAGAAATACAAGACCAGGAAATATAATCAAAACATCACACAAATCAAACTTTAATATCAATTGTACAGCAACGCCATTTCTTTTCTTAACTTTTTGTAATCTATTAATGTTTTTTGGTATTTTTTGAATGTTGATGATTTGTCATTTGTCTTTAGTCACCATACAGGACAAGTTTAAGAAGAATGTATTTCTCATTTGTTAAGCTACTTTACACATTTAGCAAGAAGCAATCAAGTTTTTAGGCACCTTTATAGTCAACCTATGTTAAAAAGACACTTCTTTTGTTCTAGTTTCAAAGAGAAGCATCAGGCCTAAACTATGTGGAGTAGAAAGTGCATGTGGGTTGGTATAGCTTCTCAGTGATCCAGGCCATGGATGGAAATGGACTTCCTCTTGGATCTTAAAAATGTTTCACACATATGATTTTTTTATCTGATCCATCAGATGTACTATAAAGCCAGCTCAGAAAGCCATTCTTTAAAAAATGGAAACAGTGAGAAACGGCAGAGGCGTTAAAAATGACACACGAAGTGGACTGAAAGTGCATTAATCCTCCCCAGATCCTGAATCACAACATTAGAACGTAGTGTGGAATCATCTTAACAGAGGAAAGAACAAAAGGCAGCCAACATCCAAAAATAAGCTTTTGAATACCATTCAAGAGGCCTGGAGAACTATTCCTAAAAACAACTTAAATCATTGACAAAAAAAAGCTTCTCTAAGAATGTTTCAGCTAGCTTTGAACAAATTCACTTAAAGTGTAAAGTACCAATTGTTCCATATATGTGATTAAAACTTGACTGTTCTGAAGTAAGTTTCCACAATGCTTTGCAAAGTCTAACTGTCCACAGATGCATATGAAGTTATGAACATGAAATTGTAAAATATAGCGCAACAAATGGGTAAACCAACACTAACTAACATTTGGCTTATGTTGCCCTATGATGGTACCTTGAGCAACTCTAGTCTACCCGGAGAGAACCTACGCAGACACAGGGAAAACATGCAAACCCCACACAGAAACGTCCTGGTCCCAAACATAAAAACATTTTAACATTTAATACAAGTGGACTCTAGCTAAAGAAAAACAGTGAATCAACCTAATGACCTAAAAAGTCATTTAAAGAAGACAAACTTCCCCCTCAGCTCTGGAATACTCAGCTGGCAAGGCCTTGAGTGAATGAGCTCCAGAAGTGTTGATTTTTAAATGAATCTGCTCTACAATAACAAGGATGAGTTTTATTGGAGAATCATTTACTGTGGAGTTTGTCTTTGCTTGGATCTATGATGCCCATAATTACTGTAACATTTGGGCAGTGTTACTGTGTGACCTGGTCATTTATGCCGACTAAATACAACTAGAGAACAGATATTACAAGATTGAGATCAGACTTGGTGCATGTGAAGTAGTTGTGGAAAAGTGGTTGCATTTTTATGGGAGATAGAGGCGATGAGACTAAACTAGAGACATTTAGGTGAACAGAAATCAGACCTTCCTCTGAACTAAATGATAACACGGCGAACCTTCAACAGGAGAGAAATTATCACAGTTTTCATTCATAGTAAAGCTCATCATTATTATCTTTTTAAAACAGCAATACTCTTTTGATTTGCAAATAAATCTTGTGCAGAATTGTATTGCAACAGCATTTGTATTTTCCTCCATGCTCACATAAGCTGGAGTATGATGAACTGAGAGTCTTACTGAGACTTTTTTTTTTTTACAAGCGATAAGATGAACATGTGAGAAATGCACACCACATGCCTTCCAAATGATGGTTTCATGAAACAACACAACATGAAGCGCCGCTGCTCAGCACCAAGTCTTGCAGTATATCACCAACTGTAAAACTTTCTGACTGCTGCTTGGTTGCTAATGGTTTACTTTACTTACAGATTCTCCCTTTTTGACTCACTCTTCTGTATATTATCAGACGTAACAGGCAGAACTTAATCTCTTCCTCCCCTTAGCTCATGCTAATATAGAGCAGATTTTTCTGTGTGCATGCCAGGGCTCCCACAGATGACGTTTTTGTGTCTATCCGCTGCAGCCCAGTGGGCTTGCTTACAGCAGTGAAGCCAAGCTGCTGTGGGTAGATTTGAGCTTACTGTGCGTTTGGGGGGATTTGCAAGCCTTTCAGAATTGTGGCTAAAGATTACAGCAAAGTGCAATGACAGTGCCATAAAGTGCTGATGTCAGATTTGCAAAGATGTAAAGTGAAGCAAACTAATGAAAGGCCAATATTTGTCTAAAGAAAATTTGGGAGACCAAGCTCGAGAGTAATATAGAAATTGTAGGGAAGAGTTTGCAGGGTTAAAGTTGTTCTGTATCTGAAATGATAACTCATTAGCTTCTTAAGTTTCCTTTTAGCTAACTTCATGAAGTTAACTAAGATGTCTACTATACTAAAACTACTTTGTGGATCTTTAAGCAGCACATGAACATAACTTTTACATTCACATAAAAAGATGCACATCAACTCAAATGTATAAGTTCCTGGTGAGGAAGGATCATAAAAAATACAATTAAACAAAGCATTCCAAGTAACAATAGTTAGTTTTTTGGTCAGTTAGTACATTCAAAGGTGAAGGAATTATGAAAAGATATACCTTTTCTCATTGATTGCGTTGAAATCAATACAATAAGCTCCATAATGTTATCAGGAGAGGTAGTATATTTAATTGAAGTTGTTCAGTAATAAAACTCATCAGGAAAAAAACACCCATGTTGGGAATATAAAAGTTGAGAATAGAGGTATTTTGTCTGCACAAATAAATAAACCTCTTGGAAAATGTTTATATTGTTGCATCCAGGAAGACAACAGTAAGTCAAATTAGTTTTTGTTTGTGACTCAATAGTATTAACAGGTAATATATCACATCATTTTAAACTTTGCCATGTGATATTTGATTGACAGTGAGGTTTCCACTACGCTTATATTAATAAAGACTTCTATATAGAAAAAAAAAAAGATTTCCACAGGTAAGCTTTGCATTCTTCCTGTAGTCAGATCATTTTTAAAAAGTGTTAGTCTTATGTAAAAAACTTACCGTGGCGTGCAGCCGTCCTCTTTTGTTCATGGCCAGGAATCTATTACTGTAAACCCCCTTGATACCAATGACCCCTTGAGAAACAGCGAAGAGCTCAAGGACACCTGGAATAACAAACAGCACCTTTGTAATGAATGATGAACAGCAGAACGCCCATTCAGTCTTCTGTCATTTTCTATCTTTTTGCACTTTTAGAATCTAGATGATACATCTGACATAATTTAGTTTGGAGTCATAGCCCTAAGTTTCTGCTGTAACTTTGCATGCAACCCAGTGTACATTAAAACATGTTTCTTTGTGCACATGATCAGAAAATCTCCGCAAAAGCATACAAGTAGTAAGTTAGTAAGGTCCTCATGGCTATTGTGAACAGAAAGTGTTCAGGGAACATTATGCAAACATGTAACACTTTATCATCAAACATCTTAACTATGGGTATGATATATAACTATTGCTTACCAGCTGTTCCCTTAGAATAGAGTTCAAGAGGGAAATTGTTTGTGCAGTATTGAGTCTAATGGGGTTTGCATGGGGTTCTGGTGACACTTGGTGTACAAGGCCTCATAGCTTTTTATCATGATTTTAGAACATTTAGCAGTTACATGGCTTAGAATTATTACTATTTGAAGGTCTGAATAACATATGTTACTTTTTGCGATTTCTTTACATATTTAAAGGTGTGACAAAAAATATTATAAATGTGTTTATCTATTTGAATATGTGTTTTAGAAAAATGTGTTGAAAGTGCAATTATAGAAATTCAGTGTGACAGAATCTTTTTAAAACCAACATGCAAAAAAAACAGCCCTCCACAACCTGGTCACACACACCAGACACAGCACTGTTTTTTTTTAAATATTTATTTAGATTGATTTTTAGAGGTTTTTTTTTTATTTATAAAAACCTGACTTCATACAATTTTAAAACGAAAAAACCCCATAAAAAACAACAATTGCATCTTTAATGTTTAGCTCATAAGAAAAACAACATATTCCATTTTTAACATTTTTAGATATTAATCCAGTTGCTATACCTCTCATTACTAGTGGGGTCACAGGAGGGCCGCAGCCTATCCCAGCTGTCATTGGGTGAGAGGTGGGGTACACCCTGGACAGGGTCTATCACAGAGCCACACAGAGACAAAAAAAACACACACTCACATTCACTCCTACGGGCAATTTAAAAATAATCAATTGCCCTGATAAGGATATTTTTGTACAGTGGCACAATGAAGTTCCTTTGGAGAACCTATGCATGCATGGGACGAAAGTGCAAATTCCGCACAAAAAAGGCCCCCAGGATTAAAAATGGGAACCCTCTTGCTGTGAGACGATGGTGCTAAGCACAGGTATTTAAATATGAAGAATTGATAACTTAAGTGCTATAGTGACTTGGCAACTGAAGAAAAGCAACACATAAGCATACCCGTTGCTTTTTAACAAAGTATCAATTATTATAAAAGAGTAACAAAAAAAGCCACCAAATGTTTTGAAGGTCTATATATCCCACTAATTTCACCTTTACCTATCACACAAGACAGTTATATATCCAATATTCATAAAAAACAAATTGTTCTCGAAATAAAGGAATTCCCTTTGGACAACCCAGCACCACTAACCATTACGTTCTTTTAAGCTTCTTATGGAATACGAAATTCAAAACCTATAGCTAAACAAGCATTCTCCCAGATTACTTAAGTGAATGCATTTACTGAACAGCTTTTCCCTTTGAAGACTGAACAAATATTAAGATTACTGATCTAAGATGTCCAGTCTCCTGCTCGTCTGGTGTCCAGTCATGCTGGATTCTGAACCACATGGATGCTGTGTTGAAATCCTTGTAACCTGACATCTCTTCTAAAGGGGACCGTGAAATGAAGCCACAAGTATATTTCCAAAGGGAGCTTGGCTGTTCCGTCAGCAGATGAGCTGTGAAGGATCTAATAGTGCAATAAAAACTGAAAGTCCTATGTAAAGCTAGATTTTTCTGGCCTCGGAGGCACTAGAGTTAACCAGTGCCTTCAACCTTTGAGGTTGGAAATTCTTCAAATGTTTAACTTTATTATTTCCTGACTAAACTGAAACATTTGACTTGATTTATTGGGTAAAAGAAACAGCAAATACTATGAATCTGGAACAAAAAGAACCCCTATGTGAAAGTCACGAAAGACCATGACCGCTGCTTTTACAGTCTGCATTCCACGAAGGAAAATTTAGAGAGCTACATAAACAACTGTCATTCAACATACTATATAAGTGTTTGTTTGTGTGCAAAGTTGAATGTTGTTTATATGTTTTTTCAATTTGATTTATTATCATATTCTGTGCGATTTTAGCCCTTAAAAATCCAACATCAATAGGGTGGTGCTTATAATCTAATTAACAGGGTTCTTTTTTTATTCCTTAAATCAATTGAAAATCGTTTAAACGGGCATATTCAGAAAAGGATTATGAGTGATCTGTATTTAGTTATTAAAATACATTACTATAGATGTTAAGCCATTAAATTTGCATTTCAAACGAACCGTCCAAGTTCTTTGCAAACAACCATTTGAAGTAATTAATAGAAGGTATTTTGAAGAAGGATATTTTTTGCAGTCTATGGAGTGATGTCAGTCATGCTGATTTGCACCCTAACACAACCTGGTGCCTCAACGTTGCACCTGTTACTTCCACAAATAGTCTACCTGCCAACATCCCGGAGAGACACAAACAAACCTCGTCAACCAGATGACTGCTCATATATTTCACAGGGTCAGGCTGTCTAAGTTTAGGACCTCAATCCTAACACTTCCCCTTGCGTGAATCGTTATTGTCTAAACTTTAGGGATGCCATCCAAATTAAACATAGCTGGGAAATTGGGAAAATGCAAGAATGTAGAATCAATACCACATTCTTAGATGGATGCGCAGCATTCATCCGAACTTCAAACGTCGTTTCAGTGACACCACGCGCTGAGTGAATAACTTACTCAGCTCATTGGGCTCATGGCTGCCGTTGACTTTCCCGTCTGGATGAATCTGGAGGTGGAAGCCGATGCCAACCCTACAATAGAGCCTGCAAGTTCTGCGCCCCGAGCTGGTCCCCTCTTCCAGAATTTGGTGCTCCAAAGAGACGTGCTCTGCTCCGGCGGAGACGCAAACCAACTGAGCCAAGGTCAGAAGATAATAAGTAATATTCATTCTTTCAAAAGAAGAAATTCCCCAGGCATTTTTGTGTTGCTCCTTAAGTGTAGGAACCAGAGAGAGTGCGCACACAGCCGTGCAGCGCGCGTGGGCATTGCCCCGGCTGCAAGTTGGAGCGGTTCTGCTGGCGCAGGGATATTTATAACGCAAGTGATCTCACTACTCGATGCATGCATGAGCTCTAAAGGACGCTCTTTCGTCCGGATTTTGTCACCGAGATGCCACTCCTGCTCAGCACCGACCCACAGCAGCGAGGCGTCAAAGAAGCGCGACAACCAACATTATCCCACATATCGTCCGCACCAAGACGCACAAAGCACGGCATTTTACGCACAAGGAAGAAGCTTATCAATAGGACGCAATAAACCTTTTCTTTTTCTTTCGTTAAATGCACGAAATATATCTTACTTTCGGTATCTCTTTTTACATTAATGCATGAAGGGAGACGTAAGGGTTTGGATAGAGTGTGACCCTCAGGTGCAGCACGGTTTTAACATTTGCTCATCGTGAGACTCGCACTATCGTATTTATAGGCTTTAGACCACATTATCATCTGACCCGACAGTATGATTTAAAGAGAAGCGTTTGTCACCTTGAATGAAGTTTTGTCTGTATAAGGGTAGACGCAACTGGAAGAGTGCAGCCCATAACATATTTTAAAGAATTCATTGAAATTGTGAATAATTCAAACTTGTCACTTGAGTGTCCAAGTAGCAATTAACAGACGCTTAAAAAATGCACTCCAAACATTTGAAACAAGAAAAGGGAACAGACGCTGACAACAATTTAGGAAATATTTGAAAATAAAAGCAAAACTCTGTGAATCTCCCTTTTCTGTACCATTCAGCACATCCTTCTTCACAATTAATTCAGTCCTCTCAAGATGAACACGGTTCAATTTCAGTGTAATGCTTCATTTTATCACCTGAATTTGATGCTCAGCATACAAATGATCAGATCACCCTGATTCTGAATTTTTTTAAAAATAAAATAAACATTCTTACTTTTTAAAAATGTAATTTGTGCTTCTTATAAAAAGAATGAAAAACGATTTTATTACGCACAGAGAATTAAGAAAGAGAAAGCTTCTTTATAAAGCAAAAGTATGCATAATCAAAGTTTTAGCGGCATAATTGATATGCTTAAATTGATATTTCAGTGACACAAACCAGAATGATTATTCAAGATAACAAAACACAAACTTCATATGAAATGCATCTAAGGTTATTGGAACACTCCAACTTGCCCCTTTGATTGTGGTTGTTTGTGTCTTTGTGGCCCTGTGATGGACTGGCAACCTGTGTACCCCTCTTCTTGCCTGTTGTCAGGTGGATAGGCTCCAGCCCTGTTGGGAATAAGCACTATAGAAAATAGATGGATGCATTTTTATATGTTTGTGCTTCAGGACACAAACATAAACTGCGTGTTTTGTTTTGTTTTCCAGTGTTTTGTCAGTTTTTGCCCTCACTTACTGTTTATTACTAATAAGTATTTTGTTAAACGACATGACTTCTTTTCAACGGGCTTGATATGAAAATATTAATGACAGACATATCAAAATACAAAGGTGAAGATATTTCTAATTTGCAACCATCAAATTCTAATACTTGCACAATATTTTGACTCCTCCCGCTGACGCTTTGTAATTTTATTCTGTCTTTGTTTCATATGTTTGGTGTTAATCTTATTATTTTTCTATTTTCAGATGCAATGATTGTAATCCCACTCTTCATTGTTTTCATTGCTATGTCTGAATGTGATTGCCTCTTGCATGTCTGTGGATTATAGCTTGCATACGTACTTAATTGTCTCTAACAAAGAGTGCCAAGGCAGGCCATTACCTTTTATGTAAACAGCAGGGCAGTGTTTAGTCCCACTGTTCTAATGGCCAGTCATTCCTCTGAGGCCATTCCAGTAACAGTGAGGTAATCCCTTTGAGCCATATAAACATGGATGATCCTGATTGATTTTCCCGCCCGATTGATCCCAGCTTTCAACAGCTTTTCAGTCTAAGCAAACAGCAGACAGACATTTCTGCAGCAGCTCTGAACCATCTAGACCCAGAGATGATGATCAATGTCAGAGTTGAGGGCACTCAGTGAATATTCAAGGGGTTTGTCAACACTTTGACAGGAGGACTTCTCATTTTTGGTGGAGACGAAAGGTCCACCCTGAAATATTTGTACATAGTGTTAATTTCTTGGCATTTTTCTCAAATGAAAACCTCACTAATTTCCAGGTTAAACTTTTTTTCATGGTTGAATAGGCCCCCGATCACAGACAAGGTTGACTGAGCTCTAAATATAATGACGATGGGGAAAAAAGGAGGGAAAAAATGGAAGGACATTCGAGATCCAGTAAAGGATATCTAATCTGTAATTAAATGACCCTGTAGTTGTAAAAAAGAAAGGATTGTTAAAAGTCTTTAGAGGCAATTCCTTCCTAGAATCACAACATCAAGGTCCTGGAGCTCCATCAGAGAATCCTTTCTCACACTCGACCATTACATACACCAGCAGTAATTTATTGAGCTCACATTAAGTGGAAAACATCACGTGTTAGCTGTGATTAAAAAATGAATATACGGTGCTGCTGATTGCCTCGGAATTTAGCCAGGTTCGGATGCTATCCCATGCTGGGACCTCTGTTGCTTGACAGGAAGATGAAGTTGTATGGTCCTTTACCTTATTTTTAACCACACACAATGAATAAACACTGAATAAATCTGAAATACAATATGAATACATTTATGTTTTTGTGCAGCATTTGTTGTAACTAAACTGTAAAATGCAAAATGTTTTACAATTTTACTTTTTAGAATATACACTGAGTATAAAGGGTGACACAGAGAATTCTTTTCGTAGAAATGAAAAGAAAACTATGAGCTATTTAAAGTGGGAGCTGAGATTTATTTAATATTCGTGAAAGAGATTTGTCCGTTACATCTCTAAGAATGAACCCAACTATATTGAGGATAAAAAAGTGCCAAATTACTAAATGTTATCTCGTTAAATCATCATTTAAATGTTTAATTCATCTAATTCTCCCTGCAGAAACTTGGCCAATTTGGAAGTTTGAAGGTTGAGCAAACCCAGTCAGACCAGCACAACTTTTCTAATATTTATGAGATAAACATTTAGGATTAAGTTACAATTAATCAATATGCAAAGCAAAAAAGTCGTGTTAGTCTTGTGGAATCAGTCATAATAGAATTATCTATTTGTTTTGAAGTAAAAAATGGGCAGCTACAACAGCACTGACAGCCAAATAGTGGGAGGGAGGAGTTTTGGATGGATGATTAAGACAAGAACATATTATTGATTGGGCAGTTGTCATTTATGTTGTTATTCAATTTAGAGGTATTGTTGGTGATATAGCTTGATGAAAGGCTTGACATTAATCAAACTATTCAGAAGTCTGAAGTGTTCCAATCTGCATTTGAAAAATTTTGAAAAAGCACCAACATGTGTCATAATTAAGATGCTGTGCCACAGTTTGAAGTACTGAGTGCTTTCACTCACTTGAACATATTCAAATTTGAGTGAACATTCTCTTTAGCCACAAAATAATTTAGAAGGTTTCAACGGGTTTTTAGGAGTGGATTCGCTGGGGCTTCTGTAATGGCTAAAGATGTCAGCCAAGTTCCTTTCATATTCATTTATGATTTACAGTGTTTATACAAATGCCTTACAAAACTATGATGCTGTGACCTTCTGCGTGAAGAGGCCACACACAAATAAATAACTACCAGCTGATTGTATTGATGGATTGCCTCTGTAAGCTGTTGTACTTTATTCCAAGTCCTTAAAAACAGCTCTGACAGGTTTGGTAAAAGCCTAGTGACTCAAAACACCAAATTTAATTAATTAATTTAGGCACAAAGTTATTGTGGCTCAGAAAACCATTCAGCAATTGTAACAACAAAGGTAAAAGTTATTTTCAAAGTCATATTCCTGCAGATTAAAAGTGCACAGCTTCCCTCCACAAACAAATGTATTTTTGTCAAGCATATTAGAGTTGTCTGGAATATTTAAGTGGTCAAGTAGTTTTTATTATTGAGATTGCAAATGTGCAGGACATACAGAGGTCATAATTATTTTACTCTCCAACCAAAGCTGCAGCATTAAACATTTATCTATAAATATGAGCATTTAACAATGAATATACTAAATATCAATATACAAAAGCTTGAAAGGTAATTATCACTATAAACAGCACCTAGTAGTGCAAAAAAAACTAAAGGTCACCGTTGGGTGTTGATGATATTGAGTGCGGGCAAAGAGCAGGAGAGGAAGTGAAGCGGGTAGAGAGTTAAGCGTCTTCAACCTGGTGAATGGAGCCGTCCTTCAGTCTCTGGATCCTATCCCTGGGACTCTGCAGGCTCTACCCTAATGGCAGCAAGCTTAAGAAGCTGTGTAGTGGATGGGTAGTACTCCATATAAACCCTAAATCTGACAGAGGGGGCGGAGATGGTGATATTCTCAGGTAACCTCACGGTGAGCTGGAGGGTGCTTCAGCAGGATGCTGTGCAGGGCCCATACCACAGTGATGCAGCAAGTCAAGATGCTCTCAATGGCCAATTTGTAGAAGGTGCTCATGATGGGGCAGGGGGCTGTATTTCTTCTTAGATTGCAGACAAAGCAAAGTTGCTGATGAGCTTTCCTGGCCAGTGATGCTTTGTTCCTGGAGAGGATTTCCTATACGTACACACCCAGGACCTCAGGAACTTGCTCACCCGTTCCAAAGCATACAGTACCTGTCGATGGCTGGAGTAAAGTGATGTGAGCAAATTCTCAACTATCTCTTTGGTCTGCTCTGTTTTCAAGGAGAAATCATTGTGTTTGCAGATATAGTAGACCTGTCCAGGGTTCCCCCACCTGTCAGCTGGGATAGGTTCCAGCCCCCTCACAATCCCTTTGGCAATAATATATATATATATATATA
>JABUIW010000034.1:2659256-2671662 GCA_013363375.1 Menidia beryllina | reverse complement strand
CCCCCCCCCGAGACGCCAGATGGTGGACCAGAATCGCCTCGAGGCCATGCAGAAGTCTTTTTCCATGGCCTCCCCAAACTCCTCCCACGCCCGAGTTTTTGCCTCGGCGACCACCCGAGCCGCATGTCGCTTGGACTGTCGGCTGCCTCCGGAGTCCCACAGGCCAAAAAGGCCCGATAGGACTCCTTCTTCAGCCTGACGGCATCCCTCACCGCCGGTGTCCACCAGCGGGTTCGAGGGTTGCCGCCACGACAGGCACCGACAGCCCTGCGACCGCAGCTTCGAGAGGCCGCGTCATGGATGGAGGCGCGGAACACGGCCCATTCGGACTCAATGTCCCCCGCCTCCCTCGGAACGTGTTCGAAGCTCTCCCGGAGGTGGGAGTTAAAGCTCCGCCTAAGGGGACTCCGCCAGGCGCTCCCAGCAGACCCTCACAACACGTTTGGGCCTCCCGGGTCTCACCGGCATCCTCCCCCACCATCGGAGCCAACTCACCACCAGGTAGTGGTCAGTGGAAAGCTCCGCCCCCCTCTTGACCCAAGTGTCCAAAACATGCGGCAGCTGAAATGACAACGAAGTCGATCATTGAGCTGCGGCCTACAGTGTCCTGGTGCCAGGTGCACATATGGACACTCTTATGCCTGAACATGGTGTTCGTTATGGACAATCCGTGCCGAGCACAGAAGTCCAAAAACAGAACACCGCTCGGGTTCAAGCTGGGGGGCCATTCCTCCCAACCACGCCCCTCCAGGTCTCACTGTCATTGCCCACGTGAGCGTTGAAGTCCCCCAGAAAAACGAGGGAGTCCCCAGGGGGGGCACCCTCCAGTACCCCCTCTAAGGACTCCAAAAAGGGTGGGTAATCTGTACTGCTGTTAGGCGCATAGGCACAAACAACAGTCAGGACCCGTCCCCCCACCCGAAGGAGAAGGGATGCTACCCTCTCGCTCACTGGGGTAAACCCCAATGTACAGGCACCGAGATGGGGGGCAATGAGTATGCCCACTCCTGCTCGGCGCCTCTCACCGGGGGCAACTCCAGAGTAACAGAGCGTCCAACCCCTCTCGAGAAGGCTGGTTCCAGAGCCAGAGCTGTATGTCGAGGCGAGACCGACTAAGTCCAGCCGGAATCTCTCCGCCTCGCACACCAGCTCAGGCTCCTTCCCCACCAGAGAGGTGACGTTCCACGTCCCTAGAGCCAGCTTCTGCAGCCGGGGATCAGTCCGCCAAGGTCCCCGACTCCGACCGCCGCCCAGGGCACACTGCACCCGACCCCTATGGCCCGTCCCATGGGTGGTGGGCCCATGGGACGGGGGACCCATGTTGCCTTTTCGGGCTAGGCCCGGCCGGGCCCCATGGGTGAAGGCCCGGCCACCAGGCGCTCGCCATCGTGCCCCGCCCCTGGGCCGGCCCCGGTGACCCGCGCCCGGGCGAGGGAACGTTGGGTCCATGTATCGTAGTCATCATAGGGATCTTCTTGGCTGCGCTTCGTCTGATCCCTCACCTAGGACCTGTTTGCCTTGGGTGACCCTACCAGGGGCTTGAAGCCCCGGACAACATAGCTCCTAGGATCACTGGGACACTCAAACCCCTCCACCACGATAAGTTGGCAGCCAGGGAGAAGTTTGTACACTTCTACATGTTTATTTCAATGTCTGAAGGAACAATAAACCATATATTGCGCTTGATGAGTAATGTGAGGATCCAGAAATAAATCAAAGAAGATTTATTTCCATAATGTAACCTAGAAAAGAAGAATGCGACGTAGGGACAAAACAACCAGGGAGCAAAGAACCAGGGAAAAAAACATTGGTCACTATTGTAAGGGATCTGACAAGGAGTGAGATAATCCAACGGTTTTAATTACTACCAGTGTACAGTTGAACACATTCACTTGATAACCCTTTAACCCCTACGATAATAACAGTCTGCCTAGTCCTTTTTCTCTTTATTTCTCAGTAAATAAATGAATGAATAATGTGTGTGAAATCCTTTGCCTCTTTTTAACATGAGTTCAACTTTCAAAGTCCATAGAGATATTTTCATTTTAATATGTTGTGGTGTTTTAAAAATGTAGACTAAGTCAAAATGACTTCAAAACATCTTTTACTCAAAAAACCTGTCATAATTAAAATGTATTTGTAGATTACATGTAGCAAATATAAATGGAAAATAATCCATTCAGATATATTTTTAGATACTTTATTTTTGTTAATGCATGTTTGCATGCACAATAGAGTACACTAGTACAAGACATGAGAGAAAATGTCATCTGAACATCATGTGGCTTCCTTGGAGTTTGATTATTTGAGAAATAAAATTGCTTATCATATCAGTCTTGGAAAAACAGTTAGCATCGATTTTGTTTCTTTTATAGTAGGCACAACTGGGATGCTTGAAGACATAACACTGCAGATTGAGACCTAAATTTACACATAGAAAATAAAACAAAAAACAATCATAGTCCCCTGCTTTGCACATCATGCTCTGACTTAAAGGCTTGTTTAAGAGTCTTACTTTTCAAAACTGATGCCAAGTGCCAAATGATTTGTATGACTGACAAAAGAGATCTTCTGCAAGAACACAACTATTTGCTTTGGTAGATACAATTACAGACTTACATTTTTACATGGAAAATCCTTTCTACCCATCCGACAAGAATAATTCTTCTCTTAAGTGGTCTTTGGTTGGTCATCTGATATAGGACAGAAGATGAATGTATTCTTTTTTTTTCTCAAAGCAAACAGCCAGACAGAGCAATTGAGATCTTCACTATTCCATTACCCACCTCTTCCTCAGGACCATTCTCGGGTTGCCATACATCTTCAATCAGACCTTTCACTGAGTCTGATCATAGACTTGAGTTCCCAGCATATTGAAACTCAAAGTTCCCTCTATCATGATTAACTGTTTGTAAGAGGAAGTTATGTGAAGAGAAACATTGCTGCTAAATGGCTATTCGTCTGATCTCCTTTCTGTCTCTGCTTGTTTTTACGTCCATACCATATTTTACGTCTATCGTGGGCTTGTGTTTTGTTGTTGACTGTGTCAAGACTTTAAATTAGATGACTGCCACCTGTAAATAAGTCATTCATCTTGTTCAGTTGTAGATGTCCGTCTTGATATGTTGATGCAGGACAAGCTAGAGGGCTTCTTAATTATCCAACTCTTAAAAACAGGATGACTTTGTAGAGAAGTAATTGGGAAATAAATATGCTACCCTTGCCTCCAAGAAAACTGTACACTGTGGTTGTTATGGAGATTTGCATTAAAGAGAAGAGAGGGGCTTAGTGATAGAATGTGTTACAATGTAATATGACCACCTCCCATGTTATCAGCTCCTGCTATGGTTCCGTATCTACATGATGGATGAGGAACAGCCATCATCCTGCTGAAATATGTAAGTCCCATGATAAAACCTGTCATTATCAGGGTTTTACCGCTTATTTCCTTCCTTTATTTAATTGAACTTTTGTGGGTTTTCACGTTGAGACATTCTGTTTAAATCCTTAAGAAAGCTAAAAACACTTTGTAAATTAAATTTTAAGTGATTACAAAGCCTGCATTACAGGCAATACTTTTTTTTCTATTTCTCATTTTTATTTGAAGAATAGACCACTGCACCAGAGATCGTTGGCATGTTGGGTTAAACACAGCCATTCACTCTTTCATATGTTTAGTAATGTGAAGTAACATGATAGAGCAACAGAGGAAAATGGTCTTTAAAGATCAGCTGGTCATCAGTCACGACGCTCTGCCTTTGATGGAGCAAGATGCAGAGATTCAGTTTGTATCTGAATACTTTGTGGATGGTTGGTTAGGCAGGGAAGAAAAGCAGCTCAGTTTTAGAGAGATTTAATTGTTCCTGAGTCTTTTTGTTCTGATTTTGGTGGTGCAGCACCAGTTCCCTAATGGCAGCGGGACAAACAAGGCATGTCTTTAAAATCTATTTTCAACCAACAACAACCTCTTTAGCCTTGAAGGTGTTGAGGAGCAGATCATTGTCAGTGCACCACTCCACCAGATGTTGGACCTTGTGCCTGTACCAGGTCTCATTGTCATCTGCATTGAGCACACAGCTGCGTGGAGTGCCATTGTTCACTTTCAGATATCAGGTTCCCTATCTGGACATTCTGAAGTCTGTTGGTCAAGATGTCCATCCTGTTCTAGGTGCACCAGAGCGTTGAAAAGTGTGATGGAGACTGCATCCTCTGGGGAGAGGCCTCTCTTAAACCAAGATTTGACAATATGGTTGTTTTGCCAGGGGTATTCAGTGACCTGCTTAAAGACTGCCCTTTCAATGATCCATCCATCCATCCATTATCCATTACTTGGTTGGATCGCGGGGCAGCAGCCGGAGCAGGGAAACCCAGACTTACCTCTCTCCTGCCACTTCTGCCAGCTCTTCCAGGGGGATCCCAATGCGTTCCTAGGCCAGCAAAGAGATATAGTCCCTCCAGCATGTCCTTGGTCTTCCTCTAGATCTCCTGGAACATCTCACCAGAGAGGGTCCAGGAAGCATCCTAATCAGATGCAAGGGCCACTTCAACTGGTTTCACTCGACGTGGAGGAGCAGTGTCTCTATTCTGAGCTCCTCCCAGATGACTGAGTTTCTCACCCTATCTCTAAGGTGGAGCCTAGCCACCAAAAATTAAAACTTTTTTTTTATCAATTCAATCCAAAACCCAAATGAACACAGAGTACTGAGCAGGTTGTACGCTCAACAACACTGCATTAATCGTGTTTCTCAGTACACCCCTCATGTTTGCCGATATGTTTGTAACTCTACCACTAGTTTAAGCCTGTAAATGATTTCAGCTGTTAAAACCGAATGCTTCTGAGGTTACCAAAAACACTGTTGGACAGTTGTTCTCATGGAGTTATTTTCATATGTTCGTGCAGGAGAAAGGGAACATTTTCAGAAAGCCTCCATTAAAATGTTTGAATAAGGAAACTTTTTTTTTCTAATAATAAAAAACTGTAAATAAGAAAATATTCTTTCATTGATATTCTTGTTTATTACATTATTTACATAGTGCCACCAAAAGAAGATGAATAATTAATATTCATTAATATATTATAATATATGATATAATCTTTTTCTTTGGAAGTAAATTTAAATTTATCAATAGTAAATAAAATTAAAAAGCAAAGAAAATAATATTTTCTTCCTGAGGTATAGTGTATATTATGTCCTACATTTCAAATAGAAATAAAACAATAAAAAAAAGCTTGACAATGTTATAGAAACTATACAGTAGCCTAATGATTAATTTTACAAAAAAACTTTAGAGCATATATTTTATTTTCACATTCTTAGAAAAAAAAACAGATTTTTGGACTTCAATAGTTTTTGTGCATTTTTGTGCATACGCCCAGCCATAGAGTACAGGAAAGTACTGTATATGATAAATGTACAATTCATTAGGTCAGTGCTCTACATTTAGCTTGGCACTATTAATGTCTCTGAGACAGGTAAACAAAGTTCACCTTTACCAATATAATAAATCCGGAAGCCAGAGACCAATTTGAAGGCAGACAGAGTTCATAAAAGACAGAGAGGCATCTGTTAAAGGGTCGTCCAAGAGTGGACACGTTATGTAAATTTGTCCCTGTCAGCAGACCTGTAGATTGAGTACATTGTGGGTCAGAAATAGAGCAAGTACAGAGGAGAAGTTGCTGTTTGAGTATTTTTAGACATTCAAAAATAGTGATGAAGCATCGATATTTTAATCAGACAGTAACAGGATATACTGTTCTTGTATGAAGCCTGGATAGAAACTTTAAACTTCGCTGTGTGTGTATGTGTTTGCGCAAGGCTGCAAGCCCGGGCTCTCGTTATGTGAAACTGATACTTTTGATGTGAACTTTCTTTCACAGCCTTGTTAGCTCCACTCTCTAGACGCTCAGAGCTCGTCTGTTGTGAGCCTGCTGCACTAAGCAAATGCTCCAGGGACAAGGTTAGTGGCTCCTGTTACTCTGTGACTGATGAAAGTCACGTTCCACTTAAAAAAAAAGAAAATTGTGCCAGTTGCACATGGCTTTCAACAGCATGTCAACTGATGATAGAATTGGAATCAGAGCTATTATGCTCATATACATATATATGTCACAGTTTCTACCATGGGGATTTAATTTTCATCCATTTTAAAACAGCATGTTATTGTAATAACAGCAAATCATTTTGATATCACAGTTTATCAATGCTCAGAATTAAACTAGTGCCATGTTATTAATCAATTAGTGTTGTTTACCTGTTGTATGGAGCCATGTTGACAGTGACCAGAAAGATTGACGCAGGGTTTTGAAAAACCGACATCAAGACAGATCACCATTCATTCACACTCCCCTCTATAATCAATTTAGAGTACTCAATCCAGACTGGTGTCTATTTACACCAGTGTAAAGGTTAAAGAATGAAGGAGATATAAAAGTTCACCTGCACCAGAGTACAAAAGCAACAAACAGGCTTTGCAAAAGTTGAAAAAGTACATTTTTTAGGCGCTGTTTTAGATCCTTTAACCCTTGAAAACCTTGTAACCCTTGAAAATACAGATACATTTCTGAATTTGTGTAGTCCAAAGTCATTATTTGGTCTTTTAACATCATTTGAAAATTTTACAAAAAATGTTTTTGTATATGTCCATTTCTTACCATGTGACGAGTCAAAATGATTGCAAGGTAGTCTAATATTAAAAAAACTGCATGTATCAAATATGATATGTACAGCATTACAGGGTTAATATTTGCAATAAAATATTGCATTTCCTCTGAAAGCCTTAAGTAGTGAGTGCAGTCTACTTTTTAGCCACCTGTTGGGTAAGCAGCATCAGTGTAATTCACTCAAAGAAACTGAACAAGCCGATAAGGAAATTTAGCTCCTTGCAGGATGCTGTAGAAGCTGCTAAAATAAAAAAGACTGCACACTCATTATGGAACATTAGTCATTCCGGCCTGCAGAATAAGTCTTGTGTAACAGTCCTCTTGGATAACTTGTTAACCCATAAAAACAGAGTAAAAACCCAGGTAAGGTCTGAGAAATGTTCCTAGTTTTCAGCATGGGCCAATAAATTACATTAAGTTGATCCCTGAGTGCATCAGAAATTCTATAGTGGCCCAGTTCTAGTTCGTCAGATGACGAATTAGATTTCAAGAACATTCTGCATTTGCTCCCTGAACTAATCTGTATCTTGTTTTTGTGGTCCACAAAGTAAATTAGGTGTTCGGAACAGGAACCAACAGACATATCTCTGACCCCAAAGATGGTGTCTGTATTGTTGTATTTACACTGGATTAAATTAATTAACAAGATGTGGAGCTGTTCCTCATACATCTTTGTGTACATCTTCCACCTCCAAAACATAGAGTTTCTGCCTGAGTTTGAATCCCGTGCCCTTATTATTATTAGTATTTCCGGTCTTAGATTTAGTATAAACTCTATAACAGAAACAGATTTGATTATTTCGGGAACAGGCATGTGAATCTGTGTGAGGTATCCCTACCTGCTTGCTCATTTCACTGCCATTTCTCTGTAAATGACAGAGTCAGCGAAATGCCTGGAATATAAAAATGTGGTGTGACTGGGGCAGAAGGCCAAATGGAAGTGCCAGCTTAGCAGAGTTATAAACTGTCCCACGCTGCAGTGACAAATGTGTTGAGGGGGCACAGAAGGAACGATGACACAAGCACGGAAGCACGAGGGCACAAAATATCACAGGAGTGTTTGTGGGTACGATGATAGTTTGCCATGCCTTCCCCTTCTGGTCGATCACATACTTTCGTGGTGAGATTGACCTGTTTGGATTGCTGACATGGAAGGTGAACATGAAGTGAGATGAGATGTAACGTGTTGACATGTGCGCCGGTGCTGTAATTTATCATTACGTGAGCCTCATGGTGCCTTGTTGTATCCCTGCCCCTCAACCCTACCTCTTCATGGGTTTTTTTTTTTTATCTCTGGCTGAAATGTTTCAGCATGCTCTTACAGGAGCTCCAGTTGTGATCTTTTTTCTTTCCATCTTCCTCTCATACAGATGATGTTGCAAGGATCAGCTTGCAAATTCCTACTGCACATATTCCTATCTATGATCCTGTAAGATAAGGTGATACTACACAAATAATTTTTCAATGTAATGCAAGATGATGATGAAAGGACCATTCTAAAACAGGAATGAAAATTTAAGATATTAAGATTAAGTATCAATTCTTGCTCATGCAGTTCCAAAAAGTTATATTTGGTCGCAGCCAGTCATCACCTATTGCACATATATTTCTGATGTGTATTAAAGTCATCACTCCATTAATCTAACACACTGCATCAATCCAATTCATTTGTAGCCATGGCTGAACAAAGGAGATTTATGCTCAGTTCTTATTGATCAGTTACTTATCTAGACAAGCCAGAGAGCTTCAGCAAGTAAGCTGTGGCTAAAAAGTTAAAAAAAAACACATTTTCCTTAGATTAAAGGTTTTTCTGACATCAATATATTTCGATCATGCACAAGTTATATATATATATATATACACATACATAAGGAATTTTTTTTTAAATTATTGTTATTAATACAACTATTCAGATATTTCCAATTTTATTACCATATGATCAGTCAAAGTTATTGTAGGGTAGTCTTCTGCCCACCTGTATCAGGTATATCACAATGTTTGCAGTATGTGTGCTGAAAAATTGCCCTAAATACTATATTTTTCACAAAAAATATTTATTTCTTGTTTTTCTCTCTTTTTGGGAGTTTAATTTAGCTTCAACTGTCACAGTGTGTCCTTATGAGTAAAATAAATTGCAGTTTTTATCTTGACCGCTTGATGGCAACATTGAACCATTTTCTACATAGTCTCTCTGGTTTTCTGATAATGAATTATCGCCCCTTCTAAATTAACAATTTTTTCGTAAAAAAAACACACGCACACACCAATATAATATTAATTATATCTACACCTATGCGAAGTGATTACTATAATTTCTGCATGAATGAAGCCAACCTCTCTGCTCCATGTGCGCCGTTTTCAGAAAAAAATATCCTCTCACGCTCTATCATTTATTTGAAAAACCTCTTTGTGAAAACAGACATATTATTGGTGTTTGGTTGTTTACATTTGTTAGGGCATTTTTACACATATATGGATATTTCATCCATAATGTATGTTTGAGGATATCTTGTCGATAAAGTGGAAGGAAAAGGTTTTTCGGTTCGATGATATTTGAGAAACTGTGAGAGTAATTTATGACTCCAATGTTTTGATGTATACATATATATGTACACACACACACGTGTGTGTCTATGTTTATTTAGTGTCCTGACAGGGGAAGAACAGGAGAAATTAATCGGTTGATTAAAATCTTTCTCAAACTTGCGCACAGATGCCGTGCACGGAAAGAAAACTCTTCATGGGAGCTATACGAATTTTCTATTTCCTATGTCAGGCCTTATAATGGAGGACTCAAAGGAATTCAAATGTACGTCTTCAATAATACATCTAAAGATGGTATAAGAAAACTGGCACATTTTGACAAAATTCTTTCGGTTACAAATTATTTGACCTAATGAAGCCAACGATGACACTATTAATAATACGAAGGAGAAGAAAATTAGATAACCGAAAAATGTATCTTTTTCCGATGATGCCTAAGATAGATATATTTCAACATTAATCAGAATGCTCAGAATATCTCATAAGCAATTAGTCCGAAATTTATTTTTGCAAGATTTTCACCTATATTCTCCAATCTAGACCATCTGGCTTGATTAAAATGATTACCTTACATATTTTACATTTATTAGTCAGGTTACACATAATTATCTCTCTGAATTTTAAAAATTAAATCTAGGAGAACTCTAAAGACATAATGTGCAAATAATATTCTAAATGAAAAAATCTGAACCTTTTTGTCAATGTGAGTTAGATATATTCCTGATCAGTTGCTCATACTGAAGAATTCAGAAATGCCACAGTTGAAAATAAAGCTATTTTATTGTCAATGCATTCAACATGATTAGATAAACTATCAAGTAGTAAATTTCCGCAAAAAGGAAGAAACACTGAAACTATTCCCCACTGACACAAAATATTACACTTTGTATTTCAAATTAAACAAATTATTTACATTGTAATGTATAGACTGCATCTGAAATCAATATAATTTAGTAATACATGCACTCTGAAATATAGTCTGACATAATATCCCCAATTAGTGTCTATATTAGACATGAAAAAAAAAGTTGGTGTATTGTAAACCGTGACGCATCGACTACAATTGTAATTCATTTCTATATTTGCATTTGTATAATATAAAATACAACTTACTGTACAATTCCACATATTTAAATCTTTCCTTATCCTCAAATTTTTAAGTGCTCCATAAATAGATTCATTTTAAGTCAAAACAGATTTGCATACACTCAAAACATGACCTTTTGTACGAGTAAAAAAAAAAAGTCAACAGACCAAAAGAGGAATCTGAACAAATCAAAAGTAAAAAACAAGTGCAATGTGTGGTTTTGTGTTTATAGCTGGCCCATTTCCAGTTGGAGGGCTTATATCCAGGTAGGTTCTTAGTCCCTCCTTTGCGAAAGTCTCATTGCTTGTCTGCAAAAAGTCAGTTATGGGAGGTCATGTGACGTGACAGGTGATGCCGCTCGCGGAAGGACTCGTTGCATATGGGACACTTGAGTTTCTCTTCACGTCGCCGCTTGACTAGAGGCTCCATGGAGTACTCCTTTTTGTGGTGGGATCGCATATGGTAAACTAAGTCTGAGGTCATACGGAAGGAGGCGTTGCACTTGGCGCACCAGTTTTGTGCCGGCAGACACAGGGAGGTGAAGGAGGGAGGCAGTAGGGTGAGGGCTGAGGGCATCTGGAGCTGAATGGGTCCAGAGTTCTTGGGCCAGAAGGCAGTGGCGTACACAAAGGGGTTCTGCTTACCAATGCTGCCCGGCACTGGGCAGTTGGTGCCCAGTTCCGCACCCTGCAGCTTGGCAGCGAGATGATCAGCCTGATAGAGTCTGTTGGAGGACATGGTGTCGCCCACTGCTGGGTGGCAGTCCAGAAGCTTTGGAGGCATCACCAAGGGTGAGATCTGTGAGAAGGAGCGGGACGGCTGGCTGAAGGCACTCTTCCTCTCTCCTCCACTGCCGCCACCTTGCTGGCTAACAGAGGTGAACGCGCTTCCCATTGGTGAGGTTTGGGGCGGCTGCGTCTCTGACAGCACCTGCCTGATGTTTAGGTGTTTCTCTGGAGGATTGCTGCTAGGACGCCCTCCATCTTTGTTTTCAGAATTGGAGCTCTGAAGATTCTTGTTGCCACTGTGGTGTTTGAGGTTCTGGGCTGACTTCTTTACCTCTGTGAAGGCGCTGCGCTTGGCCTCTCCATGCTCTGTTGAGCCCGGCGGAGAAAATGACCTGTGGTTCTCTTCCAGGCCATAAACTCCTCTGTAATTCTGTGCAGATGTTGCAAGCTCATCTTTAGTCTTGGTCTGTGAAAGGCCGGATCCTCTTCGCTCCCTATCCTCCATTTCTGAGAACTTCCTCTTCCCCGAGCTCTCACTGCAGATTTCGGCCTCCTTGTCACTTGGGGGACTAGTCCGGTTGTTCTCTAGATCCCTGGCCAGGTTGTGAAAGTCTGTAGATGGTTTGTTGCTGTCTTGAGGACTTACGTAAGCCTCAGAGCGGCCCATCTTTGGGCTGGTCCTGGTCGGGGTGATGTTTGATCTCCCTGTACTGCTGTCTTTGCTGGGCTCCTCATCGGCTCCTGTAATGCTTTGAAGTCTTTTGGTACAACGGAACCGGAGATGGGCCAAAAATGGAAAATCAAACTGGAATCGTTGGCTGCAATCAGGGCAGGAGTGATGGGATGAACCTAGTTAAAAAAAAAGGAAAATGAAAATGACTAAACTGACAGAATTACAATGGGAAAATAATAATAAAAAGAAGTATATAGTAATGCAAATAAATAATACGCTTTAAATGCTTAGTAGGCTAACCTTTGCCCTTTGATGGGGCTCTGCTGGAGCTCAGTAGCAGCAGGTCGATCAGATCTTTTCCGTACCAGACCAGCAACTCCTCGTCTTTCTCGATGCGACGCAGAGAACGATAGAAGAGCTGGCCATTCTTTACATAGGCTTCCAAGTTCTGCTCTTCTTTGTCCCGGGCTGACTGGACCAGTCGCAGCCACATCAAACCTTCAGAGGTGCTGTTGGCCGCTGAGGTGTCTACCTGTACAACACAAGCAGTTACAGTTGAGGTAATTAAATCAGCCATTTTTTTCCTTTTTTTGAGGTCATTAAATCAGCCATTTTTTTCCTTTTTCTAATCTACATAGCCATATTTTAATAAACACACAGACATAAATAGATAGATAGATAGATAGATAGATAGATAGATAGATAGATAGATA
>JABUIW010000034.1:2603574-2655987 GCA_013363375.1 Menidia beryllina | reverse complement strand
TATTATTATTATTATTATTATTATTATTATTATTATTATTATTATTAGTATCATTATTATTACTATTGTTGTTGTTGTTGTTTAGAAGTTTTAAAAATAATCATATTAATAATATGTTCCAAAAGATCTTTCTAATTTATGCCACTGTACTCACACCCTTTTATTGGAACTCAGCGAAAACCATGAACTTTTTGGGATTTGGACACTAGCTGTACTGCCGCTCCAGCCGAGTTAGTTCAGAGCGGCTGGGCATCCCGGGTGTCTCACAGAGAATCACTGCTGCTGCTTTCTGCGTCTGTCTGTACTGTGTTCGGGTTCATTTAGGGGGCGCCAGTGTATAATTTGCATTGAACCGAGGGCTAGTGTCTTCAGGGGGAGGAATAGAGAAGCTGCAGGTCATGTTCGGCTCAAATTCACTTTGAATTGCTCTTCACTCTAACATTTAATTCATTTTAGACAAAAGTCTTAAAAGCAAGATTCTTACTTGAATATATGCGGACTTCACTTGATTTATATATGTATATATTTAATCAAAAATATAATATGCATCTGAATTTTCGAATAATGCTGCGTTCGAGGAATTTCAGATATTCCTAGTACTTAATAGTAATTACTAATGAATAACTGAGATTAAACAAAGGCCTATGATATATATAAAAACAGTGCAAGTAAGAGCATGTTTAATCTGAATTCAGCATTCTTTCCAGAGTAAAACTAATCTTTTAACGTCTCAGAACTCAAATAATTAAGCCCCTTATTTCTATAGTGTAAAGCTATATGTGCTAAAACCGATAATTGAACAGTTGGCATAAATAAGATATCTCCAATTTTTTCTTTCCACTTGGTTTATAC
This sequence comes from Menidia beryllina, assembly GCA_013363375.1. Classification (NCBI taxonomy): domain Eukaryota; kingdom Metazoa; phylum Chordata; class Actinopteri; order Atheriniformes; family Atherinopsidae; genus Menidia; species Menidia beryllina. Next base: position 2,655,135 of record JABUIW010000034.1, on the reverse strand, counting down.
TTACAATAAATTGTACATCAAACTACAGCAACAGCAAAAAGCAAGAGAAATTACTGGCTTATATGAATATACATAAATGGGTTGAATAATTAAATTGATTCTATGTTAAGAACATTCAAAAAGGGGCAAATTTAATATCAACTAGAGAAAGGCCGCTTTGTAAATAAATTTGCTTTCTCAATAAAAAACTACTGTAAAATAAGCCTTCCGGTGCTCAACATGTTGGAAACGGATATTTTATCAGGATTTTCTGTGTTTTTGTTTTTTTGCACTGAAATCTGAACAAGAGAAGAAAAGCACCATACTCGTGAAAATATATTTTCTTGTGAGAAATGTTGGGAAATGCACGCAGGCAGCGAGAGGGAGTTGGTGATGCTGCTTGGAGGGTGTGTTTACTGTACTGTTGTATTGTTTTTTTTTATTCTCTCTCATTAGTCATTTTGTATTTTCATTGAGCAACCAGGACTTTGACATTCATATACTGGGGTTAAATACAGGAAAACCAAGAAGGAGAGAAAATGTTTAGATGGGATACAAAATAATTATTTTACCTAATAACAAGAAAGTCTGTATGCCTTTGCAGTCAGTTTTGATATATTCCAGTAGCGATTCATGATCAAGTATGTGACTTGAGGTCTTTCCTAAGAATTTTACATTTGAAATAAAGCCTACTGCTAATTCACTGTACCCTGTTGCAGAGAATAAGCAAAACCTTTGTCTTTTCACTGGAGAAATGTGACATTGCTGGTATACATCTCTCTTCCGGGCTCAAAATTTGGTTAACATCTGTAAGTTAGAGTTTGTGCAGTCTATACAGCAAAATAAGATGAGGTCAGGTTAGTGAAGAGCTGGTATCTGTCCCATGGTCCATAAAGTGAGACTCTAGGCACATTGGACAGGTATTTAGTTAATAAGAGAGGTATATACTAAAGTTCTTGAGAAAAGCAAATAGTTTAAACTGCATCCTCTCCAAAAAGTCTGTCTTGATTTTATCTGCTCCAGTCAGCCTAAAATAAATATAAACTCAAATTTATAATTGAGGATACCATTGGTTGAAACATTATAAAATCCCAAAATTATTCCACAATGAGTCCTCCGCTTTTCAGTTATATTTTGTGAGACTGGTATGAAAAAACTCTGGATTATCACAAAGAATACCATTTTTTAAATGTGTGGGGTCTGTTGTCAGCTAAAATCCCAGTCATTTTAATTTATTTTCAAGGTTTTATTATGAAAGCTTAAAAAATGCTGGTGTGAGAACAGTCGATACAACATGTTCCTATTTCGTAACTAATGTTAAAAGTTTTTCAGTGAGCAGTATTTCATTGAAGTGTTTAATATGCATTTAGCAAACGCTTTACATAAAAGCATACATAAAAGCATACATAATAACGATTACAACTATTTGCTTGCCCATAAATAGATCCTTTGTCACATCGTAAAAACATCTTAATATCCACAAGAGGGTGAAACTCCCCCAAACATCAAAAGAAATGCATTGAGGTGCAATTTAAGATGTTGTCTTAATAAAAACATTCAATCTATGTCCACCTGCAGAAACATTGTTTTCTGTCAGAGAAGACTAAGTACTGATTAGGATTGAGGATAATTTTAAGATTTCTTGATGAAAAAGTTGAAGAAGAACTCAAGAGTTTTAAACACCTTTTTTAAAAGCCTAACCTCTGTGTTATGGTGCCACTAAAATGGTCAAAAACTACCAAGCAGCTTTTTAGAGTTTGTAAAAAGCAAGCAAATGAACACAGATGGCAGCTCTGATAATTGGTATTCAATCAGAGTTGCTAAGTAAATAGTGTTTGCAGAATGGCAAAAAGAAATGGTTCTAATTTCATTGGCTTGTTATGAGCCCAATTTAATGACATGTGGGTTTGTTCTCTTTTTAGAAAAAGGCAACCAATGCCTTTTTAAAATCTAGTATAACATTTAAAAAAAATCTAAACTCACTGCAAACATATTTTTTAAACTAGATAAGTTAAGATAGTTCAGATAAGTTGTGATAGATGATGTGTACACTAAACTAAATAAGTCAAAGAGCCCATATACCGCAAATCATAGATTAATCTCTATTTTTTGGGGAAGGGTCAATTTAATGAATCTAAGGCCAATAAATACTAAATTTGTGGTTGACAACATGAGCAGTTGTCAAATCAAACCAAGGGGTGGTTTTACAAAAGCCCCGAGAGAACCAGTGAAAATGTAAAAAGCTCCTGCCACTTGTTTGTACGTTAATATTTTCAGTCATTGTATAATATTGCTTCAGTTAGTAGATGCTAAAGGAAACCTCATATATCAGAGGACAAAATAACTTCCTTTGGTTTAGCTATGTAACCTACAGACTGGTTTAATGCAAAGAGAACATAATGAGTTGATATAGGTGGTAATCAATTTTACAGTTTTGTTTTTATGGACCTGCTGCTGAAATCAGGTTGACTTTTACGTTTCCTGCCAGGGAAAATCCGGATATCGTTTCCTGCTGTAAAAAATACAATACAAATATAATCTTTGAAAAGCCCCAATCGAAACGCTATGAGAGGAATTAAATGCATGCACGTCATATGCCGAAGCCAGAAAACAGTGGCAACCAATAATGGACACAACATTGCGGGCAAGTGTGAGAGAGATTGGCAAAGCTGTACCGAGTTTTATACCTCAAATGACAAAATTAACATCTGAATGTCTCATTTCCTCCATTATTGTGACAAAAACTAGGTTAGCTGAGCTTAAATGGAAACTGGTAACATAGATGTCAACCCAACAGGTGGACTGGAAAGAGAGAGGGATCAATTTTAAACGATTACCACAAAATGAGCATTGACATTATGAAAAATTGTTGATATTTCCCAGCCTTTGCTGTCCAGCAGGAGCCTCCATGAAGCCACATCACATAGATATTGCTGAATTGGTCTCATGGTACCATCATCTTGTTTTATTCACCATGTTACTATGGTGAGTTCCATCGTGACTCCAGTTAAAAAAATAAGTTATATCAACAGGCCTTCTTGTATATTTCCTCCCAAAAGCCAGAGCAACTACAGAGTCAAACTTTTTCTTTCATGTCCTCCTTGTAATCCAAAATTCTGTGAAGAGTTCAGTCCTTTTCCTCTTTTCCTTTCACACAGCACATCACCAGAATGACAACTTTAGCTTTTTGCTAATGGAGTTAAGCAACAGCAACTGGCAGCACTACGTACTGTCCCCACTGTTTTCCTGTCACCGCAACTCATCAAATATTAGGTATGTTTTGTGCTTTGGAGAATGAGAAAAAAAAGCCGCTCAAGAGGGTTATACATTGATCTTCGATGGGTAAACACATCACAGGAAAAACATAGTTATTCACCCAGACGTCAAAGTCTTTAGCTGATGCTACACTGACAGTTATTGTTTGCAACATTGCTGTTAAATAAATAATTTCTACCTTTAATATGTGAAGCTCAAATATTCATGGATTCATCTTATTTGTTGTATAGACTGACAGTCTGTATTTTTATCTTTGCAATAAAGAAAAAGCACTGAGAAGCAGGTGATGTGCAGGAGGAAAGGAAGAAAAGACAAATGGAGATTTGCACTAGAGTAAAAATGTAACTAAATAGGAAAAAGTTTGTTACATTTAGTATTTCATGAGTTTCTGGATTTTTAAATAAAGTATTTTGTATCGTTGGAACAACATGTACTTTTTTCAACACAGCAATTAGGACTTTTTCTGCTCATGTATCACTATGAATTCACAGGATTATACGCATTTCCGAATGAAGGAATGAGCTTTGATCTACTGCCAAAATATTTAAGTGTAATCATGTTTATTCCAAGTGGAATATGGAGATTTGATATTCATGTAGGAAGTTTTTTTTCTTACCTTTTTGGCGTTATAGCTTTACTTTGAATACATTGCCCGAAACAACAGGGTCGGTTACCAGTGATGGTAAGGAGTTTAATCTTATCAATACTTACTGTCATTTTAGAAATCTGTACAGATGGGATTTTAGTTTGTTTCATTTTTACAAGTTAAGTTATATGTTTCTGTCTGCAGTTTGTTTCAGAAACTAATCAATCAGGATAGTTATTAAACTGTAATGTATCACTTAAAATCAAAACAGTTTTCTTCAGGAACAAGCAGAGGTCAGAAACGGTTTTAGAAAACCAGTAACCAATCTATTCAAAATATCTGAGTTTGAACCGTTCACAGAAATAATTATATTAACAAAGACCACTTATTTTAGAGACTTCCAACATCCTCATTGTTCAGGTGAGTCAACAAGAAAACTCTGGCTATGAACTCGGTTTTTATTAACACAGGCCAGATGCACTGAGAAAGATCCAAATCTTTGACTGACATAGCAATGCTCAAACAGTCTCACTGTGAAGACTGTGTGTGGGAGACGCTGCAGACCTTCCTGCCTTTTTCCAAAGGAGGGCAGAAGAGGAGAAGGAAGAGAGGGGCAGAAAATCAAAGAAGTTTGGGGTGTTTGTGTTTGGGTTGCAAAGGAAGACAGAGAGATACATTCAATTAAGATGTTTTCCGTTTGTGGTAAGGAGGAGAAGTTCATTTGAGACAGAGGAGGTAGCTCATTAAATAGTACCTGAGGCATCTGTGTGTTGTAAAGACTTTGAATGAATAGCAAGTTTGTAAATCAATACCAATCTGGCCACTTACTCGCAATGGAATAACAGTGACTCAACAATCAGTCCGTGAAGGATGGTTACACAGGAAGTGATGTCTGTTTTTAATGAAGACGAATGTGTGGTGAAGAAAACCAAAAAAAGAAACAAAATCAAGTCTCTAAAAATGATAATAATAAGACATTTTTGATTTGTCAGTTAAAAAAAAGCCAAAACATTCTGTTTAAAAAATGTTGAGGTCCAAGCTCTGGGGAGGTTTTATACTTTCATCAGACCTGGGGTCTGATAAAGTAAGAGGAAATTAAACGGATTTCACCCCACTTCTTGTGCCATTTTGCTGACCTGTTTTTTTTCTCCCTGTTTCCCTTCCTACAAGAATGACTTCTTGACAGCAATCCTTCCAATGGGGCTTCAATGGGCAGCAGACGGGTAAATAAAAGGCCTAGATGCATCTCTAAGGTCCTTTATCTCACCTACTTAAGGCCATCCCTTTCAGATACTATACCAAATCTTCTTAAGAGAGTTTTTTTTATTTGGAAATTATTTTGTTGTCACGTTTTCGTACACTTTCCTTTTTTAGGACACAGGGTACACAATGCAGATATATGCTTAGTTTCAGTTCCTTGGGAATCACGTTGGTGGTAAACTACTACTATGTCCCCTAAACTGTTGTTAAATATAATATAAATCTATGTCCTTTTAAAAAGCTCAATATATATCCTTTTATAAGTTAGGATAAATTATTTGTCAGAATGAAAAATAAAATACTATAAAAAAATAACAAAAACTGCATACATCATTAGGTGACATCATTCAGATACAAACTCCAGAGTGAGGACATAATCCAAACTGAGGATTTTATGAGGAAGCTCTAAGAAATGCTGCATTTCTTCAATTTAAACTAAAATGACAGAGTCCACAATTTCATTTAACACTTGCAAATATAAAATAAAAAACATTAAAAGAATCTAACAATATGTCATTTAAATTAGTATGAATCTAATGATGACAATAAGAAAAGTGCTCCAGCTTTTGCCCCCAATAAAACTTGCTGGAACGTTTTAGATTAGCATGGAAGCTCCACACGTTAAGTAGAAAATGTTCAGCTTGTTGGCGAGAGCTCCAGATAAAAAGTATAGAATTCATTAAAATCAGCTTTCTAAATCGGGATTTTGAATATATCTTTACATTTGTTGACAAGATAAAAATCAAACTAGGCCTTTGATTAGCGTTAAAAGGGCAGCCAAATGGGAATTTAGCTATTTGAACATCAATATAGTGGAATGAGAACAAGATTACTATACGAAGAAATACCTTTACCCTGGCAAAAACATCTATTCAGCTTCTATTAAACAGGCTTTAATCCCTGTACAGCACATTAAATTAACTTGTCATCTCTGTCCTCACAACATCAAACAAACCTGGAGAAAAACTAAGTCGGGCTAGAAAAAAGAAGGGGAAAAAGCACGCCAGGGTACTAAAAGGAGAAAAAAATGGGAATGAATGAATTAATAATGAACCACTTTTATACCGGGTCCAGCGATTATACAAATGGGGGAAACGGCCAAAAAATATTCTGTATGGCATATGGCACTTCAGCTGCCATATGTGCCAGTTTTCACAAAAATTGGCAATGACGTCCATGATGGTCAGTAGTAACTGCCAAAAACACAGCAAGGCCTGAACAGAGGGAGAGAGGGATGGGGGAGTAATGCTTCAATAGCTTTGTTGGCCGACGTGGAATCTTCTCTCCACAGCTTCTGGTGCTCAAACTACAAAGAGAAAGAGACAGAGGGAAAAGAAAGAAGAAAAGACACAAGAGGGAAAAAAGAAGGATGGACAGACACAGGAAAACTGAGACTGAGACCTTTCATATCAATCGACATTCTCTCCCACCATGAGGTTTGTTTAGTCACGTATGTCATGATTCACGTGTTTCAGGATGTCTTAAAGGACACAATTTTTGTCCTTTTTAAATTTGTCAGTGAGTGAAAGAAAGACAAAACTGTTTTTAATGCATGAGAGATTCCCCAAACGTGATAAGGAGATTGATTGATTGACAGCTGAGACACTTGGGCTGATCAAAGATCACATTTACTACAAGATAAAACATGAAATATTCTTTGCATTCCTTGTTCCACAGCTCTTTTGTTTGAATGACTGCGCTAAATAGATTTATAGAGAAGATGTGCAGAGGTAAAAAAAAACCAATAGGCCCAAAGAGACCCCCCCCCCCCCCCAATAAATGGATTATTATTTTCGTAGCAAACTTTCTATGGAATATACAACTTAAACTCAATCTATCTATCCATCCATTTTCTATACCTTTTTCCCAGTGGGATCACAGGGGGGGGGTTGGAACCTATCCAATGTCACAATGGTGGAAAATTCAATCTGTAGATGTTGTTGTTAATTCATTATTTCTGTTGTTTAAGTTTCCAGCAATGCATAGTGCATGAGCTAAATAACACGATATGAGCTTTGGGTCACTTTCAGCCAGTGTCTAAAACTGTCTGCTTAAAAATGTATGTAACGTTGTTGTATTTATTTAGAATCATGAAGGACAAGTCGAGGCAGGCAGTAACCATGGAGTTAACCTATATATGAAGAAGGTGTTCAAAACTGATTGGAAAAGTAGGCTGTGCTCTAACTTTCACAGATATGTTTGATAATTGAGTCCTTCTTCTGATTTCGGTTCTTTAAAAGAACAAATCAAATCACAATCTACAAAGCTAAATCTCCCAGAAAGATGCAAAACTGCCACAGCAGTCATTTTCATATTTCCCTGAATATAAGTATCCCTACACATGCAAGAAATTGAAACTGAAAATCTGCCTATTGAAACTGTTTCAGTTTGCAGGTGCCCAAAGGATCTGCATACTATTATTCTGCTGTAAAAAAAAAAAAAAAATTTAACTGCCATAAAGGCACCTGTGCTGAGAGTTCTGTCAAACTTACGATACAGTTTAATTCTATTTTTCTATTTAGTCATGACTTGCGTATGTTTTGATTCTTATAATCTTTTCTTGAGTGTTACAAAGTCATGTGTTTGATATTCTTCATTTTCTGAAGTCTCAAGTCAGGAATTGCCTTATTTGTTTATTGTTACTCTCCATTTTATTTTTTACTATCTATATTCTGTTGGGATAATTTCTTGTCATGTGGTCCACTGTATACTTTCCTCAGCTGCAATCACTAACTGATCAGTTCTTATATATTTTTTTAGCTTAAATGTTTACTCTATCCCTTTTAGTTCATGTCCTCTGACATAGTTTGGTTTAACCTTGTTTTTTGTTTTATTGGCTTGGTTCTTCAGTGTTCTGGCTCAGCTACGTTTTTATTATTCAGTCCACATCTATGTCTGCATTTGGGTATTCTCTACACATAATTTCCAATAAATCATAAAAACAGTCTAAAACAGTAGAATTGCAAGAATTTATTGCAAATCAACAACTTTGTGGTGTTGCACATGTTACCATCAATATCCGCCTTCTGTAACCAGAAGTGCTCCTAGTTAAGGGCTAAGATCCGGCAATGACTATAGTTTGATGCAACTGTACTGCCTAAGAATAATCCCAATATATAACAAAAGCAGCACACTTTAAGACAACAAATAATGTTTTCTTGCTATTTTGCAAATAAAATCACTTCTGTCTCAAAAATGTGGCTCTGTTGGGCTAAGTCCAAGGCTATAACAGTGACAGCTGATCCTGAAATAAAATATGTTGCAGTGAACTGTACAGGTCATGCTGACACCTCTGTTCCTGAACATAGTTATTTTTGTATGTTAATGTGCACACATGCAGAAAGTCCTGTTATCAGGGTTAAGCCCTTACTTGCTAGCCAGCAGAGAAGCGATTGACAATATTGATGTATTTTGGCATCAGATTAAACACTTAGCAGCAGACAATTGGATGTGATGAGCCAAAAACCCCTGCCACCCTGTCCATATGACAATAGTGTATCCTGGTGCTTTTAATGTTTTCATTCTTAAATTGTAAAACTGTATTATTGAATTAACAAACACATTCATGAATCAAAATTTATTGAAAACCTGTGTATGGACAAAGCCATATTTGCTCCGTTATACAAGCCAATTAAATGGCAAATGAAAGACTGAGACTTGTGACTTTACACACATTACTCTCTCATCAGTATGCTGAGCTGGTGGTAGGATAAAAAAAAACATCTCTAAAAGATTAATGTTAATATTATGACAATTTTACAGAGAGAATTTGTTTTTTTTCATAGTTCGAAGCCACCGTTTGCAAACATTTGTCTCACGTACCAACTTTCAGGCTTTATTTCAGTCCAGATACAGTGTACAGTGATCATATTTGTTAAACATTACTCTTACACATCCTTGTACTGGCAGGAAACTGTTTAATCTTCTACCATTTACAGCAGGACACACGTTATGTACAACATGATCATTCCAAGTTTTATTTTTCACAGGAAAAAAGAGCTACAAAGACATATGAAAACTTCTGTCTATGACAATGAAACATGGACTATGCTAACCCAACTTTGGAAATTAAATTATTATGTCCTTTACCAGAAGTGGTGCCATCAATGCTTTTCGGAAAATCTAGTTTATGTTATGTTGTGTTAAGTTACAGTTTTCAATTAAACAGATATTGTACCAACACCTAACCTATCTGTGCAAAATTTGAATGTCAATTGTCTTTTTGTACGCATTGATTTTGCTGACAAATAATTTCTAGAACAACCAGGCATAGAGATTTTGATATGCCCTTTGGCTTTGAAAATGTCTCATGGGAATTAGATTCAGTTACATAGATTCTTTGGAAGGTCACAATACTTCTATCCTAAAATGTTTTGACACTCACCGGACATCAATTAGGACTTGTTTCAATATAACAGTAAATTCTAAATATATTGGGGCAAACTCTTTACTCTTTCTGGTTTTGTCATGGTATGTTATTTAATGTTATGTTTTGTCATGTTACGTTATATTATGTTACGTTATGTTATGTTGTGTTATGTTATGTTATGTTATGTTATGTTATGTTATGTTATGTTATGTTATGTTATGTTATGTTATGTTATGTTATGTTATGTTATGTTATGTTGTGTTGTGTTATGTTATGTTATGTTATGTTATGTTATGTTATGTTATGTTATGTTATGTTATTTTATGCCACTGAATGTATTAGTGGGTTTTATAATTGGTTTGCTTTGATATATTGATAAAAAGAGGGCGAGTCACATTTTTGCAGGGGTCACATTTGAACACAATATTGGTTTGCTATTGGCAGATCTTGAAGTCCATCTGAATTCAACTTCTTGTTATTCCATCTTTTTAAAGACGATGCAAACAAAAGCTAACAAGTCAAGTATGTGCACCCACAGATAACAGTGAAGCAGTCGCTGTGAGATGGTGCTCCCATCCCAGCATGAAACAGAGCACCATGTTTCTCCACATAGCTTTGGTACAGCTGAAACATTTATGTTTTTTTGTTGTCAAATGTTAAGATTGTAGTTTGAGACTATTCTGATTGCTTTTTTGGGTAATGATGTCAACCTTTTGACCCTTTATGAACGTCAGAATTGATTATGTAATGAATATTTTGTTTTGATAAATTTAATTGTATTCTTTGTGATATTCTTTGTAACTTCAAGTTTTATTTGCTTCTTTAGGTTGTGTTAGGCATGTTATATTCAAACACTTTCTTGAAACATCCCCCATCATTATATTGGCTGTCCATTGGGCTTGTGATTAGGTGAGGTTTGTCTATTTTAGGTAGACTATAATTCCTAACTTTATCTATGTTTGCCTTTGCATAGGATTAAGACAACATAGAGTGCATATGTTTATTACCGTCAAAGTCTTCTAAAACAATTACTGAGTTCTACATTTATTCCTGACTGAGCTGCATATTACAGCATGGAGAACCCTGTAATGTAATTTATCTCACTTCTGAATCACTGGTGTCAGAGCTTAAATTAAATCCACAAATATACCAAAGTTATCTCTTCCAAGAAAATAAAGTGTAGGTGCCATAGCTCTTTGAGGCCATCTTCACACTTGGGCTGACTGAACCTGTGGTTATTAGCCCTGATTTTTCAATACATTTGTTTAAGTGTGAAAGCTGCTGTCACACCTGGCTGCAGTCCAGAACAGAACTGGTCTTTGGTCTTTCACAGTTTTCACACTTGGTCTAGATCCTGGAATCCATACACAATTCTGTTGTCTGTTGTTTGAGATGATGGGAAATTGCAGCATTATCTAAGCTAAGTGTGTTTCTAGGAAACACACTTATTCTACTTTTCTTTTTTTTTACCTTGTTCTGTCCAGCATTGCAAGCAGAATCTTGTTTTGAATGTCATGTGAAATACAGATTTAAACATTACATCACTGGTAACCTCGTCAACTTATATATAAAGCTAAATTAAAACAAGAAAAGTAAGTTAAACCATGGTGCTTTGCATTGACTGTACCATATCATTAAATCATAAAATAGTAAGACCGAACCTACTAAAGATCACTCAACAATTTAAGACAAGTTTTAAAATGCAATGGATGAAACATATGATCATTTTAAAGGATGTATTCCTTTAAAATTATTATATACTGCACCACATAATGCTCCTGATGTAAACCCTGGGTTGGCTATAATCTCTGTCAGTCACAGAAAACATTTATTGCACTTTGGACCCCATCGCCTGCAGAATACATTTAGTGAAAATAAGTGTATGACTTTCCAAATTGACAAACCCGATCAAATGTTGATGATAGCATTGTCTTTAACATTGACCAACAGAAGACCAAGGCATGTTTCCTCACTAAACAGAAACAGATGACACCCTCAGGCTCAGCTGAGGCACCAAACTTTTTATGTTTAGAGTTACATTTTTATCAATATGGTTCTTGTTGCTCTGGATGCACATAGGCAGACAAAGGCCAAAAATAAGCCTATCCTTCTCTGTGGTGTAAGTGATTCCAAAAACAAAGCAACAAAAATCTTTTCCTCAGCTCAGACAATGAGTGGGCTACAAGTCCCAGAAGAATGTGGAGGAGAGAACTGAGAGTCCTTTTCCAAACCTGTGCAACCCCCGCTACCACCTCCACCCCAGGCAAACTGCCAAAGCAGCTCAAGGCTCAGAACTGCACTGAGCTGCCATGGCAAGGCTTAATGTTCGAGGTTCCGCTGCCCTCAGGGCATGCACCCGTACACAAACCAGCACACAAAAACACACTTTAGGGAGAGGGAGCCACACGTCTGCCTCTGTCAGGGCTGGGCAAATTCTCCCAAAGTCTTCAAATTCTCCACTTGGCTTTGCTCTAAATGTTCAATAAAACAGGGATTACTTTGACAGCGTGAATTCTATTTAGTTATGATTTTAGAGTCCTTTGAAAAACACACACATTACTTTACCCATCATAATCCTAATAGCTATTTCACAAATTTATTTGATAAAGATCCTAAACTAGGAAGTACATTTTTGAAATTATTCAAATCCAAAACTGTTTCACAGCAACTCATGAAACTGTAATAAGAAATATGGGTTGACATCGTCCTCACCTTTTTTCTCTACATAAATTAACACCACATAGACTAGTATAAGTTTAAGGCAAGTGTAGAAATACATCCTTACAGCCTTTTTAAGAGAGTAAATTTATATGCAAAAAAGTTGTAAGCTGTCAGCTTACATGACTCTATCTCATCATGTTTACCATCTACGCTTGTTTTTGTTTTTAAATCTTTTATTAATCTTTGTTTCACACTTTTACTCATGTCTCTTTTAATTTTGTTGGTGTATTTAGATCAGTTATTTAGACGAGTTATTCAAAGTGCTGCATAAGAATTATCAAAGCATAATAGGGAAAAAGACATGTCTATATACTTTTATGTATATACGTTAAGAACATTTTACATTTCCCTTATTATCATGAAATTATGTTTACATGAGTTGAAGAAGGAGTAAACAATTAACAAAATGAACATTAGTTAATTAATTAACTGAGCAACAACTTGGAATGGTGAACCCGTGTTTGAAATCTGTTTCAAAGCAGAGACATTGGAGCTATTTTGATGCGACAGGGAGCAAAGAAAAAAAAAGCATGTGCGATGAAAATGACAAATGTCGTGGGATGCCTTAAGGAGGAGATGTTAGCATTAGAATCACCATGCTCCCATCTCAGCCCCTTCAAACCTTTGGTAGCCCAGAATGGCTGCAGGACTGCCAAACAGAACTAAAAAATCAAACGCAACGGCAGCAAATACACAGATGGGTCCCGATGGGCAACGGCAGGCAGACGCCAGCAGCAAACCGAGCAGGGTGTGCACATATGCAAAGGGGAGAGCTTTCTTTAAAGCACAGGGACACAGCTGCTGAGTAAAGGGCATCTGAGGTGTAAGTATTTTATGTGTTTGAGTGTGTGTGGCTCATAATCCCTGCACAGGGAGAGGACTGCGTTCCATAAGAGCATCAAAGTGGCCTTTCAGAGAAAAAACAAAGAGATCTAATGGAATGGGAATTCAGTTGGGTTTAAGGTTGAATGACAGCTTGTAAAAACTGAATTAAAACAAAAAAGAAATTAACTGAATGGAGTCTCCCAAGATAATCATATAATCGGGGAATGTATTTTGGAACCTGGTCAGTTAAGAATATTCAAAAGATGAGTTCAAAACGTACCTGTTTCAGAGAGCTATAGTTTTGACAGTGAAGGGTATGTGGTGGCTGGAGGAGGACCTCCACTCTGAAACAAGAGCAAATATAACAGTGCTTATAGTCAAGGCCCCAGACATGTGCAGCATAACTGCAGATGTAGAGCATTTTTGCCACTCTTCAGTTTTGGCTCCAGTCCATATAGGACTAATAAATAAAATCCGCATTTTTAAGAAGCATAATGTTACCATAAAAGAGACGACAAATTAAGATTTTCTGTGTGTTTATTCCTGCTATTCTCAGACATCAAATTTAGCCTGAAATAATTCTCAAAATGTTGGTTTCACTCCAAATTTTATAACCATGTTATACAAGAAGTGTTTTTTTTTTTGCATGTGTTCTTTTTTAAGCCCTTTAATCAATCTTATGACTCTAAAGGGCCCTACACTCAAAAAATGTATGAGCTAGTAGAAATCTAAACTCTTCTTTGTTATGAATTGGCTTTGACTGTTAAGATTTGGTTAGTAGCTTGATTAAAAAAGCAAGAGACACTGGGAGCCAAAGAGGGGGTACTACCCCAGTGAATGCCAGTAGTCACCCGGAATCTTTTGACTTCTGACCTTGGTTGGCATGGATAACCACGTCCGACTATAATTGCTCTAAAGCCCCCACTCCTCCAAGACATTTAAGCTGAGGGAAAGATCTGGTCTTAATGAGTGACCTCTGCTTTTAATAAAGTGCAGCCATTGCCCCAAGCGCTGTATTGTCTGAACTAACTCAGAGGTCATGCAACCAAGGTTTATCGACCTCATTCTCTTTCTGTCAGAGTTAAGCAGGAGCCCGTTGTCCAGCACGCTTTCTACATGGGGGAGATTTCACAGCAGATACCTCACAACCACCCATCAACCTCCCTTCTGCTCTCTGGGGAATCCCCCTAATTCCCACTGTGATATTCTTTGTCTTTGTTGATGAGGGTCTGTGCCTGGCATGCAACCCAAAGTCAACAGTTCTCTTTTGTCTTATGTGTTTTTTGGAAAATAGGGTGGGGAGCACAAGGCTCTCTGGGGCAAAGAATGTGCAACGTGTTACTATGATGACTGCCAGGAGAGAGGTTGGTTGTTAGATCCTGCTCCCAGTTTTAATTGGTCTCATATACTTGGCGCTCAGAGTGCAAAGACTGAAAGCATGGCTATGATGAAGAAGGGATGGGAGTGGCGAGGAGTTTTTTTTTTCTTTTTCTCGACAAAATTGGTCAGTATACACAGCTTGCAATTAAACCATTACAATTAGCAGACAGACGTCAAATCAGCTGAGAGCTTCTTTATTAATACAATGCAAATGTAGCTGAGTTGCTGTTTCACACCAGATACAGAAGGCTCACTGATCTGCTGTGCAAATCAATGTGCAATATCAGTAGTGTAAGCAGTTGTAATCAATTTTAAAGGACTGAGAAAGCACTTCATCCCCAGCACTTAAATTGCATTAAGAAGTTTGACTGACTTTAAATAACAGCAAATGTTATACTGTGAAGCCAAGTATGTGAATCATTGAAGTATTTGGAAGCATCTATTGGAGTGTGTCACTCCGGCAAGCCTCCCCACCCCCTTGTACTCGAGTGACGTTTGGTGTTAAGTTAACATGACTGGAGGCTCAGGCACTGCAGCTCAATGTCCGGCTAAATATTGCTGAGATTGGCTCAAGTTTACTGGTATTGTAAGTGTGCCCATTTAATCCCACACCCTTGGACAACACATCCACAGCACTCATTACTGTCACAAGCCTTTAATATTAGATTACTGACCCATTGGAAATTAGAGGATGACCAGAGAAGAACACTTCTAGATTGATTGCCAAGAGAGATGTGAAGGAGAATGTGCCCACCATCTATCCAAACCTCTTATGTTCTCTCTGGGAAAACGGACGCCAAGGCTAGGGCTTGTCATCCTATGTGCCTGGTAATCGCATTAAAAGTTCACACAGTATTTTGAGAGGAAAGAAACTGTGCAGTGCTATGGATATCCTGAAAGGCATCCCATTAAGATAGTTGATGCAGCTCCCTGGTGGACATCACAAAGACATTTCTGAGGCCTGAGATAGAGCTTGTTAGATGACCCTTCTATTGATGTTCTCAAAAGGATAAGAAAGAATTAAGGAGACTTTAACATACAATAAGGCTTTTCACTGATCTATCTGAAAGCCTCCAACTTTGTCAAACTGACTTGCATTTTATTGTAAGATATATGTTTTATTCTTTTTACACTATAAAATGAGTTATATGTTGTTAAATATAAATTCTTCTTAATCTAATGTTTGGTAGATCTATGTTGATTCTACCATTTGAGATATGTAGTTTACCAATTTTATGGATTCTATGAACAAAATTTGGGGGATAGATTAACATAAAAAGAATAAATAAATGAAAAAAGCTCAAGGTATAGTAGAAAAAATAAATAACATGTACTGACAGTTAAAACTCTCATACAAAACTCAAAAGTGTGTCATGTGAATGTTTATGGAAAAATATAATTGCAGGATTTTTGCACTATGGTCCTTAAACTCAAAATTCAATACAAACTATACATAATCACACTAGTTTCATTATTTGTTCCACAAATTATATTTGTTTACCTCATTTTTTTCCACAAAAAAGGACAAAGGGTTTCACCTTAAGCAAACAGTCATGGGTGAAACATTGCTAATGTGAAAGAATGTGTTTAAATATTCATATGTTGTCCTGGTGTCAAAGAAAAGTTAGAATACTGCCTATCAGATTAAAAATAATTACTAAGAAAAAGAAACTCAGTAAAGCTAACAATTCAAGGTTGTGATCATGATCACACCCTTTGGTTTGTGAACTGCCATTTGAGGTTAAAAAATTGTTTAATTTTTTAAATGCCAATGATCCTTCAGTTACTTTACATTATGATTAGATCAATCATGAATAAAAGTGTAGCTAAAGAGTGATGACTGATAGCCAGACCATCTTTTATGGTCTAGTATCTCTTGAATAATGAGATTCTTTCCAGATGTATCATGAGAACCCTGCTTACAGGAGTAACTTTAAGTTAATTAAAACATTATGACAGCCCTTTCCAAAAAGAGCAGGTCAGACCGTACTCTTAAATTATTTACAGAAGCCAGTCAATTCCCAGACTTCTGAGGAAAATAATCCCTTTCTCAGAAATTCAGATTTTTTTTTAATGGAAGTGTGTTGTTGCCAGAAACTGTTCTTGAAGCACTTTTGCATCAGTAACAGGTCTTATCAATCTGTTGGCAATAGTGATTTTTTTTTTTTAAATCTGGTTACAGT
Organism: Menidia beryllina; assembly: GCA_013363375.1. NCBI lineage: Eukaryota > Metazoa > Chordata > Actinopteri > Atheriniformes > Atherinopsidae > Menidia > Menidia beryllina. Next base: position 2,638,556 of record JABUIW010000034.1, on the reverse strand, counting down.
AACTGGTGAGAATACGATTGATATCAAGCCAAAGGTAAATGTCAGTGTCAATGTTTAACACTGAAAACACACATAAACTTAAGTGGAAGTAAAAAACGGAACATAAACCCCTGCAACACCTTAGCTTTTTGCAAGAAAAATTTGTCGTGAAATCTTTTCAATTAAGTATTTCACAAAAGAAAATTAATTTTTTCAAATCAATTATGATCTCATGCTGCTGTAGCTTTAAAAAAAATAAAAATAAAACCAGACCATTCCCCTAAATCTGTGCTCTACATTAGTTCCCATTGATTTATTTTGCTTCACAGTTCTTTTAAACCAGTTCAATTCTATTCTATTGTGTTATTCTAATTCTATAAAAGCTGACGAATTACAGAATGTGTTCAGTCTTGCTGTCCCGTCATGAATATTCACAAATAGTTCACACTCTTTTTTTTTTTAATATTGACATATTTCTACAGAAAAGTAATATTTCCTATTGAAAGATGAAGTCTCGAGGTCAGTATGAACGCAAACATTGTTTTTCATTCTCCTGCTGTAGAAAAGTGCTGATAGTGCATGTGTAAATCAAACCACAATACCCATGAGTTGCGTCAGCTCTGATTTTTGCTGAGTCCAAGGGTTCCACGCGACTGCTGGGAACAATTATAAAATAATCATCACCAGCTGTGAATAAAGGAAATTAAACATTGCCACTCAGTTACCATGATCATCTGTAATAATGTTTGCTGTGTTGTGTGCATACCTCCATGTGGTCAGAAGTTTGGAGACAACTGCAAATAGAAGTGTCCATTCTGTTACACTTTAGATGACACATTTTTTAAATTGTGCTTATATTGAATCAAATATATTATTGTTTATTTTTTTAATTGATGGCTAGATGACAGGTCATCGTTGCTGCATTTTAAGAAAAATTGTTTTTCTCAGAAATGTAATCAAATGTATGTTGATATATTTGTTGTGGATGAGAAGTTGATTACATTTCTTTGTCAAAGAGGGGCAATGTGTTGTGATAGATTTGTGAATGAATATGTCTATTCATATGTATATGAAGCTATTTGTGAGGGTTTTATGTATAAAAATGGCCGCACATAACATTTGTTATGTATGAAAAGGGTCTGAAAAGGGTGACTTTTAGGGGTCATTAAAGCACCTGTATTAAAAGTAGTAAAATGATTACCACTAATGTCAGAACGATATGAATGAAAGAATGTGTATATCCAAACAACACTTTTCATACAAATCCAATTAACCGTTAGGGCCTGTAAACACCCAGGAATTGATTTTATTATTTTAATGGGTTCTTGTGTTGATGTGTAACAGAAGTATCCAGAAAAGTTAGATCCTTTTTGGAGCTGTTTACTCCGAGGTTTGCAGCTATTGTACTTCCATGGAAAATCTCTAAAGTAAGGCTGCAAGAAACCTGTAATGTTGATCATCCAAAACTCCATGACAAGCAAAAGCTGTCCTCATGTTAAACATTTTTATAACCCTACCTTTAAATGAGAGAGCTCTTATTAAGCCTTCAAATCCTCATCTGATGTAAAATCATCACAAGGACTGACACAGGTATTCTGTTTTCATGTTATGTTTTAGTTCTGCAGTGCCACCGTTTCTGAATCAGCCACCATGTCAACATCTCTTCAGCATCAGGCAGAGATGCCATGCCACCTTATCCGGATCTCTAAGTTTAGGATATTTCTCATTTAATTTGGCTGTCTTCTCTTACAGTCATCCTTGGTTCAGTGAAACTGCTGGCTTTCAGACCTCCTTTGCTAATCACCAGTGACACCATGCCAACTCCCTCCGCTGTCGCCAGTCTGCATTCTGGAAAGCCGAGCAGAAAAAGGTGGGGAGAAAGTAAAGTTGATGGGGACTTGGCGGTTGGCTGGCAACGAGGGTGAAGCACGGTACTGAAAATGGCAGCTGTCAAGAGTTGTGATGCCGTGAGCGAGCAGGCGAGGACTCCCTGCCCCACACACACAGACGCCACTGTGGGCAGTCTGAGGACTTTGTCACATGTGGTAGGTACTCCTTGTCATCATTGCAAATGCAGACGGGCAAGCTTGTCAAGTTGAGTGAGGAGGTATGTCCATGTGTTAAGTCAAGTGAAACTGCTTAGGTAAATCCATTAAAGCGCTAAGAGCGGGGGGAGTATCTTCATTGATTTGGCAAAAATAGAAGAACAGATTACACACATACAGTGGATAACTGAGATGCGAAGCAGAAAAACAACAAGAAACAAAAAAAAACTCAGAAAAAAAACTACACTCAGTTCTAGATGGAAGAAGATCATAAAGATATATCTCAATAATGTGAAACAATAATCATAAGGCCAAAGTTATTAAATGAGGCCACATCTCTAATAATGCTTTTCCTAATCCATCCCGGTGATGATCACATCTTCCTCTTTACAATATTGGGAAAATAGGGGTTTAGACCAAAAAGGAGAAGTACCAGGAGCATCACAGTCCCTGCTGACTAAACCGCACATCCTCATTCAATCTAAAGATAGATTTCTTCAGGACTTGTTACTTGTGAAACCCTTTGTTCATGGACCTCATGTTTTAGTTACTTCAAATTCAGTTCAGTTTTATTTGCATTGCACCAAATCCAGCAAATGTTATCTCAAGACAGTTTTAGGTTTGAACTGAATCACATTTTTTTCTGTTTTGGGTAAAAATTCTGTGTACATTTTTTGTTTTCTTAAACATCTACTGAATACAATCATACTCTTAATACAAATTTACAACACTGGGAGATGATGGGAATTTAATATTGTCTTTGGAAAATTGTAAGTACAAACATAACTGTATGCTCTGCATCTAAAATCAAAAACTTGTTTAGAAAATATGATTTGATAACAGAATCTACGGTTTAGGACAAAAATAGAATTGTATCTCAGGGCATTGCAAAAACCTCAAACCAGGACTTCTGGTGATGTCATGACAAAAACAACAGGCTAGGGACCAGGCTCTGTCAGAAATCATTAGAAAATAGTGACAAGTACAGATATTCAAGGCCCCCAGAAAAGAAATTAACTGCCAGATAAGATTTCCCTTAGAATTAGTGGATATGGAAACCTAAGGTCTTTGAATTAAATGGATGATAAATCACCAAACTTGGACAGCGCTAACTTGGATGTTAATAGCCACAAGGACCTAGCAATGTGCATGACTGAAATGAATTCAGGAAACTTTGTGAAAAAAATATCAAGGGGCATAAATAAACAACACACACACTCAAATTATTGGAAAAAGCAGAGACCGATATGAAGGGGCAGTTTGGTGACCATCGGAAAATGATTTATGAACTTGAGGGGTGAATGTGAAGCAAAAAAGGATCAGTCGTTTGTGATGATCATAAAATTGGGTAATAGGAAATAACCTTCGTATATTCCTGATAGCACTAGGCATATGATATGGAGATGTGATGCCTTTGTGTAAATCTTGCTTTCCAAAGTTTTTAAATTACCCCCCAAATAGGACATTAAAATCAGAAGAGCACAACTAAAGCCAACAGATTCAACTGCTTGCTTTGCTGCTTTGAAGCAAGCATGGAGCCGATGAAAGTTGATGTTTCAAGTCAAGAGGATATTTTACCATCATGATTACTGCCATACCCAGCATGGCTGATGTTTAAAATGGACTTGGGCAAAAAAACTTTCCCCACAAACTTTTCTCCACAATCCGCACAGCTGACACAGCTGGGTGTCCAGATACAGTGTGGAGAGAAGGAGCATGTCAGGGTGAGACTGACTGATGGATGGATAGGGAGGAGGAGTGTGTTGCCTCACAGCAAGAGAGTACCTGGTTCGAGTCAGTGGGGGGCCAAGACCTTTTTGTTTGGAGTATGCATGTTTTCGCTGTGGTTCGTGGGTCCTCTCTGGATACTCCTGCTTCCTCCCACTGTCCAAATACTTTTTAACTTGTTAATGCAATGAGGGTTGTTATGGCATACTGTGTGATGTTTGTCACAGAGAGATCAGGTCACAACTCTCTGTCCCATTATCATTGTAGGTCAGACATGGTTACAGTTTACTTTCTGTGTGTGGCAGGAAGTTGAAAGTTTACTTTTATGTTTGTAATGTTCATGTCTTCTTCTACCAGAGACAGGAGGTTAGTTATTTTTTGTTTAGTTTATATATCTGGCGCTAAATTATTTTTATTCTTTAAGTCTAAGTCAGGGTGAAGAGGGTTTTAAATATGTTACAGGTGCATTGGAGTTACTCTTTTAGTTAAAAAAAGATGTATTCAGGGTTAAAAAATGTGTGATTTAACCAATACCTATCACAGACCGTGGCCCAGTTACAATGGCATGCGATATGTGATGGGAGCCGGTTATGAAGCATTGGAGAATTTACGTCTCGTTATTGTCAGATATCAGCATAAGGAAAGGGTCAACAATGCTTGTTTCATTATATGTTCTGTGGAATGCAGGAAAAGCTTCAGCAAGGGGAAAAGTAAGATCTATAGGATTAAAACTGAAGAAATACAGACTTCAAATAAAAATAAAAATAATTAAGTAAAAATAAAAATAATTCAAAAAAGGAAATTGAATAAATCGATGACAAAATGACCACAAACATGGTAGAAAACAAACTTGAAAACAAAATCTTCAGTTGTATTTTCTCTGTGTTGTACGAGCTGACGTTTTCAATGATAAAGACAAAGATATATTCTACATATTTATTCTTGATTGCTATGAAGATTATAACTGTTAAATAGAAGAATGTGAAGTGACAAGTTGTAACTGAGTGGAAACAGAGACTAAAAAGGCATGTGTCACGGAACAAATGACTGAATAATCACAAATGAAAAATGTCTCTCATAATGTTTTGTTTTGAAGAACTGTATGTAAACTTAAATGAAAATAAATAAAGTGTTCCCTAATAGAAACTCAAATCAAGCTAAGCGGATTTTTACCAGATACAACACAAATCATCTCTGGAGAGAGGGAACATGGGGAAACATCTTTTCTCAGAAGATTAAACAGGAGTATGATCAGTGTACATCCACACTGACTGATATGTACTTTTACCCTCAAAGGAAATAAGAGGTCATAAGCGGAAGAAAGAGATGCACAGGCAAGTTTTCTTCTTACACTAGAAAAGTGTAAAGATTCCAGTGACAGGCTGGAAAAAACATCACCAACATGAACATTGAATACAAGAATTGTTCTTCACTATCTTCCACTAAGCCCGAGGCATTTTGCAGTGGGACTGGTGGAATGAGGAGGAAAGGGTTGTATGATGCACTGGAGGTGACATGGTTGAACTGATTATTTGTTGGCAAGTTAAGCGTTAGCAAGGCTTGTGGACTTCATGCTTCTTTTAAGTGTTTTTACCCCCTGAGGGGACAGGGTACTATGGAACAATTATTAAATTGTAAAAGGCTGGGCCTCACCAATCAGCCCCTGTCAGTGTTCAGAAGCAACACAGCCTGACATGTGAGGTAACAGCTATTTGAAAGGCTCATCCATTTGGGTTTTACTTCAGCAACTGTGCTCTTGCCGTCATTCTCTTAGTCTTTGTTCCAGTCATTGGTTCTCTGGCTCTTATGTAGTTTTTATACAGGATGCACTTTGACATTAATGCAACCCAACATTCATTCTCCTATGACTCTTTGTTACCTCTGAACTAGATTTCTATGATTAACTTCATATTAAGAAATAGTTTCGACCCACAATAACATTTTCGAAAATTGATTATGGGGCTATGCTGTTCAGATACGCCGCTATTTATTTGATTCTATACTAAATATAGAGTAACCACTCTCACGATGTTTTTAAAATGCGCTCAGATGCCAGGTTGCACTCATAGGTGGTCTGAAATGCTTATGGTCACATTCCCATTACAGTCTGTTTTGTGTTTTGTCATAATAAAGGACCACCTACTCACCTGAAAGGATTCCATAAAAGCAGCAGAATTTCCACCAGGATTATTTTTCTCACTCTCCTCGTTTCATGGACAAATCCGCTCTGCAAAAGCAGCATGAATGTATCATTCTCAGAAAAACCTCCTGCTGGTCTTTTGTGTTAATTTCTGCAGCAACAGTGAAAGTGCTGTTGGTCCTGCTGGTACTGGGAGTAGCTTTTTAATCGGCCTTGTCTCATTCATTGATTTATTTGTGCCTCCCAGTTCACACATTTAATTTAGAGGTTGTGGGAGACCGTGGTACCATACTTTATAAGAACGCGTGCAAAACACTTAGATGGGAGTCAAGCTCAGATCTGTAACTTTACAGTTATGTCTGTAGCCTTACCACCAAGTCATTAAAGTGTGTTAACTTTTCTTTTAAATGTTTGATCGATACTCTTACTTGAGAATGAAATACGTTTTGATTTGAATTACAAAAATTGCAAAGTAGGCAGATACAGAACACAGCTCATCACAATCTGGATTTTTGTTGTCATTAGTCATAATTTTAATCAAGGAGGTATACGGGACCTTTTTCCTCCACATAGGCAGTGTCAATCAAGAATTAGAAGTTGTATAATGCTCTTGAGTAATACTCTGAAGTCTCAGGATACACACTCATACAAAATAAGAGCCTCTTTCCCAAATATGGTAAAAGGGGTAGCAGTGATGAAAATTCACTTCCCCTTCAAGAGACAGGCTCGCCTCAAGATGCTTCGATGACCTGATGTTGGTACAGGCAGCTGTCAGGGCCGGAGACATTTCAATAGAGTTGGGAAAAATGCTGACATTTTTTGTAGACAAGAAGGTGAACAAACAATCACCAGGAGCAGGTGCCTTTCGACGGACAAACCTGCTAGCGCAAAGGTGCATGACAGCCAGGTAAATAAAGCGAAAGAAGAGATGAAGAATGAAAACTGATGGTTATGTTTCTGCAAATCTGTGAACGGAAGCAAATATAACCTGACTAAATATAAGGAAGGCAAATTTGACTGGAGCATAGAATGGATTAAAATAGTTTTTAGACAGGATATATGTTTTGTTTGTCCCTTAGCCTGATTAGCTTATACAATTTGTTCTAGGATTAAAGAGAACTACAAAACAATAAACGCTATTAGGAGTTGACTTTGCAGAACCCATGTGAGCTACTGGTGTTATTTTCATGTAATTTTATTTGTTTCAGAATATGAATTCTGATGAAACAATCTTCCTATTTATTTTACCTGCATACTTTAAACTCCTTAAAATTTCAAATCAAACCATCTAACACTGCAGCAGGAAACACATGAATCGTGTATTGTTTGACTTGCAAACCTGTCTCATACGTTTCATGTACACCTGACCAGGATTTCCTCTGAGAAGTAAGTTATGTAATTTGGAAACATTTGTGGAAATCTGATGCCTTCGCTGGCTTTTTTTAATCTTTCTAAGAAAGCTCATGTTAAATAATTGTATTGCATTTAACCATCAATCTCTCATAGATATTAGAGTTTATTTCACTTTACTGTTTTCCATTCTAAAAGTTATTAGTGAATGACCGCAAGAGTGAGATTCACAAGATCCTGGGCAGTCAAAGACAAACCAGGACAGACCCACACAAAAGCCTGCATCCATGTCAATCCTTCCTTTTCTTTCCTCCCTTCCTATCTTCCTTTCTTCCTCTCAAAGAGGAAGAAAAACCTTGATTTAATTTTACTCAGCTATGAAATATCTAAATAAAAGCCTCCAACCTTCTGTTCAAACTGTACATGAATTAAAAAAAATAATCTAAGATGAAATCATATGAAATTAAACTTTTTTTTTCTCACAAAAATCTATTTAAACATTGATGATGATTTTCACTTTCATTTAGAGATTTGGAGTACATATTTGGATGTTAAATTGAAACAAATATATTCAAGTTACAGGAATTTAGTTTGAAATGTATCAAATAGCCATGCAAACATCTAGTAAAGCTTAGACTTTTGATAAAATAAACTAGATAATCTAAGAGAACCTTGCACTGCCCCCATTCACAGTGAACATCAGGAATAGCTCCGAGTTTGACATTAATCAGTTCAGCCTAATGTTTCCTCAAATTAATACATACGCCCTAATACAGGCTTTCGCTTCTTCCCATGATACTCTATGACAAAAAAATCCTTGATGTCGCAGTAATGCAGTCAAAGAAGTTGATAAAGTAATTCTCAAACAGCCTCATCACCTGTTTTCCTTTCATGCAGCTCTTCCCAATGCGGTATCTGAGAGTGAATTAATCCCGACTTCCCTCTAATCCAATTAAATATGGGTGCAGAGGTGCTGTCATTGCCAAACATGTTTCTGCAGGAGTGAAGAAAAAAAGCCTCGAGACAGATTAAGGCAAAGAAGATCCTTAATTTTTTAATCACTGAACTCTGCTGTCACTGATAGGAGAAGTGAGCATGTCTTCATACACAGGCCCTGATATGAGTGGGTAGTCAAGCGTGAAATACAGAGGGGGAATCACGAACAATTACCAGGAGATGACGATCAAACATGGACTCATTTCATTATCTGGACATTGACTTGCTGCCTTGCTTTTACTAAATGCAAACGTCTGCCTCTGAGGAGTCGGTAAAGATGTGAGCTTGATCCGAGGCTCATTGCACAGTGTGTAGTGGAGAATGAACCCACATGAAGTCAGTTAAGGGCTACATGTAAAAGGGAATTTTCAGTAAGATAAATGCATATGGGTGGAAAATTAAATGAAGTAATGCTTTGATCAATCCTTGTTTTCGTCTGTATCTCTTGGGTTTCCTTGCACTTCTTTATGAAAGGTTTACAGCTAATGAGAAAACATTAGGTCAAAGATATCATCTTTTTCCATTGTTAATGCCTGCAAATAGTTTGTATCAGCAGGACAATGAATGAGTTTATTCAGAATCAGAGCTCAGGTGTCCTTCAAACTTCTATCAATGCCCCTATTGTAAGAATTGTCTATTTGTCCCTTGTCATCTTGAACTGACACATAACTGTCTCTTGAGTGTATGAATTTCCTTTGGATTGGACGGTTTTGATGTTGAAGTTATCTTTATCAAATGTCTTCAAGCTCTTGTGAACATTTGAAAAGGTATTTGCTCCTCTCAGTTCAGTGAGAACAACATGTCATATTGAGGTTATATACACACATATTCAGTATATACTTTTTTATCCCTCTTCAGCCACAATTTAAGAAGGTCTTCTCCACAATTTGGCTGAACACAACTATTAAATTTTGTAGCAACAAACCCTGTCATTGTGTGTTTAATTATCACCTGCACTCATATACACGCTGTTGGCATTTGTGTGTTTTGACACTTGGCCTCAACTCATGATTGATAGATACTGTTTACTTTTGGGCATGGCACTCAATTTCAACTTAAGATGCCATTAATGACAAACAATGCTTTCTCAAAGGAGGAAAAACAAGCTAAAATAACAGTTATTAAGATAATTATGAGTTATAGATGCTATTAGAGCTCAATGGATCTTTGTTATTGTGACTAATACCTGTTTGGTTGGGTTTTCTTGAGGTGCCTTGATAATCAGACTCCTCTCCAATTATCAATAATGATTTTTTAATTTTTTTTACTCTTGTTTAGTCCCGAAGCAGCAGTTTTTCATTTGAGAGGACCTTCACGGGGAAAAACGTTGCTTTTTTTCTCTTTAATGCATTCAAATGCACACTGTGTAGGGTACAGTAATTAAACTAACTGCACATCCCCTGTATTCTGCAGAAAAATGTTGCCACTGCCTTGTTGGTGTAATTCCTCCATGAGAACTACAAAAAAATATAGACCACATATTCCACATATACAGCTTGCTCAACAGGAACAATTCGTATCTGTAACTTCACTCACTATCAACCTTTTTTTTATACACGCTTAATCCAATTCAGGGTCAGAAGGGATGGAGCCTGCTCCAGCTGCTTTTGGTCAAAGTGATGGGTAAACCCTGGACAGATTTCCAGTCGATCATGGAGCCACACAGAAACAAACAATAAACCATTGTCACTCATTGGGTCAAGAAGCTGAATGGTTGGTGGAAAAAACAAGCAAAATCCACACAGATAGGCCCCAGCTGAAACTCGATCCAGGAATTCACTTGCTGTAGGACAACAGACCTGACCTTTACATTAGCATCATGTCATTTTTTCAAAATGTTTAACATCTTTATAGTGTTAAGGATTTAAAAACTGTCTATTGTTGAATCAGACTGAAAACATTCATATTATTAATTTAATTTAGTTATCCAACATATGCTTCTAACCAAACATAAAATGAGAATGACACCGGCCAGCTGCTAATCAGCACACTCATCAGAGCCACACGTCCGAATGCTTTTCTGCAACAAAGGAAATATTACATTTCCTTTTATCTTTATTGATCTTTAAGTGACAAAAACAATCTATTTCCAACATAAATCAGTTGCTTTTCATAACTCCATAAGAGCCAAGTTATAATTTACCTGTGTTAATTGGTCATTACGTAGATTTCTAATGAAGCTTCAGGCATTTGCTTGTGAATGTGAGTAACAAAAAGAAAAGATTTAGTTCAGAAATTTACTTTCCTACCACCACCACGGCCTCAGTGACATCTATAAATACATATTACCACATGGTGGTTTCACACAGACAATATCAAATCTTTTGACTCCCTTTAGTCAGCACATAACTATCATAAAATTCTAGACAAACGAATATTGGGTCACAAATAGGGTAACAAAAAGTTTGAGGGTTTTGTGTTGATATGATTTTAAAAAAGCTAAAACTGATGCTTTCTTTAAAAAGCTTTTTTTTCTGTTGCTTTTAAATTAATGAGTAGAAAACCATTTATTTACAACCCATATTTGTGTTATAATGTTGCCTTCTTGTTTTGTCACTTGTATAACTCTAACTGTTAAACATTAAAATGTTTTCTCACATGAGAAATTGACCATCCATTGAAGAGAGCCAAAGGCACATTGTCCGTTTTTGGTCAAAACCATGGCCCTGTTTCAAAACTCTCATGGAGCTCCTTAGAAATTCTTTTTTTGTTATGTTGTCCCAGAAGGTGTTCTTTAACTGAGTTTCATCCAGGGAAAGTCTGTCATTGAGGAGGCTGACAGAATAATTTTTTTAACTTGAAGAAATATTTGCCTGTTCTTTTACTTTTGCTTTGTTTGCTGTGACTGTATTTCTTGATTAACTTCCACACCCCGCTGCTTTCATAAATCATGGTTGTTGTTTTAACTGTCACTTTTGATTTCTCTTCAGGCCTTAAAGCCTCATGACAAATTGATGCGCTGCAACTATTTTTCAAGTCACTGGATTCTAATATACACCTAAATTTGCCAAATAATGAGAAATACATGCTTGTTGTCTTTCTTTTTATTTTTTTGTTCTCTTTGTTTTGTAGAGCTCAGGATTGACCATGCTAGCTAGTATATACTGAAACCAAATGGTGTGAAAAGGAATTAACATTCTAATTAAAATCTAATTAGACTTTGATTTGCCAGATAATTATACTCGTGTGTTGCTATTCTCTGGACTATTTAGATTTGATGAGGTGTGTTATGGTAATTACCTCGCTGATATGGAGTTGTGTGACAGCAGAGTTTTCACAGGGAGACAAAATAATAGAAAATAGATTTAGTTTATTTGTGTTATCCCAGTTTTAGTTGAAGCTGTTCTGTGAATAATTGGTTCTTATACTTAATGAAGTGAAAACACAACAAAAAAAGAATATTAAGCGCCCAGGGTTTCAACAACAAGTGCTGCCAGAGGCAGATGTGGACTTCATTGTTTTGTTTTTTGTAGAGAACCACATTTTTCACTTTCTTTACGATCTTTACAGACAATAGTAAAGCATTTGGCACACATTAACACATCATGTTGAAATACATCAAATCCTTACATGAGGGTAATGAAAATGAAAAGAATTGATGCAGTAAAAACCAAAGTTACTAATACTTGGCACATAAATACTTAAAAAGCTAAACTAAACTCATGGTATTAAAATTTTACGATAAAAGGTCCTCACATCACATTCCTACGGTCTTTTCTTGACCATCTGTTGGTCATAATGACTTTAGGCTTGATGGTGCTAAAGAAATTACCGATTTTTACATTACCAGTTGTCTTGGGTTTGACTTTGATCACACCAAGTAAATCCTTAACACAAAAAGCTCGAGGTACAGGGTACGGGTGGAAAAAATAAGTTAGTATGGATGACTCACACCAGTATTATTCGCAGTGTGAATCAATTACTGTTTCCATATAAACTTTTTTCGTAATTTTCTACTCTAAATGTGCTTTTGAGAATGCTGAAATAAACAATATGATGTCTTATGACACATGTCAAGTTATGAATGAATGTTTCACTGATTAAAGATATGACAGATGTGTTTCTACTGATTTGTCAGTTTGTGATTTCAAATTTAGCCTAAAGAATTTAAGAGTAAGTGTGAGAACCTGTGGCTATTTTGTTTTTGTTTCTGTGTGGTATGGTCCTGTGATTGACAGGTAGACATGTCCAGGCTGTATCATTCCTGCCAATCAGTGGCAGCTGGGATAGTCTCCAGCTTTCAGCAAATTAAATGATTTTAAGCAGGTATAATGTATAGATCAACGGATGAATAAGGTGAAGAAATACATTTGCATTATGGGAACATTTGTAGCATTAGATACAGGTAAACCAGGTATTCATCAAGAACAGTATTATAGTTTCCCCTGATTACATTGCCTGGAGACACATCCATAGTTATCTGTGCTTGTTCAAACAAGGGGCATGAGACAAAACCTGGAATTTCCTGTGTGTCTTGGAAAAAATACCACCTATTGAAATACCCATGTTTAATGTAACCTGAGGGAACGTTAGTCAGACAAACAGAAGTTATGAAATGAAATCCCTTTTCCCAATAAAGTCAATAGATACAACTGTGAAAACATTTGCATTATCTGTCTCAGTTTTCATTTGAACACTTGTGGTTTTGGAATGGTACTTTGCCACATGTTCATATTGCATTTCATTAGATAGTGCGGTGAAGCTCTGTGGGTGGAGCATGGCTTTTGTTGCATGCATACAGCGCTATGAAGCACAGCCAGATTTAAGGGCTGCACTTCCATTGTAGATTGCTGTGGAGAGCAATGCACTAACCTGTCCAGGTTTGGCAGTTCAAAACACACAGTGATTTGTTCAAACTGTAAATGTAGGCAGCTGTAATTTTACACTGTGACTTGATATTTAACATAACATTCAAAATGCTCCTCCTGATAATCACATTTGTTATGTTTGTTTCTTACAACGATCACAAATGTAAATCTTAGAAAAATTAACAGCCACTCAGATCGAAGTTTGTCTACAGATTTTCTGAGGATCGTCATCTTGTTTTAAATGTGAATACTGAAAGACTAATCATAGTCAAAAATGAGAAAAGCACACCAAAAACCTTACAAAACGATCTGTCTTCATTTAAGTAACATCTTTGTTTTAACACATCACAGACCTCACATCTGCATCCTTTTCCTGTCCTCATTAAGCCGACCGACTTTTGTGTTCTCCTTAAAATGACAGTTCTCTCTGAATTGGAAATAGCCTTGGATGCTTGCTTGGTTTGCCACGTGTTCCTGAAGTTTGAAATGAAGTGTTTTACGGACACATCGAGCTGAAAGGATATCAGTTGTTCAACAAGACCAAATAAATAAATAAATAGCCTCAACTTGGATGTCCTAAGAGTTTCAGGAAGTTGTGACACTATGAGAGAGGGGGCATGATGTATTCTTCTGTATTTAGGAATCTGGTAATTTTCCAGTTGAGAATTAAGCACAGCATAAAAATGGCGAGGAAAAGGAAGTAAAAACAATTTGATCATTTTAAAAATTCCCCGTGTTAGCTGTTCCCTACTTTACAACAGGATGTTTAATTGTATACTTGCCAAACATTAACAGCTTAGTTTAACTTAAACCACATGTTTGTGGTTTTAAGCTCTAAACAAAGCATTTCTTCAGTGTCCACAAGTAGTTCCCGGATTTTCAAAGATTTACTCTTTTGTGGATGTACAAATCTAATATTCAAGTATAGTTTTGCACCTAAATTGACACAGACATTGCTAGGTATGTGCTCTGGGGAACTCCAAATCGGTAGAAGTTTCGCAGCTGGTTCCGCTATGGGCATGCGCACTGGACTACAGGCTGTGTTGGCCGCTTTCGAGTACAATAAGAATATTGGAATCTAAAGCAAAAACGGTTTTTAAAACAGGAATGCAAAAAGCTTGAATGCAAATGCGAGGTTAATTTGTTTTATTTTAGTTATATTTTAAGAAAGAGTTTTGTTGTCATGCAATTACTCCTAAATGCTGTTACAAACACCTTAAACCGTTTTCTGTTGATCACATAATGTCATTATGACTGACAGACAACGTTTGAGTTTGTAAACACATTTGTGGTGATTTCAAAACAGCGAATAATGGGAATTGTGTACATCTTTTAAGTGGAAAATACAGCTCAATTTTAAGGTGGGACATGTAACTAAAATAGTTGAATACTTTAATTTTCTTACATCAATATTTGAAGGAGAGATGTGATGTAACGACGTGTGTCGCAAACGAAAGATTTACGAATTATATATATATATATACATATACATATATGAGATAAATATCATTGAATAGGTGCGTGACTCATTTGGCATCTGAAGCAACCTTTTATTTATAAACGGCGAAACATTGAACTAGTGATAGACAGAATTACGAGCTTTCTACGGGTACCTGAAGATGACCTAACTTTTCCGCGGACTGGATACTAAAAGCACAGTGAAATATGTTAGCGGCTGCTTGAATTATTGCCGTAGCAAAGTCAGGGCAAGTCAAGCAAACATGTCATAGTTTTATGGATAACAAACAGGTTATAGTTCTATGGAGGATATGATTTAACAGTGAGTCAGGAAGATGTAGAAAGTGCAGCTGCTGACGTCGAAGCGGTGGTTTCCTTTATGTTGCAGTTAAATCAGTAAACTTCATTGTCTGGGAGGAATTTTGACATGTTGCTTCTACTGCCGCTGGATGTGTAGCCTACGTCGCATGCAACAGTCTTCACTTCACTGGGAAAGAATACAAGTTTCTTCTGAACGAACCCCTAGTCAATACGGGCATTTTCCTGAGTCAAAAATGTTGCAAAAGTTGTATTTCACCGCGGAGGAGAAACTTCTTCAAGGAAAAAGTCGATGGAATTTGGCGGCGGTGGCTGTGGTCCTACTGGGTTTATTTGCATCGTGTAGCTGGGCAAAGCAAACGTCCTGCCACGGAGCTTACGACCTTTACTTTGTTTTAGACAAGTAAGTAAAAGATATATAAAAAAAGTTAGTCAACTTTATTGACAGATATTAGTATGGTTAGATTGAAGAAGAAATAAACAGCAACGTTTACACTTACGACTCTAACGTGGCTGAATGAATCGGGTTTTGTTAAAAACGGCCACATTAGGAGAGAAAAGTTAAAGTTGCCTATAAGGGTGTGATGAAGCAGTTAAGGGCGGGGGGGAGCGCGCGCTCTGGCACGCGTGTGACACTGTTTTCTTGTATCCAAATAATCAGAAATAGAATACACGTTATACAGTAATGTATTTTAAAAAAAAATTTTTTATCTAATATTTCAAACATTACAATTTTTCATTTAAGTTGTTTCATGACATTACGTTCTGCATATATTTTGATAAGGTATCCACCTGAAACATGTAGGCTACACCATTTCTCTGAACCCTTCTTTGGATGTCAACTGCCTATTGTTAGGTTCTCTGTCAGATGATTCCAAACATCTTCAATAATGTAAAGGTCCAAATTGTCCCTTCAGGGTGGCATCGTGATGTGGTGGCACCGTTGCCTCACACCAAGAAGCTTCTGGGTTCGAGTCCCAGAAAGGTCCGGGGGACCCAGGACCTTTCTGTGTGGAGTTTGTATGTTCCTGTGTCTGTGTGTGCTCTTTCTGGGTTCTCTGGCTTCCAAAACCTGCTTGTTAGGTTGATTGGACATTCTGAATTGCCCTTAGGAGTTAATGTGTGTGGTTATTTGTCCTTGTGTGTGGCCCTGTGATGGACTGTCCAGGGTATAGCTTGCCCATTGACCACAGTTCTCCCTGCAATGCCATTAGGGAATAAGTGGTAACTTATAGACTGATTTTCAGTCTGTCTTTGGTGTCATTTGGTATGTCTCAGCCTTTAACCTCTGTTTACCTTCCTTTCTTTATAAATGGCTTATTGACAGCTACCTGTTTGTGAATGTTATTGCAGATGTAAACATTTTTGTCCAAATGAACATTATTACAGTGAGCAGTACACATAAGATGGAAGGGCGCTAGTGTAGTGCATAATGACCTTAATGTGTACTTGGAGAGGGCATTGTTGAATCAGTGGGGGTCCCTGGAGGTGTTGATGGATTCAAAAGCAGAGGGACAGAAACGGTTTACGTCCTAATGGATTGCAAACGTCCTGCTGGAGGGGAGAGTCTGAAAGAGTCCATGTCTGGAGAGGGAGGGTCAGCAAGAATCTTCCCTGCTTTCTTCATGGTCCCGGAGCCATATAGGTCCTTAAGGGATAGTAGGTGGCAGCCAATCACCTTGTCTGCAGAGTGGATGATATGCAGCAGCCAGCCTTTGTCCTTGGCGGTGGCAGCAGCATACCAGATGGTGTGGAGGATGTGAGAATGGACTCTATTGGCGCATTTCCAAAAGTGCTGACCCGCATGGCTCACCACAGCTCTAAACAGTATTTTTGCATTCACACTGGGGAATTACCCCATTAATCAGTTACAACTTTAGTACCTAATCGGTTGGGGTTACATCGCGGCAGAGTATGGCCAACATCAGACTGCTCGTTGATGATTGGGTAGGGATTCACATTATTATATAGTGACTGCGCCTGGTAAACCGGGCCTATTTTAAAAATCCTTGATTGTTGTCTCGTGCTTGTGTCGCAGATGAGTGATGTTACGCGCAGGTAGTCCCATCTTTCTGCTTTTCCGTAATTTGTAACAGAAAACCACCTAAACCATGTACAACCGTCCCGCACCGAACTATGTAGGGTGAGTAATCACTAATGGAAAAACACAATATGATAGCAGGGTTAACTTCTTCAGCTGCTTCAGGAATAACATCTGTTGCTGGGCCAGAAAGTGATATTCAACTCCCGCTTCAAGTCCTAGGTGATGGTGGTGGACTTGGAAGTCCTACACGGTGATGGGGATGGGAGATGCTGTGTACTTCCTGAAGTTGATGATCATCTCCACTGTTTTTAGAGCATTGAGCTCCAAGTTGTTCTGCCTGCACCAGGTCACAAGATGGGCTAGCTCCCATCTGTAGGCAGACTTGTCTCCTTCAGAAATAAGCCTGATGAGGGTGGTGTCATCTGCAAACTTCAGGAACCTGACAGACTGATGACTGGAGGTACAGCTGTTGTTGTTGTACAGAGAGAAGAGCAGAGGAGAGAGGAAACAGCCTTGGGGGGATCTGGTGCTGATGATTCAGGGGTCAGAGATATGCTTCCCCAGCCACACGTGCTACTTCCGGTCCAACAGGAAGTCTGTGATCCACATGCGGGTGAGTGCAGCACTTTTGGCAGGGAGAGCTTCTCCTGTGGCAGAGCTGGGATGACAGTATTGAATGCAGAGCTGCAGTCCACAAAGAGGATCGTGACATAGGATCTGGCAGTGTCCAGGTGCTGGAAGATGAAGTGTTGGGCCATGTTGACAGCGGTATCTACAGACCTGTTTGCTCAATAGGCAAAATGCAGGTGATCTGTTATGTATTTTAGGTGGGACAGCATGAAGCGCAAAAAGGACTTCATCACCAACAAGGCCAGAGGAACAGGTCGGAAGTAATTTAATCCTGTGGTCCTCGGTTTCCATGCAACAGGGATGATGGTGGAGGCCTTGTCACATAGCAAATGTCCAGTGAGGTGAAGATGTCTGTGAACACAGGAGACAGCTGATATGTGCAGTGCTTCGAGGTCGATGGAGAGACTGAATCTGGCCTAGTTGCTTTGCAGGGTTTCTGCCTCTTGATGAGTTGGTCGACATCTCCTCTTTCGATGGAGAGAGATGTTACTAGGGGAAGGGAGGAGGGGAGCGTTGAAGTGTGAAGTTGTGAAGGCTGAGGCTCCTACTGAGTTGTTGGTGGAGGCAAAGTCAGGTCTGTTTCTATCTCTTTAAAAGAAGCAGTAGAAGATGAGGCATTAGCAAACTGTAGATGGTTATGAAGTTCCAGGTCCATCCCTCAAATCATTTGCTCAATTATCTTCTTGTTTTTGGATTTCTCTCCCAGATGCTCTTCATCTGCTGCATATAGTATTTTAGGCCTGCTATTTCCCAGTTATGGCTATTACGTACTCCACGTACTCTAGTTGTTCTTGCTCCCTAGTTTTGGAGTTCTCCACACATCACCCGGCAGAACTTTTTCTTGCAAGGTGTCTGAGAACTGTATGACTGTGTGATTGGTTAGATGTTTTGCGGGCTGGTAGCTGCAGTATGTTGTGAGCTCCAAGAAACTGATATTCAGTATAGCAGCTGTCAGGGATCATCATACTTTTAGTTACTCTATGCTTGCTAAAAAACGTAATTTGCAGAACAATTTTGTCAAAAGACTAGCCGAAATCCTATAAAAAGTTGTTTTTCGCCATCAATCCCACACATCAGTCCAACTAAAATACTTTATTCACCCTGTTCAACTTGGGTGGTATTGAGCGGTCAAACATGGTGCCTTTGTTAACTTGTTTTCCCCATTTCTCAACAATTGTGGATGACAAGAAGAAATCATCTTCCTCTTCTCAAAAATCTTGTTCCCTTGTGTTTTTTTTGTCATTTCAAAAACTGCCCTACGTGACTGTCGTGTTGTGTTAGGGTGTGACAGTCAGGGTTGGGTAATTTTCAGTTAGTTGCTGAAGTCAGTGGGGATGGGCGTTAAGGCTAATTTTGATGATATTTCAGAGCATTTTGATGATAACGATACATTTCGCAGTATAAAAAATAACAAAAAAGCAAGAACAAATCATAGTTATTTATTTCAAATCCAACACAAAAACTTAAATTCAGTTAATAAAAAATAAACAGAAAGCTAAAGAGCCTTTAAGCATTAATGTGACAATAAATATGCTGCCTTTAAATGAAGTATAATTTCCAAAACTTGTCACAAATGCTGAAAATGAATTAAAATCTGCCTGAAAGGATTGTTCATCATTAGCAGAATATAGATTTTTATAATCTTTTTTTAGTTTTCAGATTCTTATTCAAGAATACAAGCCTGTTCAAGCCTGGAGGGCAGCTGTGGCTCAGGAGGCTTAGGAGGAAAGAGCAGTTGCCCACTTTTGTGAGGATCATTGGTTCAACTCCATGTTCCTCTCTAGGCCACATGTCAAAGAGTCCTTGGACAATGCTATGAACCCCAAGTTGCCCACTGGTTTGCATCTGGTGTGCCCACTGGTGCAACCAGAATGGGGAATGACACGTAGTGTAAAGTGCTTTGAGTAGTCAGCCTTACAAGAACAGTGCATGTACATTTGCATTCACTGAAGCAGTCTCAGAACAGACCTGTTATAGGGAATACAGTGGGGGAAATAAGTATTTGACCCCTTGCTGATTTTGCAGGTTTGCCCACTTACAAAGAATGCAACGATCTATAACTTTAATCATATGTACATTCTAACAGTGAGAGACAGAATCCCAAAGAAAATTCCAGAAATTAACGTCATGTGAATTTATAAAAATTGATAACCATCTGATGAGGAAAAATAAGTATTTGACCCCCTGGACAAACAGCATGTTAATATTCTATAGAAAAGCCATTATTGGCCAGCACAGGTGTTTATAGTTGGTGACAAGGTTTGCGCACATTTCGGCAGGGATGTTGGCCCACTCGTCCCTGCAGACAGCCTCCAAATCATTCAGGTTCCAAGGTTGTCGCCTGGCAACTCGAATTTTAAGCTCCCTCCAAAGATTTTCAATGGGATTCAGGTCTGGAGACTGGCTAGGCCACTCTAGAACCTTGATGTGCTTCTTCTTCAGCCACTCTTTTGTTGCTTTGGCAGTGTGCTTAGGGTCGTTGTTGTGCTGAAACACCCATCCTCGACCCATCTTCAGCTCTCTCACTGAGGGAAGGAGATGTTGGTCCAGAATTCCATCCTCCCCTCAATACGATGGAGTTGCCCCGTCCCCTTGGCTGAAAAGCACCCCCAAAGCATGATGTTGCCACCACCATGCTTGACGGTCGGGATGGTTATCTTTGGGTTGTACTCCATGTTCTTTGCCCTCCAAACACAACGAGTTGAGTTGAGGGCAAAAAGTTCTATTTTGGTCTCATCTGACCACATCACCTGCTTCCAGGACTCTTCTGAGTCGTCCAGGTGGTGAATGGCGAACTTCATGCAGGCCTGTACATGTTTCTTCTTGAGCAGGGGGACCTTGCGTGCGCTGCAGGATTTCAATCCATGACGGCGTAGTGTGTTACCAACAGTTTCTTTTGTAACTGTGGTCCGAGCTGCCTTCAATTGATTATTCAGTTCCCCCCTTGTGGTTTTGGGATGATTCCTCACCGTTCGCGTGATCAGGGACACCCCACGAGGCGAGATCTTGTGGGGAGGCCCAGACCGAGGGAGGTTGGCGGTGGTGTGGTGCTTCTTCCATTTCCTGACAACTGCACCGACAGTTGATCTTTTCTCTCCAAGTTGTTTTCTGATTCTCTGGTAGCCTATCCCAGCCTTGTGCAGATCAACAATCTTGTCCCTGATGTCTGTAGAAAGCTCTTTGGTCTTGCCCATGGTGGTGATGTTGGATGCGTGTTGTTTGGGTGTTGACAGGTGTCTTTTATACAGGTAACAAGGTGAGGCAGGTATATTTGATGTAGATAATTAGTTGGGATTGGGAATGTGTCTTAAAGAAAGACTAACTGGCTTGTAGGAGCCAGAATACTTGCTGTTTGGTAGGGGGTCAAATACTTGTTTTTCCTCATCAGATGGTTATCAATTTTTATAAATTCATATGATGTGAATTTCTGGAATTTTCTTTGGGATTCTGTCTCTCACTGTTAGAATGTACATATGATTAAAATTTTAGATGGTTGCATTCTTTGTAAGTGGGCAAACCTGCAAAATCAGCAAGGGGTCAAATACTTATTTCCCCCACTGTATCTGCTCGTTTGTATTCAATATACCTAATTTTTATGCAAATTCATTCTTCAGCAGTGACGCTTTCAGCCTTGTTTGCATTCAACTTTACATATATCATGATATCATTTAGTTTCCTGGGCAATTTATTTTTACCGGTATAATCTGTAATGATATGATATGGCCTAGCCTCATGTTATAGAAAAAGTTAAAAAGTTTTTTAACTCTGCAGTGTACTTTTGAAAGCGTTCTGCAGTGTTATCAGGGAGTGAGAACCACACTTCCTTGTCTGATGCATACACCTGAAAAAAAGGTTTGCGTTGACTTGTTTGGGCTTGAGGCTGAAGCCGACTTTGGAACCACAAAAGCCCAACCATGGCCTCATGCTCAAGTAGTGCTATGTGACAAAGGTTAATCACACCTCACCATGCTGTGTTGACGGGTCGTTGTTGGTGTCGGGGTTTGTACTTTTTTTTCCGGGGTGTACCCTGCCTCTCGTCCAAATTTCAACTGGAATAGTCTCCAGCGGTAAAGACGATGGATGGATGAATGGCTTGAGTCTTTGAATGTTGTGTGTGTGTGTGTGCGCACATGATGTATGATGCATGCAGCTTTATTTGGAACAGATTTTTGTTCTGCACCACTTCCTGTTTCTTTCATGCAGTCGGGAGTGCAGCTTCACACGTTAGACGCACAGAGACTTAGGAGCCAGATTCAGTTGCTGTGCTAAATTCAGTGGAATATGGGAGGTTCACAGCTTTGACAGCAACTGTTTTTACGACGCTTACTCTGAGCCTTTGTCAAACTACCTCTGCCCACATGTAAATAAAATTACAAGATGAACAAGTTTACTGAAATTACTTTCAGCAAGTCCACAATAGAGCACTAAAAGAATGGATATTTTTAAAAGTGTTTTCCTTTGTTAAAAATGATCATGCAGTCAACATATTGAAGAATTGTGCTGACAAAAAAAGGATAAAAAACCCCCGGAAGGATTCAGATCAACACCAGAAATAATCACTTCTTCTGCTGACAATTAAATTCTTCACCAAGTTTCATAAAATTTGGCTTTTGCAGTTTTTGCTCAATCTTTCCAAGCAACAAGAGGAATCAGAAACATCTGTCTTGGCCTTTATCTTTGTGGAGTAACAAAAAAACCTTGCTAACAGCATATCCTCATGGAGGGTGTTGCACACATTCCCATTTGAAAGCAGAGAAGCCCTGCAACCCCACTCAGATGTGCAGGTCACTGGCCTGAGGACTGGGAGGAAGTACACAAGTGCCACCTCAGTGTAACGTAATTAAGGAGGTAGTGAATTTTCACCTTCCACATCAGCCTCCACTAGGTCATAAAAAGATAGTCTGCATAATTCAGTTTTACAAAAGTATAATTGTTGGGCTCAGCTTTGATAGCAGAATCCATACTAAGTATAATCCTCAACATAATGGTCAGTTTTATTAACCAAAAAGTACATTTTAAAAACTGAAATGTATTTGAATTTAATTCAATTAATTAAATGTGAATTAAATTGTGCTTTTATGATCATTATTTAATTTGTTAGCCGGAGTGCCAATCACAGGCTCTTAAAACCTCCAAATCTTTCCAATAAGTAGTTGCTGGTGCAGTGAATAGATTTAACATTCAAACCTTTGACCGCTCTAAGTGTTTCGCCGCAGTTAACAGCTGTTAATTATACACCCACTGCCCAGTTTGTCAGACTGTCGTTTGGTTTTCATCCACCTTAGCCGTGTGACCTTGTCTTTGGGCTGAGGGGAGGAGAAAGAGGTGACATTAATGGCAAATTTCCTAATGTTCAAACTCCTCTGTTTTATGTTCTCTGCACATACATGGAATTGTAATTATTAGTTTAATTACCTCTTTGTCGTTACAGCAAGGGCACATTTTACACACCACGTTCATGCACAGATTCATTATGAGGGGCTGAGGGGGCCAAGGGTATCAGTTGTCCCTCTCCAAATACTGCTTTGTCATAATGACAGAACAGTTTTTTGTAAATTATGTGTATAAAAGTTGTGCTACTTTTATACGGACTGAGCCCTTTCACATCTTCCTGCAGCTTTTGTCCGTGTAACAAATAGAACCGAGGTGCCGCCTCATTACCTCCACCCATGTCTTACAAATTCTTGTAAATTAAATGGATCATCACAATGAGTTTTCTGTCTTTGTTTTGGCAAGGAGACTGAAAACTCAAACAGCCAACTAGATTTGTAGAAAGACAGATCTGTGAACATTTTTTAACAGCTGAGGTGGCTGCAAGTACAGAGACTTATTAGTACAATTATCCAGCATGTGGCTTGTGTTAATGTCCAACTGTGGTTGTTGCACAAAGCACAAATACTGTACAGTATTTTACCACCCAGCACACAGTCTGCTGGCACTGATGGGCTGTGAGCTGACTGTTGTATTCTTGTTTCAGATCTGGAAGCGTTGCTACTGACTGGGGTGAGATTCACTCCTTTGTGAAGAACCTTACTGAAAGATTTGTCAGGCAAGTATAAAATCACTTATGCATTAATCATACTTTTGTTGAAGTAAAAAGTCAGTTTGATAAAAGCAAAACTTTGATTTTAAGATATTAGTTAAATAAGACAAACAGATGAAAGAAGTTTTTTTAAAAACAAAATTTGGAATAAGGAACATAGGTTACATCTGTTTGACATCAGCTCAGTTTTATGTCATCATTTTCAGATTTGAAAGACTTCCCACATGTTTTTAAAAGAATCAGTTTGCACAGTCCGCACCATCCTTTTTGGCCTTAATTAATAAAGAGACAAAGCTGTAGATATGGGCCTGAAACGTTCAGCTTGCATAATGTTTGAGTCAAACGGCGCTTGCCAGCACAGTACAGACGGTAGCGACCCAGCCAGAATGAAGTGGTTGGTTGAAGAAAATAGCAAAGGCACCAGGTGGGAGTGGGTGGCAGAGAGGAGCAGTCTTCTGGGCTGTGAGAATGGCCATTTGCACCGGGGGGGTCCGGCTCCACACTTTTCCCCTGCTTCCACCACAGAACGGCTGACAGGGAGACAATGTACAGTAAAGCAAAAGAACACTGGAAGGCAACAAGGACAATCTGCTAAACAATGCTCGCTCACCAAGAGCACTTCTGTTCCTCCATGTGGAGCAAACTGGACTATTTCATCACCCCCCTTGACTTGAAAGGGAAAAAAAAATCCATATACCACCCTCCTATTTGTCTTTGGCTTTAACATTATTGCCTATTTGTCCCAAGTTTTTCTTACTAATAGAAAATATTGGTTCAATGGTTCAATTGTCTCAGATATAAAGTCAGTCAAAATCTTAAAGTTTTACATTGAGATGCCGCCCACCATTTTCATTGGTGACTTCACGTGGTTAGTTTTTAGTCCACAGATAACTGTGAAACTTGCAGACAGGATATAGATGAATACGGCTGTTGTCGCTTCTCTGCCAAGTCTGGTTTAAAGATTGTGCTATGATTGTGGAGGTAGATCGCGACTGGGCTGTGTGTCATGTGGGTGAGAAATATCAGCACCTCTCCTTATGCTCCGAAGGCTTCACACCTCTGAAGGAAACACTTGTGCTTAATTATCTAAAGTTTGACTTGCTTAGTTGGATGGCATCTGTGTGAACTCTGTGTCCATGGCAGGAGTGGGAAGTCACTGATTTAAACTGACGCAAGTACCCAACCAAATTATTGGTAAATTTGGTACTTTGCTTCATCGTTTCTATCCTGGAGACCTTGTACAATTTCACCTTTTTATGTATTTCCAAGTATTACTTATTAGCCATTGTGTAAATGAAAGGACCCTCAGCTGCAACGAAGTTCAACAAAATAATTTTGAAAACAGAATAATTTGGATTAAAATGAGGATTTGAGTTAAAAACAACTCAAACACAGAGAGAGTGCATCGCACATTTCAATATAGCATGCAACTCTGGACCCACAATACAAGGCAGGGAAGTTTTCAGTCACGTTTTGGACTCGGGTAGGCACTTTCTACGTTCGTCTGTGTTTGTATAGTTTTCACAAATTTAAGCCGGGTATTTACACTGAAACCACCTGTGTTTGTAAAGAAAGAAATCTGTTAACATCTTATGAGCTCTCTGATATAGCAGAGGGATGTCGAACATAAACAGCTCGGATTGTGCAGAGAAGTCTGAACGAGCAGCTGACACTGTGGTCAGAGTATATAACTGACACCCACTAAAAGTCACAGGTACAAGCTTATATACTGGATAATATTTCTATAAATATATAAAGTTTTTTCAAGCAGGATGTTTGTGTGACTCATTACCACCACATCATGTTTTATTTATTTATTTATTTTTTCAGTTCCGCCGAATCTCCTTTAAGTCATATGCTAATATTAGATGACATTAAAAGAGCTCCTTCTGTTTGCTTAATTATGTATTCATCTCTAATTCTCTTCAACTGAAAAGAACTCCTAATAAAGCTTTAGATAAAACTGTCACTTACACTGACTCCTCACTGGATGTTGTAAGCAGCTCACATGTTTTGCTTTGAGGGTGGCTGATGAAAACGACAGATGGAAGCAATGATTTTTTGGAGGAAGGGAAGAAAAAATCTTATTTACAGTAATGTAGGGACTTTAATGTGATTGTCTAAAGTCGACGTGTAAATTAAATTTACATTAGCACGGGTGTGAATGATTTATTTATTTATTTCAAGAATTTTTTCTCTTTTTCTTGGCAGCCCGCGATTGAGAGTTTCATTCATTGTCTTCTCATCCAAAGCCACAGTCCTGTTGCCTCTGACTGGAGACAAGTAAGGAACCCCAAATTCACACATTTGTTTCTGAACACAACCATACTCAGCAGTAATCTCTGAGGAGAATTCACTGTACTTTATATGAAGTGCTGACAGCTATCAAGATCTTGACAAACAGTTTGAAAGAGGAGGGTCAGTACTTTGAAACTAAATGTTGGTCATGTTTGATTTCTATTTTAAATGGAAAAGTTGTGTATTTGATTGGTTATGGAACAAACTGAATAGCATTATTCAGAAATAATCTACGATTGACGATCGTACAGATAGACTAAGCTGTATTTTATTTGTCTTCTCGTAAATCTGGACTTGGCCTGCAAAGGCCCTAACTGTATTTTATCATTACAGTCAGTTTTATAGAACTATACTCACACACCCAAGATTTTCTCTCAACTTTAGGCATTTAGCATTAACCAATAATTATTTTTGCATTTTGAGAATGTGGTTCCAAAGAGAGAAACACACTATTTTACAAGGTTTATAGTTTAAAAAATCTGTATTATTTTTAATATTATTATTATTATTATTATAAAGCTGTTACTGGCTAAGGATTTTCTGAATAAGGACACATTTTTCGTTTCAAAATAAACATTTATTCCCACTGATTTACCTTAACTTGTGATTTTGGGTTATAGTTGTGCAGAAATAATAAAAAGGGTTCACAAAAATGTACAATTTGTGTTTTTGTAGCCTGCAAAATAAAGTCAATAAGCTGTTGATGGAGATATTAGCACATCTATTTTTAAACAACAACGCAGAAATAATTTTGATACATTTTCAGGACTTTTTGTTGTTGTATGTTTAGTTAAATGAAAAACATATTTGAAGTTAGTTGTACAAAGATAAAAGTCACCGTCTTACTTAGCTATTTATGCAATCAGGATGAATGAGCCAACTTCCCCTTTCCTCTTTGATGCAACAGTATTTGTCTCTTTAAAATGTTTATATCTTGTAATGTTCCACTGTAGCTGTTACTGCAAGCATACAGCACATCCTCTGGATTTTGAAATTAATCCATCCAAGTTATGATAAATTAAGGGCTAATAGGATTTTCCCGGCGGGGGAAAATAAAAAGTTAAATCAAACATGGAAGAAATGCCAGTACATTTCACCACCGCATAATGCCAATCATTTATATGATGCATTTTTTAAGATACAAGATCCAGGAAGGCCTGGAGCACTTGAAAAAAGTGATCCCTGCTGGTGAAACATACATGCATGAGGGAATCAAAAAGGTCAGTTTACTCACCTTATTTCAACTTTCTCCACTTTTACTGTGTCCAGTCACTGACATGTGATGACATTTTTTTATTTAATTAATGACCAAAGGCCCGAGAACAGATAGGAAAACAGTCGTCCCAGTCCTCCAGCATCATCCTGGCTTTGACAGATGGGAAGCTTGAAATTTACGTTCATGAACTCACCGTGAATGAGGTGAGGTTTACTCTTTACCGTTTTCTGAGCCCATCACTCATGGGGGTTTACCACAAAGATGTTTCTATCACTTGTTGTGATTTTTAGTCTACCTGCTAACATAAGTCTGAATCAAATTTAAACACAACCAGAAACGTTACATATGTTCAAGTGCCATACTATTCCTCTGTTCATTTTCCTTTATCCTCATCTTGATTTTTTGTTCCCCCTCTTTTTCCTCACCCTGTTGCACATCATCCATATATCATGTATCTGAACTGCAGGCTAATGAGGCAAGAAAATATGGCGCTCGTGTTTACTGTGTGGGTGTCAAGGACTTTGATGAGCAGCAGGTATGAAAGCTTTAATATTAATCTGCAAACACCAGAGAAGCCTGTTACTGAATGTGTGCTATGTGATTAGAAATTTTGTACGACCAAATTTGCAAGCTAGAGGAGTGTTTACAAAGGTAAACAAATGAAAAAAAACAAGTGTGGACACATAAATGAAAATTCAGTATGCCAGTATAATACAAAACACAAATCTGATCAGTTCTTACCAGCTCTGAGTACCTTTATTACTCTGAATCCTTCCAAACAAGCCTTCTAACTACTTTGAGGAGTTTCAGTACTAGTTTTCCAGAATTTTCCAAGGACATTCCAAAGTCTAATTTTCTCTCAGGATGATCCCATTAATGTTAAGGTCCAGGCTCTAGGCAGGATTCATCCCTCCATCAGACTTGTTAGTTTCCTTGACGCAAGATATGAAGAAATTGGCATAGTCTAAAAACTGGTTCAAGGTGGCTGTAAATTGTTATGACCTAGCACTGTGACATGGAATCATTTAGCAAGACTTTAGATTGGTAACAGAGGATTTAAAAAGAGCACACACACGCTGTTGAATGCATGCTCAATATATGAGAACAATTTAATGTTCAGTGGGTGGAACAAGTGGCAAATGGGAAAAAAAGGCACGACATGGTTTTAATTTAAGTAAACTAAGCTGCACACTAGCAAATAAAGTGAAGGAAAGTTCACTGTGAGTACTGTGGACCTTTTGAAATGGAAAACAGAATTTTCACAAGCTGTGAAGTCGGTGATTTTGAAATTTCACATACGTTTTCAATCTTATCTTTAAGTGCTGTCCATTCATCAGAGCTGAACCAAAGTGAGTGATGTATTTATTCAAACAAAGTTCCCCTGTTACCATTGGTAGCAATCCTGCCACAAGCTCTTATCAAGTCAGAAACAAAGGCAATATTGCTGTCGATTTGTGCTGCAGTCTTTTTTTTTTATAGTTGAGCAAAGTGTTTGCTGCAGTCACGCCATCTGCTATATCTCCTCCTGCCCATGATGTGAACGGAAAGGCAGAGCTCACTCTTAAAGAGGAAAACAGATAAAGAAGAAAGCAATGTTAAATCAGCAGCACTCCTTGTTTACTCCTCTCTTTTGTGATACCAACAGCTTGCTGAAATTGCGGACACCAAAGACCATGTGTTTCCTGTAAAAGATGGCTTCCACGCTCTCAAAGGCATTGTTGATTCTGTAAGTTTGCCTTCTCTTTCTCTCTTTCCCAGTTGGTCCGTGTTTGATTTTCTGTAATAATCTGTTAAGACGCATTTCGATCTGATGCAACAAGATGCTTTGGCTGCAAAGTGTAACCTATTAGAGTTTAAATGTGTTTATTTTTTAGAAATTCTCAAGATTATAATGGTGCAGGTAATTTGCCAGTGTTAAGTTTAAGTTGCATGGTGGATTCGACTCCTCATTCGGTCCTCATTTAGCAGATAGAGTAAGAAATGTCTTTGTCCTGTGGTGCAAATTACACTTTGAAAAAGTTTTTCTGAATCAATTTCAGTTTTTTTTTGTGTTGGACATCAAAATTCAGCGAGCAGCAGTGTTTCATTAGCAAATTCTTTTATTCTACACGCAAAAACAGCTTAATGAAATCCAGCAGAATACTAAAAACACATCCACTTAGATTATAAATGTCAGCAGTAAAAAACTGTCACAGAGTGGTAGTTTCTCAGACGCGTTAGCACACAGTTTCCCATGAAGCCCCCTCATCCTCTGCCAGCCAATTAGTGTTACTTTCCATTTGCTGCAGCTTTTAGGGGTTGAATGCAATCAGCCAAGGCGGGGGTTTGCAGGGCAGCCGTGCAGAGCACTGACCTGAGCTGGATTTACATCTGTGTCACAGCCGACAAGGCCGGGAGTGTTCAGAAAGAGCATTGTAACATTGAGCTGTCCGACATGCAGCTGTAAGGACTCAAAGCCAAGGGGTGTGACTCGATTCTGCAGTATGACGCAGACGCTAGAAAAAGTGTTCCATTAACATGCTGTTGTATAAATAAGTAAAGTCTTTTTTCAGAAAAAAACATCCAAACGAAATTATGAATGCCAAATGCATATTTCATTTTTTTGTATAACAGGGAATGTATGTGTGACAAAGCCAGTCAGTTTTATGATCGCTGCATGTTTTCACAGAAGTTCCAAACCGAGTTTAAGTGATCTTAAGCTAATATTTTGGCTGCAACATATTTCATTGACCACAACAAATATTATATTAACCATTTCATCAGAATAAAACCTGTACTTTGATTTTAAGAAGGATGTTTTATTTCTAGGGAACATTTCAGAGCGGCTTTTGATGTAACTGATAGGATGACTATAGGCTGTGGTAGAGTTCTTTTTATTAGTGATATCTAGATAAACTCCAACGAGATAAATATTTGTTTTTCCTTTACCTAGACCAGGTCATGCCAACAGTCTTGTTCACAATTTTTTGTTATTATCATGATTTCTATTAATCTCAGTGATTTCCTCAACTGTTTATGGAAACATCCAGTAACCCGTGAAAAAGCTCATCCCCTCCGTCCAGTCCCCTCAGACAGGCGTTGAGCACTGTAACGCTTTCAGCATCCAAATGAAAAGAGGAGCATTCCTCTCTGATTAGTAATACTGAATCCCTCACTAGTTGGCCCCATCACTTTGTTGTTGGATTGTGAGGATTTCAAATCATCTGTGCCGCTTTTTACTGCAGGCTTCTCTTGTGTCAATGATCAGAATGACAAAACTTACAAAAAAGAAAAGCAGAGCTATGCCGGGTTTCTAGACACAATATCCTTTTATTTATTTATTTATTTTTGTGTACAGCATTCACCCTTTGTCATCTGAGCTGCAGGCCTTTTTGGAAAATCATAAAATTCAATGCCACATTGTTATCGCTCACATCCTTAAACTGCTGAACGCAACAAGCTGTGCTTAGTAGCTTTATAGTCGTGTGCACTTTAAGCTTTTGCACAACAGAATGCCAATGCCCTCGAGAAATGTCCCTCTTGATTATTTCCGTTTTGCTACTATCAGCCTCTTAGAAAGACCAACTGGCTCAGCTCTGGCTGAGATAAGTGGATGACTTTGGGAGTCTGCCTCTGTTTTTTTCAATACAGCCTGTAAATAATGTTTGTCACAAGATCCCAGAGAAATGAAAAGTAGAGAGCTTCAATCTTAACATTTGCAACTTATTTAGCAATATCTCCCAAAACTCATATATTATTTGTAGATAACTAAAACATCCAAAGTAGGAAGCTTTTCTTTGATAAATATTGCTGCCTCCATGCTTATTGGGCAAACAATGTCACTCCTTGGGTCTTCTTGGTCCTGCTATTATATTCAGTTTAGCTTCTTAGATTACTGCCAAGGAAGTAGAAAATGGATATTATAGAGTTGAAATTAGACAGGAAAATAGTGTTACAGGGGAACAGCAGTGGATCCATTTCCTCCCAGCTGTCATACAACCCTCTTTCCACTTTACAATTTCATATCAAACCTTCATCTCTCATAAGGCAGATAAGGCTGATGTAAACAACCGTCTTCCACTTTTCAGATTGAAGTTTCGTTCTACATCGAATGAAAGGTTCAAGTGTCCTCTATTGGTGTTAATATGCTCACTTTTACTGACTGAGCTGGGATTTGCATGGTTTCTTCTTTGTTGATTTAATGAATTGTAGTGGGAAGTGTGGCTCCATGACAGTGGGCTCACATGGGCCTCTTTATATGATAATGCAAGATCCCAGAGGTTTTTAATAGAACTGAGGAACAGTAATAGTCTTGCATAATTTTCCCATAAAGGCTGACACAGCTGCTGTTTTACCTCCTGTTCTCCTCACTGCTGATATTCAGCATCCGAGGCCCTGATCAGTAGCAAGACATTTCTCAGGTGTCACACCCTAATCTGTTTTCTAAATCTGACTGAAATGATAACTGCTAAGAGTTGATGTATTTATTCTTGGCGGTGAAACAGTAATGTACCCCATTTCAACCTTTTGCCCCATGCAGATACTGAAGAGATCATGCACAGAGATCCTAACAGTGGAGCCCTCCAGTGTCTGCGTCAATGGTAAGATAATCCACTTGGTGATGCCAGTCCCGTGCACTGACATTTATATTACCAGAAAAAATATTTTTTTTATACTCTTGCTTAGTTATGTTCTAAAAATTTACAAAGGAAATAATAAACACATCTCGGTTTGAAGCAGTTGGGAGTCAGCTGAGTTTGCAGCGGAAGATTTCACAGCAGAAAACTCTTAGACTCCTTTCTTTCCAACTCAGACTTTTTACATGTACAGGAGGAAACCACCTGAACAAGGCTCTCTCCCAGTCATATCTTTATTTTTTGACGTTCCAGAGTCCTTCGACATCGTTGTCAGAGGGTATGGCTTCACCCTGGGACGGAGCCAGGCAGGTATCATCTGCAGCTTCAGTATTGACCATCAAACCATCAGTAAGTGTTGCAGCTGGTTGACTCTTCAATTTCACTTCCACAGAATTGTAATCTTTTTCTGTAAGATTCAAGTGATTCAAGTTGTAAGTTCTAACTCTGAAAAAAGAAAACACAAGATCCATCCTTTGTATGGCTTGCTCTGTTGCCAGAGCATCAAAGTGGAAATTTACTAGCACATGAGGCAATACCATTGCTCCACAATGGGACAGTCATGGACTTGTCGTGTACATATGCAGTTCTGCCTTTCGTTTCAATAAATTAAGATCTGTTGAAACAAAAGTCGCGCATTAAACTTCTTCACATTTGCTTAATTTACTTATTTGTGCAAAGATCTCTCAGTTTTAAAACACAAAAGAAAAATAGTAAATGGAGCTCTGCAGTAAGCATGTGCTCTTTAAATCTGTGTGCTGCAAGTTTTCCCTGGAGACTCCAACTTGCTATCTTGCAGTAACAGACCTCCACCCTTTTCCCCTTCTGTTCTGATCTGTGGATGTCTCATGAAGAACTAAGGAGGCTAATTGTCTTTTATTAAATTAAAGGATGGAAACCCTCTCACCCTACTTGCTGCAATATACAATCTTCTGAAGATAAATATAAAAACCCTCATGCAGAAATGGCTGTTATCTCACAACTGTTCCTTATCTATAGGATCTAAATTCAGCTGAAGAAAGGAGGCTATGTGGGTCACCGTGCTCCTTATTTTGAGCGTGCAGTCTGTTCTGTTCAGAAATCCTTTTTTAAGGAAGCAAACGGGATTTGGCACTCACAGCCAATCTTTTAAAGCTTTCAGTTGGCCGTGGGATCTGTGGGATCGGCGACTGCCAATGACAACACTCAATCCTTGACAAGTTATTTTTGATTTTCAACGTTATAACTCCACTAAAATACTCAAAACATATTTTTTCTTTTTTTTTAAAAAGAACTTCATCTGAATCAGGAAGTGGCCATTAGCAGATGTCTTCCTGTTAGTCCTTTCTCAGTTTAGGCTGTCTCACATTCGCCCACTTGGGGCTATTTATTCCTTCATTGGCTTTTGCATGTGTTCAGTCCAGACCTTTTTAGCAGTGGGGCACCTTATAATTATGGACAAGCATCATGGCAACTATGGAACACATGCCACATATGTGAAACAGATGCTACAGTCCTACATAATCAAACCAGTTGAAGCCCTGTGTGAAATAAAAAAAGAGGGATAAAATGTAATATGAACAATATCAAAAGATTCATTGTCAACCTACCCTGAAGAGCACTTTAAAATAATCCATTATTCTTCTTGGTGATGGATGAATCAAATTATGCACATATTCACCTCCCATCAAGACCTATGGAATTTAAAAAATGTATTTAACTTTCATGTCACTCACAGTTGTATTAAAATATTAAGTTAAAAACCCAGTTCATGTAACAATATAACTGCTACTTAGTTTTTTGTCAGACATTCAAAAACCCTTTCTAATAGAAGCCACTGAGTTCATATAAATACTGCTGGTTTATTGTGCTCATGAGATTAACCATCTTTCCGCTGGTAATGGTGTTTGAATATGACTTTTAATACTTGTAGTTTGAAAAGATGGTAAGGGGATTAGTTGGGATTACAAGACTGTGTAGTTTTAGCACAAAAGAAATGTAATATTTTGTTCTTATTGCTGGGCTGTTATTGATTTTTAAAATCTTGATTAATCTCATAAATTTTTGCGATTAATCACAATATTATGCACGTGATTTAATAAATTATTTGGAAGTGATTGTCACAAAAGCCCAATAACTTTTTATGCAAATATTGGAACAAATTAGGTTCCATTTATTGGAGTATTCTCTTCATATTTTTAAGAAAGGTGGGCACAAACGTAATCAGATCACATAATTTCAAATGAAATACACACCCAAAGTTATTTAATGCTGCTAGGGCAATAAAGAACATTTTGAATTTAAATTATATTTCAGACTGGAAGTACTATGATGATATAAAAGACTCACCATTGCAATGCTTACAGGATTACTTTGTTTTTTGTGTATGTTTTTTTTTCTCTTTATAGCCTTTTGATTGACTGGTGACCTGTCCAGGATATACCACACCTCTGGCCATTGAAAAGATATTACAGTTTTACTACTACTTTCCAGGAAATGTTAGTCTTTTTTTGCCAAAGAGCAATGTGACTTAGTAGGAATCATCTGACCAAGAAAGTGTCACTTGACAAATCACAATGTGATGACTTTGTATTATTTTGGAGCAGGTGATATTATAGAACAGATTACTTCCTGTTCTAAAGACGGTTCCAGTGCTGTGTTTTATGTTGCTTAGTTGTCAAACACAAACACATACATGTATAACGCATGTGTAGTTTATTTGTTTAATTCAAAGTCATGTTAAGATAATTTATTAAAGAATACAGTAAATTAGTCGCTGCTTTTAAACAGAGGACCTAAATGCTTTGTCTTATTTTCAAGTTAACTATTTCATACAAGTCTTTCTTTTTCTTCTTCCAGAACAAAAGCCGTCCATTGTGAACAATGACTATCTCCTGTGTCCTGCTCCAAAGCTGTATGAAGTTGGACAGTAAGTAGTTAGTTTTGCGGGAGAAAAGCTCTTAAACTCTCCAATGTCCAGATGTTGAAACTGCAATTTAACATTTCTATGTTTCTGTCCCATACTCATCAGTACCAGGCCCTAGCTGTTTCCTCAAACCTTATAACAAAAATTTCCCCCAATTTTCTTTGCTCTTATCGGTTTCATATATTCTGTTCATTAGTATCTCTTTAAGCACCTGTTTATGACTATTCGATGTCCAATAAACAAGGGAAAAGCTTAATTTTTCAGTAAGTCAGGAAAATATAAAACATAAGCAGAAATAATGGCTGTGATCATGCACAGTATGTGTAAAATGCTCTTAAAATTGATATATCAGTGTTTTTAGACCTACTTTCTCCATGACCTGGGAAAGCTGACAGAAGATCTGTGATATTC
>JABUIW010000034.1:2588105-2603564 GCA_013363375.1 Menidia beryllina | reverse complement strand
TATCAGGAAGCTTATCCAAGTCTACTTTTTTGTGCAACCATGCACACAGTGTTAACATTTCCATTGTTTTTTTACAGGCTTTTAGATGTTTGAGGCTTCTTGTTTTTCTCTATATCTTTTCTGCCAATGAACAACTTCTAAATCTATAAACTGTATGTTAATGGATGGATCATAAAGTGTAGACAGAAGAACAGTGCATACATATAACACATCAACAGGAAAAAAAAGAGTGCAATTATGCATTCATTCAAGGCTGCCGAGTTATTGTTTGATTTTAACGCCATCTCTTATAATCCCAAACCATAACAGATGATTGCTAAGGCATTCTAGATGGAACAACAGATTTTAATGTCCTTGCTGACTGCAATCCAATCAAAAATGTATGATTGGGAGTGTTGTTGGCTTCTGAAGGTCTTTGGGCTCTAAAAGAGATTATGAATCATTAGAAGATGGCGATGCTGTAACTACTCCAAATCAACTTGAACCTCACCTCTGTTAATCTCCACATTTTTAAAAAAAATCCTCGCTGCTTAGGAAAACATGTTGTTTTTGCTTGAAGCTGGAAGTGGGATGTGGGGATGTGGGAAAAACATTCAGATCAGTCATTCATGCTAGCTATTCCTTTTTTGCGGGGAATAACTAATATGTTGCGTGCTAAACATAGGATAACGGTGGATAACCGCTTATCCATGTCTTAAATTTACATTGCTAGCCTAGCATGCAGATAAAATACACACATAGGCTTACCTAAATTGGATTATATATATATATATATATATACAGTGGGGCAAAAAAGTATTTAGTCAGCCACCAACTGTGCAAGTTCTCCCACTTAAAAAGATGACAGATGCCTGTCATTTTCATCATAAGTCAACCTCAACTATGAGAGACAAAATGAGGAGAAAAAATCCAGAAGATCATATTGTCTGATTTTTTAAGAATTTATTTGCAAATTATGGTGGAAAATAAGTATTTGGTCAAAAACAATAGTCCATATCAATACTTTGTTATATACCCTTTGTTGGCAATGACAGAGGTCAAACGTTTTCTATAAGTCTTCACCAGGTTCTCACACACAGTTGCTGGTATTTTGGCCCATTCCTCCGTGCAGATCTCTTCTAGAGCAGTGATGTTTTGGGGCTGTCGTTGGGCAACACGGACTTTCAACTCCCTCCAAAGATTTTCTATGGGGTTTAGATCTGGAGACTGGCTAGGCCAGTCCAGGACCTTGAAATGCTTTTTACGAAGCCACTCCTTTGTTGCCCGGGCAGTGTGTTTGGGATCATTGTCATGCTGAAAGACCCAGCCACGTTTCATCTTCAGTGCCCTTGCTGATGGAAGGAGGTTTTCACTCAAAATATCACGATACATGGCCCCATTCATTCTCTCCTTCACACGGATCAATCGTCCTGGTCCCTTTGCAGAAAAACAGCCCCAAAGCATGACGTTTCCACCCCCATGCTTCACAGTAGGTATGGTGTTCTTTGGATGCAACTCGGCATTCTTCTTCCTCCAAACACGACGAGTTGCGTTTTTACCAAAAAGTTCTATTTTGGTTTCATCTGACCATAGGACATTCTCCCAATCCTCCTCTGGATCATCCAAATGTTCTCTAGCAAACTTCAGACGGGCCTGGAGATGGACTGGTTTAAGCAGGGGGACACGTCTGGCACTGCAGGATTTGAGTCCCTGGCGGCGTAGTGTGTTACTGATGGTAGGCTTTGTTACCTTGGTCCCAGCTCTCGGCAGGTCATTCCCTAGGTCCCCCCGTGTGGTTCTGGGATTCTTGCTCACCGTTCTTGTGATCAGTTTGACCCCACGGGGTGAGATCTTGCGTGGAGCCCCAGATCGAGGGAGATTATCAGTGGTCTTGTAGGTCTTCCATTTTCTAATAATTGCTCCCACTGTTGATTTCTTCACACCTAACTGCTTACTGATTAGAGATTCAGTCTTCCCAGCCCGGTGCAGGTCTACAACTTTGTTTCTGGTGTCCTTCGACAGCTCTTTGGTCTTGGCCATAGTGGAGTTGGGAGTGTGACTGTATAAGGTTGTGGACAGGTGTCTTTTATACTGATAACGAGTTAAAACAGGTGCCATTAATACAGGTAACGAGTGGGGGACAGAGGAGCCTCTTAAAGAAGAAGTTACAGGCCTGTGAGAGCCAGAAATCTTGCTTGTTTGTAGGTGACCAAATACTTATTTTCCACCATAATTTGCAAATAAATTCTTAAAAAATCAGACAATATGATCTTCTGGATTTTTTCTCCTCATTTTGTCTCTCATAGTTGAGGTTTACTTATGATGAAAATGACAGCCATCTGTCATCTTTTTAAGTGGGAGAACTTGCACAATTGGTGGCTGACTAAATACTTTTTTGCCCCACTGTATATATATATATATATATATATATATATTTTTTTTTTTTTGCATTTTTAAGTATTACAAAATGTTGGTTGATTTTATTTAAAGTCCCATTCAAGAGAAAAAAACAGAATAACTAATAATGTAATGAAAAATTGTGTGTATGTGTGTGTGGGTGCATATACATATATATACAGTGAGGAAAATAAGTATTTGAACTCTATTTTGCAAGTTCTCCCACTTAAAAATCATGGAGGGGTTAGGTGCATGTCCACTGTGACAGACATAGTCTAAAAAGAAAAAATCCATAAATCACAATATATGATATTTTAAACTATTTATTTAGTATGATACAGCTGCAAATAAGTATTTGAACACCTGTCTATAAGATAGAATTTTGACACCTGTCTATCAGATGGAATTCCATTCCATTTATTATTCTAAATTAGATGCACCTGTTTGAGGTCGTTAGCTGCATAAAGATACATGTCCACCCCATACAAGCAGTAAGAATCCAACTACTAACATGGCAAAGACCAAAGAGCTGTCCAAAGACACTAGAGACAAAATTGTACACCTCCAGAAGGCTGGAAAGGGCTAAAGGGAACTTTCCAAGCAGCTTGGTGAAAAAATGCCCACTGTTGGAGCAATCATTAGAAAATGGAAAAAGCTAAACATGACTGTCAATCTCCCTCGGACTGGGACTCCTTGCAAGATCGGGTGGGATCTCAGTGATCCTAAGAAAGGTGATAAATCAGCCCAGAACTACACGAGAGGAGCTGGTCAATGACCTACAAAGAGCTGGGACCACAGTTTCCAAGGTTACTGTTGGTAATACACAAAGACGTCATGGTTTGAAATCATGCATGGCACGGGAGGTTCCCCTGCTTAAACCAGCACATGTCAAAGCCCGCTTTAAGTTTGCCAATGACCATTTTGATGATCCAGAGGAGTCATGGGAGAAATTCATGTGGTTGGATGAAAACCAAAATTTAACTTTTTGGTCATAATTTCACTAACCTAGTTGGAGGAAGTAGAATGATGAGTAGCATCCCAAGAACACCATCCCTACTGTGAAGCATGGGAGTGGTTGCATCATGCTTTGGGGTTTTTTTTCTGCACATAGGACAGGGCGACTGCACTTTATTAAGGAGAGGATGACCGGGGCCATGTTTTGCGAGATTTCGGGGAACAACCTCCTTTCCTCAGTTAACTCATTGACTGCCAGCCATTTTCAGAACAGAGAGTCGCTCACTGCCAGAGTTTTTTGAGAATTTTGACTGATTTTTCAAGAGCCACAGAATAGTTTGTGCTTTGACTATGTAAACACCGAACACACCAAAAGAAAGAGCAGACTCTCTTCTTTCATCAGGAAAAAAGATTTTGTTTCTACCTTATTCCGTTCTTCTTCGACGTGCGTCTCACCGGCGCCATTTCTCTCATAGCGAACCATTGCGTTTGTTTTTATTTGCTTACAATCTATGCTAATCTCCCATCAAAAGTGGCACAGCTACCTAGAGGGTAAATTTGTTAGTCCATACTCTGTCTAGAAGCCGATATTTACGGAAAAACTTTCGCCGATCGTCCCCCAAGCCACTCGCAATTGAAAAACATAAAAGACGTCTATAGACGTCTTTGGCAGCGAACGGTCGGATTTGAAAAGACGTCTATAGACGTCTTTGGCAGCGAATGAGTTAAGCATTGAAGATGGGTCAATGCTTGGTCTTCCAACATGACAATGACCCGAAGCACACAGCCAGGATAACCAAGGAGTGGCTCTGTAAGAAGGTTCTGGCCTGGCCTAGCGAGTCCCCAAAACTGAGCCCAATAAAGAATCTTTGGAGTGATGTCAAACTCTGCGTTTCTTAGCGACAGCCTAGAAACCTGGGCCAAAATCCTCCTGCAGTGTGTGCAAACCTGGAAACTACAGGAAACATTTGACTTCTGTAATTGCAAACAAAGACTACTGTGCCAAATAATAACATTGATTTTCTCATGTGTTCAAATACTTATTTGCAGCTGTATCATACAAATGAATAGTTAAAAATCATACACAAATCATAATTTTTTTATTTTCTTTTTTTTTTTTAGATTATGTCTCTCACAGTGGACATGCACCTACGATGACAATTTCAGACCCCTCCATGATTTCCAAGTTGGAGAACTTGCAAAATAGAAGCGTGTTCAAATACTTCTTTTCCTTACTGTATATATAAAATTCCCATGAACCATTTAACCTTTTTTTCAATTGGTATAGAAAAGTTAGAGATTCTGATAAAAAAAAAGAGCCTGTAATTATCTCCCACTGTAAATCATAATGTACAACTTCTGCTATGCCCTGATTGGGCCTGAGCTGATACTGACATTACGTGCCTTCCATTTGCAAAAGCCCTGCTTAATTAACTCTTGGCTGCCGATGGTGACCCATTAAGTAGTTTGCTGGTTTGTGTAGTGAGTAAACACATCTGCTGGAGAACTCTAAAAGGATGTGCGACAGATGCAGTCATTCCCTTTTCCACATTCCCTCTTTAAATAATTCACCATTCACTGACGATCCCTGCACCCCGGACCACCTGCATAGAACACGAGAGCCCAGAAACTTCCGTCTCCATCCATCTGTCCGCTTCTGCTCCATCACCAGGACTGCCACACAGGGCACTCCTTTAACATGGCTCTACTCAGCCATAGAAGAATTTCACTGCACATTCCTTCTCTCTTTTTCCCCATTGTTACCATGTTTTCCCACACACGGGGCACTGCAGTTTTTTTTTTTTTTTTACCTCATAATTCCATATTGGTGGGTGACATATTTCAGATGCAGGTCCCCATGATTTTTGGTGCTCAGCTGAAGCTTCTTGGCTTTCTCGGGGGCCAGGGGATAGAGCGCCGCATCTCGCCTCGATGTCCAGGAATCACAATCTCTAGTTGGTCATTGAGCTGTTCAGAAGCATTTGTGCTGGAGGCATCATCTGTGCTAACAGCTGCGCCATGATGCCTGAAACACTGGCATCTGCTGATGCCCCACCCCTCCCACTCCTACGTGTATCCCCATTAGGAAACCCAGCACACCCTGTTGGGGTGTGATTTAGAGGTTAAGTGTCTGTGGTTTCACAGCATCCTCACCTGTGTTTTCACAATTATGGTTGGAGGAGGAGAAAGGAGGTGGGGGGACACCTGCATTACAAAGCAGGTATAGTGGCTAATTCTAATGCTTGTTAATAATTAAAGTGTTCTAGCAGCATCACTCCATCTGTTCCAGTGGGGGTATGAAGATGATAAATGTCGCTTGTTTGATTGTTTTCACACAGACGTGGGGCATGTGCAGTGATTGTTGGCACATGGTGACAACAATGCGACAACATGGTGACCAGATCTGATGCAAGGAAATTATCTCCACATAATTATTCTTCTGTTCAGTTTTCTCAAGTAATTCATTTAACAGTCTATTTTCCCTCAATCTTAAGAATAATTTTTTGAAAATGTTTTCTGAGCTTGCAGTCACATCTGATGCAAAAATATCTGTAATGAGAAGTGAGAATGGGCTTTTGAAGGTTTTCTTCATGTGAAAAGACTAATTTAAGAAATAAAGTTTTTCTGGACAAATTGAATAGAACTTCTCATTAAGAATGTTTGCATTTTAAAAAGCTTTCAGGACTTCAAAGACATTGTAATGTCTCTACTGTATGGTCAAAGTACTCAGAATTGCGCCAGCATGACCTACTTGGATCCTCTAACCAGCTTTTGTTAACTTTTTTCTTTATTTCTTCTTTGATGATTTTGATAAATATTATTATTTATTATATCATTCTAATATATTATATTCATTAGCAAGAGGGTTCTCGGTTTTAGTCGCTGGGGGAACCAGGACATTTCTGTGTGGAGTTTGCACCTTCTCCCTGTGTCTGCATTGGTTTTCTCCAGGTTCTCCGGCTGTCCTCCCACTGTGCATGTTAGGTAAATTGGACACTCTAAGTTGCCCCTAGGATTGATTGTGAGTGCGTGTGATCGTTTTTCTCCGTGTGGCCCTGTGATGGAGTGGCGACCTGTCCAGGTTGTACCCCACCTCTCGCCCATTATCAGCTGGGATAGGCTCCAGCCCCCACCAAAACCAAGTTGATAATAGGCAGTAAAAAAAATAAATTGATGGATGTGTTTAATAAAAAATGAATAAATACAAACTTGAAAAATCTGGAAGTCAAAAACAGTTTTGACTTTAGTGGTCTGCCATATCAAAAAAAATATTTGTGTTCAGACATGGTGGGACTAATGTAGGTAATAGTATTAATGGCTTGGACTGTACAAGCCAATCTAAAGGGAAGACGATACAAAATACCAGAGTCTGAGTCTATCCGAGCTGTCACCATGGACAGGTCACCAGTCCAACACAGGGACACACCGGGACAAACAACTACACACATTCACTGCAAAGGGGTGTTCAAGTAGTCTAACCTGCTGGTTTTTGGATGGTGGGAGGGCATTTGACGACCCAGAGAGATCCTTGATCTTAATTTTTATTTTTGAATTGTATTTGTTTGACCGTTTTCTATACAAAAGTACAGACTTACCTATGTACTTGAATGTGACTGTGATGAATCGTATGACTAAAGTTGTAGAAGTCAGCTAAATTATTTAAAACACGGCGGAAACATTTGTAAATCTGACAACAGATAATTACCCCATAATCAGTCGTACGATTTCTCTCAGGAACAGGTTATAAATGAATTGCAATTACAGATTACAGATCTTTCTTTCCAAATGAAGAATGTCTGACTCTTGAAAACAACTTCTCACCTGGTATTGGCCTCATTTGACAATTTCATCTATCAACTTGTGCCCTGCAAACTTGTGCAGACCGATGACATCTGAAATCAAAGTGACAGGCCTTACATATGCTATGCTGTGAATTATTCAGCCTCCTCAATTTCCACATCTTAAAGGCAAGCTTGAGAGCCATTAGCATCACCGCTGTTTGCCACTCCAGCTGTATTGCATCACAACAGCTTAGTGTCAGGAACGGGATTACTTTCTGACAGACAATGGTGAGCCCAGGGACAAACTTCTTCCAAAATGGAGCCAGAGATCTGTAACTAGAAGACATGTACTACCATTCAACTGGTGTCCCTGGGAACCAGTGTCTCTTCCTATCCAAATGTTGACTCATCCCTGGGCTCTGTGACGATCTTCTTTCTCATTTTCCTTTCTTTCAAACATGATTTCTGAGCCACCAAACTGCGGCAGCTCTCTCCTCAGTGTCACTCACTGGCTTGTATTGCACGGAATTTAAGTGACAGACAACACCTTTAAATTATTCACATCACTTTACTTTAAATGTCACTTAGTTGTCTTTTTCTTTTCTTTACTTTAAACTTTTTTTTTGTTTGATTTTGTCAGTGTGGTTTTTGACATGAACATTGCAGCGAAAGGACATATACTGGAAAAATGGTTCCCTCAAGTGTAGGCTCTCAACAACGGGTAATTTGAGCATAAAAGGAGCATCTTGGGTGGCATGTTATGATTTTTCCGGGACATATTACCAGATGGATTAGATTACCAGATTCATATTAAAGCCATTCTGCTGTCATTTTGTAAGCATCCTATTAGAAGCAATACTACTCAGTTGAGGTTGAATGCCACTGATATTAAACATACCTATTATAACAATGATTGATGAAAATTATAAAGACAGTTGGGTAATTTCAGCAGATCCAGATTACTGCTCTTAACTTGCAGTTTGGGAACTTTCTTGGTATCCTTTTCTTGGTACAAAAGGGGGTTGTTGGTGGGTGTTGGTGGACACACACGACTCCTTTTAAAGCTGACTGTGATTTTTTAAATGGCAAACAATCTGGCAAAATAAGTCAAATGATAATGTTTCAGCAAAATTGCAAAATACCAGGGTCTTCGAAAACCTACATTGCGTAGCATTTCAAACATTCAGGTAGTCTGGAAAAAATGTTTTGTTACAACTGAGGACAAAAAGCAGATATGTGGTTAAATGCAAATATCGTGGTGTGTATTGTACCTATGGAGAGATATATCCTGCCATTTAGGGAAAAAATAGAATGATAGCACAAAGTGAAGTCCAGTTATATAGATTCTGTTCCTCATTTGCTGATTATTGTAACATTCTTTAAAAAAAATAAGTATGAAAATGAGAAGATATATGACTTATGCCTGTATGCCTGTGCAGAGGCTGCCTACTCAACAGTAAATGGATAAATTAGTAGTTGGTGTGTGTGAGGAAGAAAGAAGGTGGTGGTGCATTAAGGATGTCCAGCTTTGTCAGGTGAAGGGGGAGTTGGTTCATCAGTGTAACTCGCTTGGGAGCATTTCTCCTTCACATGACAGGGTCCAAACCTCCAGCTTGATTAACAACTTGCCCACCATTATCACGGATTGGGAGTGTCAGCTAAATTAGCCTCTCCCTTCACCCATTCAGCTCATGCACTTTGTTAACATGCAAGGAACTCGAAACTGCTTTGAGCACAGACGCATGCAGTGGGAGGTGTTTCCTGATGGAAGCAGACGATTTGAGAGTTTTCTTAAGTCACCACAGTTTGTTTTTTTTCTAACACAGGGTTATCATCAAATACAGACAGAAGATTCAGTTTTAGGTATGAGGCAGGCATAGCTTAGTTGATGCTTGACTGCGCTTAGATGTGGAAAATTAAATTCTTAATGAAAAATTATGCTAATAACACCAGACTCTGCATCAAACCGAAAAAATGCAGTGAAATTGCTACAGTATTTTAGTCAAGGACTTATCCAATGCACTAAATACTCTTCACGTCCTCATTTATGTAATTATTTCACCTTACTAGGGCTAGAGCACCTCCAACAAAACAAGTATTTGTTTGTTTTATGTTGCAGCCATTTTGAATGTTATTAATAGTATATTTTACCCTTCTTTATTGCTGTAGTTCTCAGATGTTACAATGGTGTTATCTCATATAATCTGTTGTTTTTTTTCTATGATATGAAGTTGGTTAGACTTTTGTTCTATCAGATTATATATATATATTCATTGACTGCCTTGATAAAACCTGAGTTAATTGTTGATATTACTCTGTTATTTTCCATTTTTTGTTTGTTTGTTTTTTCTGTTTAAAAATATAATACAAATGGGATGAAAAAGGATATATTGGTTACAGGGAAATAACCAGATTGGAGGTAACTACTTAATGAAATCCATAGAATCCATAGGCGCTGCTTTGGGGGGCACCAACAAGTTGAGCAAAGCGCT
This sequence comes from Menidia beryllina, assembly GCA_013363375.1. Taxonomy (NCBI): domain Eukaryota; kingdom Metazoa; phylum Chordata; class Actinopteri; order Atheriniformes; family Atherinopsidae; genus Menidia; species Menidia beryllina. The sequence goes on along the minus strand of JABUIW010000034.1, from coordinate 2,593,960 downwards.
TCCTGTTTTAGAGTTCTTTGAATTGCATGTTAAATATTAATTGAGGTAAACAAGGTAAGGTGTAAAAAAGTCAGTTCAGAATATTTAGAGTACACTGCATAAAAATGGACACATGGTCTGGTTGCTCATCTGTTCAGAACCGCAGGAGAATTGACGGCCCAAGGCACTGCCTCAGGCAAAATCCAAAGCAAAGAGAGAAGTCTTGTTATTATTCTACCACACCATTTTTAATGTCGGCCTCCCCTGTACACCACCACACACTCACAGCTTGCCCCTCACTCACAATACCACTCTGCGCAGTTCTTTCTCCCCTCATTCTTTTTTTATGTCGGAGGGAGGATTTCAAGCGTTTCACTCGCTTCATGTCCTGAATTCTCATTAAACCTACGGTAATTGGATTGGGCATAATAGACATATGGAAATTGTGGTGCCGTTCATCATTAGGGTTTTAATTGCACCCATTTCGGCCTCTGCATTTTTCCCTCGAAATAAGTCATAGGGGCTCACCAGCCTTGTTACTGCTAGTCAACTTACTACAGCCACACACACTGACGGCTGTGATAATGAGATGATTCCTTCCTTCCAGATCAACCATTTATTTTTGCTGCTGTTGTGTTTTCTGTTTAACTTTGAACAGTGTGATAATTTTTTTTCCCACAATTTCTTTTTCGTGGTAAGGATTTGTTGGTGAAACAACCCAATTGCCTCATATATCAGAAGTTAAATAACATTCCAATTAGCCTTCATGTTTGGAGTGTTGAGGGGTTGTGACTAAAGACTTAGTCAAAATGACCAAAATATAATTAGCTTATGCTTTTGGTTTGTCTCTCCCATCCAATGTAGGACAGTGATAGTAAAGCAGTGTTTTTGTTTTCCAGTATACATTTAAAAAGATGTACACATATACACTATATTGCCAAAAGTATTTGCTCACCTGCCTTGACTCACATATGAGCTTAAGTGACATCCCGTTCCTAATCCATAGGGTTCAATATGACGTCGGTCCACCCTTTGCAGCTAGAACAGCTTCAACTCTTCTGGGAAGGCTGTCCACAAGGTTTAGGAGTGTGTTTATGGGAATTTTTGACCATTCTTCCAGAAGCGCATTTGTGAGGTCGCACACTGATGTTGGACGAGAAGGCCTGGCTCTCAGTCTCCACCCTAATTCATCCCAAAGGTGTTCTATCGGGTTGAGGTCAGGACCCTGTGCAGGCCAGTCAAGTTCATCCACACCAGACTCTGTCATCCATGTCTTTATGGACCTTGCTTTGTGCACTGGTGCACAGTCATGTTGGAAGAGGAAGGGGCCAGCTCCAAACTGTTCCCACAAAGTTGGGAGCATGGAATTGTCCAAAATGTCTTGGTATGCTGAAGCATTCAGAGTTCCTTTCACTGGAACTAAGGGGCCAAGCCCAGCTCCTGAAAAACAACCCCACACCATAATCCCCCCTCCACCAAACTTTACACTTGGCACAATGCAGTCAGACAAGTACCGTTCTCCTGGCAACCGCCAAACCCAGACCCGTCCATCAGATTGCCAGATGGAGAAGCGCGATTCGTCACTCCAGAGAACGCGTCTCCACTGCTCTAGAGTCCAGTGGCGGCGTGCTTTACACCACCGCATCCAACGCTTTGCATTGCACTTGGTGATGTATGGCTTGGATGCAGCTGCTCGACCATGGAAACCCATTCCATGAAGCTCTCTGCGCACTGTTCTTGAGCTAATCTGAAGGCCACATGAAGTTTGGAGGTCTGTAGTGATTGACTCTGCAGAAAGTTGGCGACCTCTTCGCACTATGCGCGTCAGCATCCGCTGACCCCGCTCCGTCAGTTTACGTGGCCTACCACTTCGTGGCTGAGTTGCTGTCGTTCCCAAACACTTCCATTTTCTTATAATACAGCTGACAGTTGACTGTGGAATATTTAGGAGCGAGGAAATTTCATGACTGGATTTGTTGCACAGGTGGCATCCTATCACAGTTCCACGCTGGAATTCACTGAGCTCCTGAGAGCGACCCATTCTTTCACAAATGTTTGTAAAAACAGTCTGCATGCCTAGGTGCTTGAATTTATACACCTGTGGCCATGGAAGTGATTGGAACACCTGATTCCGATAATTTGGATGGGTGAGCAAATACTTTTGGCAATATAGTGTATGTCCAGAAATGGCCCACACTGTGAGAATAAGTGTGTTTCTTACTGTTAAATGTCTATGAGTTAACTGATCTGTAACGACAAAGATAAAAGCAAATATCTCAGGGATAATGTCGCTGTGTGCAGTGCTCCACATGTTTTGAATCAGGGCTGCTTAACAGAATCAAATGTAGTTGTAAACTTTTTTAATCTTTCACCAGGACCTTAGATGTTCTTGTTAGCCTGAACAATGGCACGAGTTACATCTCTACTGCCCAGACCATCACTGCTTCCACATGCGTAAGTCTAAATCTCTTTATTTTTTCAATTATTTGAACAGCTCAGATGAAGCAGAGCTGATTTTTTAAATTGTGTTTTATATGTGTGTGTGTACACGGGGATGCAATTGCAACCAGAAAAGAGCCTTTTTTTAATGCAGGTTATCCGACTTTTCTGATTTGAGCAAAACTTCCTCTTCCAATTTATAGAGTTTCTCATGTGAATTTCATAAGATATTATTGTTGGTTTCATTATGTATTTATTTTTTTATTCTTTTAATGCATTTACATAGAATTAAGACCATTTTGAAAAAAACAGTTTCATGTTGAAAGTCAGGAGATTGTAAGCATAAGTTTAAAAATCAGAGCAAATTGAATAGAGTTGTTTTATTTAACCTTATGATCAAAATTTTCATCTGTTTCTCCAGTCCAATGGTTTGGTGGTGGCGATAGTTTTCCTGGTGCTCGTGATTCTTGTAGCTCTGGCCCTCATGTGGTGGTTCTGGCCTCTCTTTTGCACAGTGGTAAGTGTTGCTGCTCAGCTTGTAACCAGCACGTTCACGTTTGTTGTTGTTTTCAGCGATAAAATGAATGAAAACACACATCTTCTGATGACAAGCTTTGGAGCTTTTTTTCCCTATCTGAGCACTTCACACATCTAATTATTACAATTGCAGCTTGTTTGAAGAAACACCCTCAAAAAACAAGCTAATTTAATTGAACTGAAACATATGACATTTATAGATAACTATCAGCTCCGGAGGTAACTTACAGGATGGTACAAGTGTAACTGGATCCAAGCCCACTGAGATTTTGAGCCAGGATCTAGTTAAGGAGGCACGTCCTGCAAATCAGCAGCTGAAGTGAGATCAACTTTTGAGACATAATGAAGTTAGTTTATACAAACAAGGCATTGATTAGACGGAGACGAATGAGGGTGGCAGATTGCCGGAATGTTTCTGAAATCTCTGTTTATACAAGACTAATATTAGAGCCATTTGGGGACTTAGTCAATTTTGAATAATCTCAGAGACTTTTTTGTATTTTAACCACATTACAATTCGTCTAAAATCTGGTTTGAAGTATTTTTCCTAATGCTGTCATTCAGTGTGTTCATTTTCATTTTCTTAATTTTTTTTCTTTGTTCTTTCACCCCTCATTTTATCATTTGCCATTAAACAAAGCTCTTGTCTTTTTTCTCCATATATGTTTCTTAGAGAAATCATTTTATGGAACAAACATTTTAAATTTTTTTTACATAAAATTTGTTTAATTGCACAAATAAAACATGGAAACTAATAAACAAACAGGAACATTAGACAACTCCTATGGACATAAACTTTCTATAACATGGCTTAAAGAAATGAAATAGAACCAGCCATGTTAGTTGAAAAGTAACAACAGAGTAGGGTTAGTCTTCTGTCATACCGTCTCCACATTTTACCCATGGTATTACCATTACCATGACTAATTAAAATGATGACTTGAGCCTCAATACAACCAAACTGTTGTATTGTGCCTACACCGTTCTGAAACTGAATACCAAACACTAATAAAGAAACAATAGCAATACTGCCCGACCGCAGAAGTCGTGTTCTTCTTAGCGACGAGGTCACTCAGTGCGCGACTTGCCACCTTTCTCTCTCAATCTCTCGCTATCTCTCGCTCTCTCTTCAAAGCTGTCACTTGATGATGTCACGTTCATAAACTTCATCAAAAGTTTCACTACTGTGAAACTCTGAAAATGCAACCACATCAAAGGGCTGCAGGACATAGAATTTTTTTTAGCCACTGATTTAATTATATCTTATATTTCATCCCTATCCCTTTCTCTTAAAAAATGGGTTTCAGTACCCATGAAATGGTTTTACCTTTGGATAAAAGGGTTCAAATGAAGAGTAGAATCTGCAGTGTTCAAATGCCTGTTCTTATGTGCACAGATTGTGTCACCATGTACAACATCAACCTTTCATATCCCCAGTTCTTAAGTTCTTGAGATTTGACCACATTACACTCTTGCTGACCAATCATGTTAGTCACAAACATAATGTTGTTGCTATTTGAAAAATTAATTAAAGCATGGTCAGATGAGAAAAATAGGCAAAACATCTATAGGATCAACATTTTGCACATGAGGGAAGCAAATAATGGTATGTGAACCATTTCAATGCAATACTAAAAGCCTCACTTTCAACAAAAAAAAAGGGTTTAGTGGTTATATCATACATAACATAAAGAAAGAAGCATTTGAATTGTCAAAACATCTGTTCAGGCTAAGATGTGAATTAAGTGAATAAAAATGCTGCACTTATCTTCTCCTTGAATATGACTAAATTTAGGCCTAATTTGGTGAGAATAGTAGAATGTCTTATTAAAAACATTTTTTGCAAGCAGATAAATAATTTGAGTGATTAAGTCATAGTGCTTTGTTACGCAGTGCCACACACTGAATTTAAAACACAAATCATTGCCTTTTCTTAACTGTTTTAAATTGCATGGTATCTTGTCTAATTCTTTGTAATCTTGATCTATGTTGCACTAACCACACAGAGACATTTAAGTAAGGTCTATGATGGCTCAACCAACGCTCAGTAATATTAATTTATATAAACACGTAGAAGTCCTGTTAGCTATTGTGGTAAGTAATTCAACATTTTCATTAGTCGTGCACTTTTTCTGAATTCAGTTTGGCAGAGAATGACATTGATTCCTCCATATAGTAATGTTTGTGTATTGGTGTGCCTGGTAATTAAAAATAACTTCCTCAGCGTGTGCTTATGTGTTTGAGGCTGAAAATTAGTTATTCACTGATACCAAATGATTGCCCGGTGTTTATGTCCCTTGTGAACAGAATGTTTGTTTAGTCTTTGACACTCATGGAGATCACTGTTTTAAAATCCTCTACCCTTCACCCACTTTGAGGAAAAAAATAATTCTCTCCCACTTAACCAATTACTGAAATCCACAACAGATTATCGTTCGGGGCTATGATAGAGGGGCTACAGATGGTGAGCACCACCTCTCTTTCTGTGCCTTGCTCTGTCGAGATCTGATGAAGGCACATTTTCCCCTCAACCCCGCTCATCACTAACCGTACCTCACCATCCCCTTGGTTGTTACTCAACCACACCGACCCCTGAAATGATAGACATCACCTGGCTTTGTGGACCTGAAGGGATCCCATCCAGGATGAGATGGAAGCATATTTTGGAAAACCAACAAAGGCATTAAAATGTAAACCCCCTGCAGCATGTCTGGCCGCAGACGTGTTTGTCTTGGTGGAGGGAGCTGCTGTTGCCTTCCATCGAGGGACACGGCAGAAGAGGAGGGCCATGTGTGGCTTGTTAATATTTAAACCCCCAGTCTGCCAGGTTTCAGCAGTCGGGATGAGGCCATGCACACACACACACACACACACACACACACACACACACACACACACAC
>JABUIW010000034.1:2576279-2588095 GCA_013363375.1 Menidia beryllina | reverse complement strand
CACACACACACACACACACACACACACACACACACACACACACACACTCGTTGCCCAATCTCTCTCCCACAAACTCTGTCTTTCTCCTACCCACATGGATTGTTGCCAGAAAAGAGGTCATACAAGCTGTGGGGTGGTAATTTCTTTGTTTATGATTTGTTGGGAAATTAAGCTCTGAATCGCGTAGCCTTTTGTTTAAATCAAACGAGTCAGGACTGGAGATGAAGTTTGGAATTACGTTGCCAGTTTATCCCAATTACAAATGAGTGACTGCGAAATTGGACTCACTTTTGGACACATTCTCAATTCGCATCTTCTTTAATTTTTGTGCCCTTCAGAATGATTTCCCACTGACAGGTTAGCACAAATATTATTTATCTTCCAAATATGCTTCCTGCCACTGATCCATCACAATAAGCCTCCCAAAACAGCTTGACGCAACACCATTTGAGCCTGAATTTGGGAACAAACGGATTATCAAGTCCAGTTATGGAGACGGCCATATGGGGACAGTGCCCTGAGTGCCTCTGATTGGTCTGATTCCCCCCGGTGTCGCGTTTGCAGTGGCAAGCCGCTGGGGCTGGTGTCAGATGGTTAAGTATCCTGCAGTTTAGTTTTTAATTTTGCCACCACATCGCAGACCGCTCACATCTGTCCATCAGGTTGCTGGGAATGAGCAGCGGAGTCCCGTTATTTGTGTAATGCTTTATTTAGCTTTCAACATGTGCAGGAAATCTGCTGCATAATTACTTAATAAAAAGAGATAATCCCATCAACGTAAGGTGTGGCTGAAGTGATGTTAATCAGCGTATGGAGAGGTCATTGCTAGACCTTTATAGGATTTGCGTGCAACCAGTTGTGTCAAAGAAGAATTAATTAACCCTAATTGATTGTTTTTCATCATTCTAATGAGGACAGTGGGCAGGGAGTCTGATGATTTCCCCGAGCTTAACAGGGAATGAAACAGCTGTTTGGATCTATGATATACCATAATCACTCTGCTCCTTTTCCACTCTGAAACCACTTTAGCAGATGCATAACTGGAGTATGAGTCCATGTTAATGGATGAACAGTGGTCTCTTTTCCACACGGTCTTAGACCTGCAATCAGGACATGTCTTAAGTGTGATTGTTTGTCCAGTGTTTATGGGCGACCCATTCTGTATTTAAGGCCAGGATCTGTGATTGTCTGAGATTGAAACTATAAAGGTAGTCTTTATCTCAGACCATTGCTGGGGAAATCTGGGTGGAAAACTGTACAGGAAGGGCTCTGTCCTATCTTATCAAATTTTGTTAATGAGCTTTAAATGATAACAAAGAACGTATAAACATGGAAAAACTTATGGACATTCTGGTAGTTTTTAAGTAATTAAAGAGTAAACAAATCTTCTCTCCTTTTGGATTTTCCTTCCCTTTTCTGACTTTTCCTGCTACTCTGTTTTTTTTTAATACTATACTTGAATCTTTTAACTAGAATTTTGCACTCTACTGATGCTGCAACACTATTTGATTTTCTTCTTTACGGTTTAATGTGTTGTAAAAGAATGAAACAGTGTTAACTGGTAATAGGAGGATTATCCCTGTGTTTGCTTTGTACGATCAACTTAAATATGTAATAGTTGGTTACGAAGGTTGCTGAGGTTGATATCTATGCCGTGCCTCTCCAGTTCTCGATCATGAGTTCCTTTACCACTTTACTACTGGTGCTATGCGTGGGGTTTGAACTCCCTGTCATAAACTATTATATAATTTTGATGATGTACAGAGAATAAGCAAAGTATCTTTTCACAGTTGTCACCGGCTAGTGAGTGACATTTGTCGTTGTATGCAGATTTGTGTGACCGCCTGATTGACAAATGCCAGTGTCAGGCTTCTCTTTGCTTCCATTGCACATCTGAAAAACCTGGTCGAGGCATCTTGTCTTTGAGTGGAATCACATTGTGGACAACCTGCTCCTCAGGTGCTATGTCAGCCACTGTTGTCATGAACAATGCCGCAAGGCTGATCGCTCAGGAGAGGTGCTCCATGGTTATCTGAGTGTATTTTTTCTGCTACTCATTCTGCCTCCAGACAGGACTTGGAACTGAGCCCAAGCCTCCTCCTCTGCATATCATTGGAGCTAATTAACTCCTTTGGACTTTATGATTGGGGGGATTGCTTTGGAGCACTGAACCCCATCCAATTAATTAAAAGCTAAACGGCCAGCAGCGCTCACCCCAAAGACTCCCCTGTCAACAAGTTGATTTTCAGCTTTTCTTTATTTTGCACGGGGGGCCCATGACGTTGGTTTACAAGCAGATTTCTTGTAATCAGTAGTTAGTGGAGCGATTGGGCACCAGTTGCAGTGAGAATACAGCCTAGCACATTTTACATAAGATAAGCTCAGGGATGTCTCCATTTAGCTGTTTCACTGTCATGAATCACCTCTGTCAGCCTCACCTCTGTCTTGATAACATCCAAGTGCATGAGTCATAATGAACTGTGCTGACCTTTGTTTTTTTGTTGTTTTTTCTTTTTTATTCAGGTCATCAAGGACCCACCACCACCTCCTCCCCCTGTCCGTCCTCCTCCACCAGTGAGTATGTCACTAAAGCATTTATGCATTTAAACAGCAACATGAGTGTCTCTTAAAATATACAGAATAAATATGTACTTTTTATGGTAATAATACCTAATTTAACATTAACTTAACATTAAGATAGACTTCAGTACCATTTTTATATTCATATTTATTCGATTTGGCTTTCTGTAATGGGAGCAAAAAGTACTTTTGTCTTTGTAGAGCAAAGCGTAAAAGAAAAAAAAACACCAAAAAACCCCTAGAAACATTTGCCACTGTAGTTGAAAAGAGTATTTTTTGGTTCATGAAATACAGAGGTGTAACTAAATCAATATAGATATCTATATGTATGTTTTGTCAGTGATGTTAAAGAGCTTCTTTTGAAAAGCGTGATTAATTTGCTGGGGAATTAAAGTTAAATAAAATGCTTTTTTCTTGATGATGGCCATTTATCCACAGACAAAGAATCATAGACTGACAAAAATGTAGCAGCTTACGATAGTCTTCCCTCCTGTCTAATCATAACTGAGATATTAATAAAATGTAACTTAATACATGGGACTGCACTGCCCCCCCCCCCCATTTTATTATTGACACTTTGATTAAATGGCCTTTTCTGATAACATTTGAGGACTGAATTTAAAACAAAAGATTTCTCCTCTTTTCCCAGGAACCAGAACCCCTTCCCAAGAAGAAATGGCCAACTGTAGATGCCTCATACTATGGAGGAAGAGGAGCTGGAGGAATCAAGCGTATGGAGGTCAGTGCCAAACAGTGATCCTGAAGTATGTTTCTTCGTCTAAAATGGAACATCCAAAAAAAGATTTATGGAGAAGAATAATTCAATGAGCCAAGACAGCAGGAGATGGGACATGTCTGACAGGTATAATCCTCTAAACTGGCATCATCAGAGAAACCTGCTGATGCTCAAAAGTTGGATGAGTTGTAGAGGCAGTGGGTAGAGTAACTGACTGACCCGGTAGGCCGTCTTCACTCTGCTGATGGCTCTGACATGACAGGCCTGCCATCTCATCCTTGGCCACGCGGGCCTGATTGGATCAACTCATGGCTTGGATGAATGATTGAGCGCTGCTGTCAACTTGACACAACTACCTCGCTCAACTCTCCTCTCTCCTTCCCCCTTCCTTAACTTCTAATCATTCCCCAGCTCCTCTGTTATCTACATCCTCTGAAAGAAATCAAGGTTTAACTGTAAGCCCCCCCCCCTCTTTCCCCCTCCCTTTTTAGCCCTCTGCTGCCTCTCAGCTCTGAGGAAGTTGGTACCATTGCAGAAGACATGTCTCTGCATCCTCAGGGAGCTCTTGTATCTCCTCAGTTTTGGTGAGATACAGGTCTGACTCTCCTGTCTCACGTCTCTCTGTAGCTGGATGATTCTCTTCGACAAGCCTATCTCCATATCTGAACCTTTTCCCTCCCTTGAGCATGGAAAACGACGTGCTTGTTATCACAACAGCTCCTCTGCATCGACATTTAAGGCGTCATGCTGAGAAAACCCCCAGTTTCGCTTTTGCAGCTGCCAATATTTCAAACAATCATTAAGCCTGCAGAGGTGACAACATATCTTTTATTCATAGCAGCTCTATCTTTTTCTTGATGATACAGCAGGCCAGGGATATATCCCAGAGATGATTCTGAAAAGCTGTTCTATATTGTCACGGCTTAACCTACAGCTTGAAAACTGTGTCGCTAATTAATCACCTCTCCCTGTTCATGTGACAGTAGATTTTTTTTCTTATCTCCCCCTTGCAACAGATGTGATGATTTCAATTAAAAAGCAGCGCAGCTTAACTATCAGTGGCTTGCATTCACATGCTCTCAGATGCCCGCACACACTGTTCCATCTGTATTATAAATAGAGAGACATAAATACAATTTTACCTTGTTAAACTCTCATATCGGCCCTGTGCTGGTTAGCCCTCTCCTGTTTTTTTTGGTGGTTTTTTTAAGTATGGTAAGATTAATACTTTCAACTCAAGCCAACCTGATGACTAATTTATCTACTAGGGAAAACATTATTGAGCCATGAAAATATTTGTCAATGTTTTTATTTATTTATTTCCTAGTTATGAGTAATGCCCTATGTACCTTTGAGTAAAACATGTACACCCTTTTTAAAGTGAACAGTCAGATGAAATTCCAAAACTTATGATGGTTCCTACCTTTCCATTCGGACCTACAAGCATACTCGGCATATACAAGGACTACATGACTTAAATTTAATAAAAGATCTTAGTTCCTGATAACAATCATATTGTGAGATCAATATTTTTTTGGAACTGTCAGAATTATGTCCCACTGAGATGAACACAGAGGCTCTTTTTTAAAGCCCTGTTTATCACCATTTATAGCCGCCAGTTTGGTGCCACACCAAAAGACATCTCCGCAGTTCTTTTAACTTAAGATAATAGTTTATAAAGAACAAATGTGATTCCTGATTTCATAGTGTACCTGAACTGTGACGACTTTTTTAGCATTTATTTCACATCTCTGTTTTATGTTTCCCCGACAGGTGCGCTGGGGAGAGAAGGGCTCGACTGAGGAGGGGGCTCGCCTGGAGAAGGCCAAAAATGCCAAAGTGTCCATACCAGAGGATGTAGAAGAGCCAATGATCAAACGACCCACCCAAAGGCCCAACCCCACCAGTCGAGCTGAGAACAAATGGTACACTCCCATCAAGGTGAGCGATTCTACTCACATTCAGATGAACACCTCTGGCTACGTCTGGTTTTTAATTAGTGTATGCTTTATGAACCGTATTCACTTCGTCTTTATTCACCAAACTGTCCAATGTGAATTTTGGCCTTTTCTTTTACTATGTGTACAAGTAGATATTTATTGGGTGATTTGTTCTGTTTTCTTGTTTTTTGTGTAAGCATTGCAGATTCTACATAAGGACATTCTTATTAAGGAGATATTAGATCATATGTCATCGATAGAATACAGCTTGCATCAAAATAAAAAAAAAAATTATATCTAAAATTTCATTCTTGCAAATGATGACATATGTAAAAACATTAACTTTCTGTCTTTTATCAGGGTCGCCTTGATGCTCTGTGGGCTTTGTTGCAACGGCAGTATGACCGAGTCTCCCTCATGCGTCCCACCTCCGCAGATAAGGTAAGTCTGTGAAAGAAAAGTAGAGAAAATGATTTACCTAACAAATCTCTACCACTTAAACTGTATTTGTTAGACAGACTAAATATACAGCTGCATTTGTTGGCAAACTGCAAACAATGACCGAAGCAGACATGTCTGCATTTCTATTAGTTGTCTGTGTCGTGTGAGTAAGTATCATGTTTTTTTTTTTTTGTTTCACAATGCTCCGTCCTGAGGGTGTCATCACTGGTCATGAGTTTAGTTTGTCCAGCTGGACCTGAAATGGATACATTTGGCAGCACTGTGAAATTGAAGTAGCCATTTCCATCTTAAGCTTAAAAGTCCACAAAGCGATCTTATTCATTTGTTGCTGTGTTGTGTTGCAGCTGTTGCACAATACTGCCTCTCAGCAGAAGAAGCTTCTGGCACATACTATGCATTGTGCTGTTATCTAAGTTTGTCTAAATAAACTGCAGCTGCAAAGCATCACTGAGGGAAACGTGACAGGGATGACCTAATATGGTCAAACTCCACACTTTGTCCAATGAGTCAGAGAACAGGAAACCTATCACCACAAACCGGCACACTGAAACCCAACACCCCACAGGAAGAGTGCAGGTTGTTTATACTTCTCTACCACAACACTTAATCTGGAAAAAAAAAAGAAACACACCTTCAACCCTTCTGGTTGTTCATGTAGTTGCTGCATATTTCGCTTGATATGGTTCAAAGACGAAACGTGAATAGTGCATGCTGTAGTGGGTGCTGCGGCTCAGGCCTTATAACAGGAACCATATGAGCTCTGTTTGGAGGATGTGGTCCAACTGTAACCTTCCCAAGGGGGGTATTATTGACATCATACTGTGAAACCATGATATTTATTTAAGGTATTCACATGTTCATATGTCAACACAGTCCACACCCAACGTTTGGGTGTTTCCTATGCAATAAACGTTTGTTCTCTGATATGAGTCATACCGCTTCTGCTATTACCCTGAATTAACAGTTTGTTACTAGTCGGGGGATTTTGAGTTGCGTTATGATGAAGAGTTAACATCAGGTCACCAGGCAGAAAATGTTGGCATGAAGAAAGAAAAACAGTTTTGAAGGTGTAGCAACCAAAGAGTGAAACCCACTGGTAGGCTATCAAAAGAAAAGCTGCCACTGGAACCCTGACTGTCACTTCAACAGAAGAGTCAACCAGAGCGCCGCCATGACTATTTGAAGGGTCTTGGTCAGATACATACATCTCTTACTGATGTATGGTTAAATGTTTATTTATTTATTCACATTAATGACATTGAGCAAATTCGATAACCAATCTTTATATTCTGTTACCTACTTTGCAACTAATTTAAGAAAGCATTTTTCAAGTCCACAAAGTCAATACTGGGTAAAAGCTGCATGTGAATGTTAGTCATTTAAGCTTTGTAACAATTTGTCTCTAGGTTTGTACATGCTGGTCACCCTGAGTGATTTGACACAGCAGATGGTTCCCTCACGATCCTGAAAGAATTCAGGGACAGTCTTGCCTGTCTACATCTGCTTTATTGGAGCTGCTGGCCAAAGCGGAGTAGAGCGAGTTGGTCAGCCTCTAATCTTTGGCTTTTAAGTTTTCATTTGATTTCTGGCCACACTTTTCAGGCCCTTACTTAGTGTTAAGTCATAGATTGTCACGATGGTTATATTTAACAGGTGAAAGCAGTGGATTGTTTTTAATGGTCTCTATGAAGATTAGGAATGACTTCTAATCAACATATAGAGTTGTAGAAAAACAAATAATTGTGATGAATGCTACTCTCATCTGCAGTGTTTTAATCTGAATTTCAGATCATTTTGGTGAAAGAAATATTCTATTTTTCCATGGCAATTTGTGTAAATATTTATCAGTGATTACAGTGCTGTGAAAAAGCACAGTAGTAATATTAATCTTGTTAAATCAAATATCACCTTTCGTGGGGCTAAGTGACTGGTCTTTAATTATATGGATATTGTTCTTTGTGAAAACTAATAAATTCACTTTTTTAAAGTTAGAGAAATAAACAGTGTCTGGTGGCAGGATAGGTATTGACAGCAGTGTGTGTAACAATGCCAGAGAGAAGAGAGGAACATTGGGGGGCGGGGAGGAAGCAGTCAGGGGATGGGATTGGGTGAGCACAGGTCTTTAATGGTGGACAGGAAATCTCCAGGGTCATGAATTTTTCAGCTGCCTGCGTATTCAGGGTTACAAGGACTCATACAGGTGTAAGGAAGCATGTTGTCACAGACATCTGTTCAGCACAGGGACCAGGGTGTCTGTGCCCCCCACACCTCATTGCTAAGCTTCCTCCGTCAAGATTTTTCTTATCCCAGCAGCCTCTTTCCCTTATCCCTCCATCTTCCCTCATCGCTAACCCTGGAACCAGACCACTGGATTGTCAGCAGATGCAGAAGATAGGCAAAAAAATGGGAAAGAAACGTTTTTTTTGGTGTGTTTTTTTTGTCCCGGTCTCACATTTTGTGCCTGAGGGCCTTCAACACCAAAGGTAGAGCGGGGGTGGACACAGCTGCAGTGCCGAACTTGCCCCAGGCACGGATAAAGAGATCTAATGCGGTTTGACTGTGTTGTCGGCGAGACCGGGGAGCCGGGGAGCCACTTCAGAGCCAACTTAGCATGGCAACATCTGCCGCCAGGTTTTGCTGGGGATCGACTGGGGATAGCAGGTAGTGGAAGGTGGCAGAGAGATGGAGGGGAAGCTGGCCTTATTTCTGGTGCTCTTGCTGGCTCTTTTTGAAGAGGCGATAGTGGGAATGCATGTGATGTTTTCTTTTCTTAGTCACTGCTGCCCACTTTAGCTTTTTTGGGTTTTGTTTTCTAAAAGCAGCTGTCCACAAAATGTCAAAACAAGGTGTGTAGCAAATTATGCCACAACATTAAGTCCTCTGTGTCCTGCCGTGGCAACCGAGAAAGTTGTTCCTGTTTCCTGCTCCTCACCAGGGTGAGGTGAGGTGTTTGTGGAGACTAATATTATTATCTGATTAACCCTTTTAGACTATTACTGAACGATATTAACAACCAGGTTTTCTAAAAATGGATGGAAAATTTCCTTTTAATGGCAAAATTAATATTTTCGAGAGTAGAATGAAAGCGGAGCAATCTGGAGAAAATCTGAGTTTTAATTTGGATTTAAGTTAAGCAATTTCCCTAAAAATGTCTCGTCAAACCCTCACAATGAAAAATATGCAGTCCGTGAATCATGTCTTCGAGTTTGTGTGATTTCCTCCGTTAGCTGTGTTTTCGTTCCCTCATCCGGCGAGCGCCCGTTGCACAGGCTTCAACAGCCCTCAGCAGCTATAGATGGTGTTATTGGAATGTTTAATTAAGAGACTGTGAGCAGAGGGACTCCATAAAGCCTCGCTGGAAAAGTCCTATTAGTTCGAGACAGGGAGGGGGAACAAAAATGGATGAATGTTAAAAAAAGTATAAGGTAAAACTAAGGGAAGTTGAGGGTAGAAGTGACAGTCTGCCTGCAACACAGCGTGGCAGAACTTGTCTGAGCTGTCTGAATAGGTCACATCGGTATAGCGGTAAGATAATGTGAGCAGCTGCAGACTTTTTGTTTGGTAAGACATTGTTGACATTAGGATGGCAATCAGATGACAGCGATATTAGCTTATTTGCTGTGTTATTGAACTGGTCTGCAGATGTGAGGCTAAGCATTGAAACATCAGTAAGTTATGAACGTTTTCTGCATTCATTTAGAAACATTAGTGTAATTACCGCAAACAAACAAATCTGGGGCTGAGAAGATTGTCAGCCTTTTTCTGGCCTCTACACTACATTTTTATATTGTGAGCAACTGGGTCACATTTTGTGGGAAATGTTTTCTCGTGTAAGTGGAGCTCAAGTTTCTCTGAGTTTCGCTCAATAACAGATGGTAGAGGGAGTGATGGTGGAAAAAAAACATTACCAATATGTTTACCATCTTCAGATATGAGCCATTGAGAAAAGCTTTGATAATATTGCCATCTTTGTAATAAGAACCAATACGATTATGAAATTGGTGTCTTAAAGGAACAAGACCATTTTCTTTTTTTTTAGTTTAGTGTTAAAAATGACTCTAGAGCTAGGAAACAAGTTGAACCTCTCAACTATTAATATTAATAGAAATAAGTCTGAAACTCAAGTTATACTCTCTTTTACATTGATTGTATCTCATTACGTAATTAAACTTGTAAAATGTTTAACTTTTTAGGCTTCTTTTTCTGTCTGATAAACCACTGATGAGGGCAAGTAAGTTATTTTATAAATGATCTGATACCATTTATTCTCAAAACATACTGAAAAAAATATATATTGAAAATAGGATCTTTACTTCTTAGGCAAACATTTTTTTCAGTATTTTCAAAATACTTTATCTCTATGTAAAATGATGTTACTTTATCTCACAGTCTGTATTTCTCTCTGGATGTCATTTGTGTAAATTGTAATTGCCCATAAGATCACACACTTTCTTAAAAAAAAAGACATTTCTCTATTTCTCTCAAAAGCATCTACCTAAATAACTTTTTTTCTGCCTTTAGTTAAACCAGCTCAGTACTTTGAATTATTAACTTTGATTTTATTAATCATTACTGTAGGACAAAAAACACAACACATCCGGTCTTAATATGTATAGCATGTATTGATAATAGATATTTCCACATATAGATTTAATTGCCTACCTATAATTTCCTAGATATAACCATTATATGTTAAAAACATTAAATTGACTACATGCTCCCTAAAAGAAACTCACAGTCCATATTATTAACTGAGATCGTCAGACAGTTTTCTGCTGGCAAACATGTATTAAAACAACACACAAAATAGTGTAATGTACATTGAAATTGAACACAAATTACTGAAGTGATAATGGCAAACAGTAGACTAGATAAAGCAAATACACTACATCAATAAATCAGATTTAAATGTTGGACTCTACACCAGGAGATCAGCAGTTAACTGGCGGACACACTAGCTGCTCTGGTGGATCAGTATGTATTGGGCAAGCTGGTCAAATGGAAATAATCCAGAAGAGGAAATGGCTGCCTTCACTCAAACTAGGCAAGCTTCTTAAGGGTGGAGACAAACACACTGACCTGCTTAGATAACACAAGGACTAAAGGAAATAAATAGATGACATTAAAAAAAGTAAAAAAAACAGTAAAACTGGATCCCCCTCAAAAATGTTGTACTAAATACAACCAAAATCCATTCAACAGACTGTTTATTAAGTGTTCTGCATGAAAAGGATGTTTTTTAGCAGCTTCTTTCCCTGCATCTTTCACCACTTGATCTCAGTATGTAAAGCAAAGCAAACATTTGCTCGGTGCAAACAGATGCACACGTACTCATCTTTTCACACATTGTTGCTTTTGTCTTGTTGCGTTACCAATCCACATTGACTAGGGTGAGAACATCTTTTTTTTTTAAACTCATGAAAGCCGTCAAACCGCATTGTTCAGCGTTTGGAAAAATGCCCGATAGGGCCCTCAACATCAGACATTTTTGCAGGTTTATTAGCATTGCAGAAGGTGACTTTGCTCTTTCCAAAGATGTTGAAAAGAATGATCTGGTAGCCGAATTTCTGCTAAATCAAAATGCTAGTGTGGCAGTAATATATTTGTAAACACAGAGTAGATGGTAGGAGCAGTGCAAAAGGATCATAGTTGAGAGTATGTGGGTGGATTCTAGATGTTGACATCAGTTGGGATGTTTACCCTCACGCAGACAAATTTCTCATTGAAACAAATGTAACACTTAATTTCCCAATGAAAGACTGTAATCAAAAGTAAACAACCTGGCAAATAATATTAAGTTGAAACAAACCTCTAGATCAGAGAGCGTGAGATTTCCTAATTAGTAGGGGTAATTGGAATTAAACCAGAGCGTCACAAATAATGAAGTACAGGGAGTGGAGATCAGGCTTTGTTCAACAGGGCTAGAAGAGACAACGCTGCAAATGATAATCTTGTTAATGCTTCACATTTAACCCTCAGCCACCCTCGGATTCATCTCTGAATTTGAAATGGGAAGAAATTATTCAGAGGAATTTCTTTACTTGAAGAATGTGTGTGTGTGTGTGTGTGTGTGTGTGTGTGTGTGTGTGTGTGTGTGT
>JABUIW010000034.1:2492544-2576269 GCA_013363375.1 Menidia beryllina | reverse complement strand
TGTGTGTGTGTGTGTGTGTGTGTGTGTGTGTGTGTGTGTGTGTGTGTTTTGGTGTGTTCCTTATGAGAATACGTGGGTTTTTTTGTTCGTGATGACAAACAGCTTCATAGCCACAGAACAGTTTTAATATTTAGGCGAACCTACAGAGGACAGATATTTTTAATTTACAGAAGACTTTGTGTACACCATTGTTTTGGTCTTGTTGTAAAGATGAATATGAAATCCCGAAAGCAATTTTCACCAGGATAAATAAAAGGACAATTTTAGTGAGTAATCATGGCACAGAATAATAATATAAAGATCTATGAAACAAGTAGCACCTCGTTTCATAGTTTGCCCAGTTTTTAAGCCATTTTATGCTGTTTAAAGGCAATTCTGTACTGAGTTAGTAGGAAAAGTTGTAATATCCTTCATATAAGCAGTGATCTCAACATAAAGGAACCCTTTCATTAGTAATACAAAGAACACCAGCTGGTAAAGTAAAAACAAGAGAAACTAGTCAGATTTCTCTTTCAACACACGGACGTGGATGGTTTAATCACACAGATGATTCCACTGTGTGATCACTGACTTATTCCAGTTACCTGTTACCTATATGTCTACTCTGGTCTCTCTCACATTTTCAAAGCTCTTATTCTGCATAAAGCTGGGAGGGCTGCAGCCAGCAGTAGTGGTGGTGGCAGACTGTGTGGGGCTAGAGGCGAGGTGGGCCTCATTAGTCCTATCAGTAGACGGGCTTGTTAGCCCTAACAAGTAACCCACTGACAGCTCCATTCAACTGCTGTCCCACCACCCCCCACCCAAAAGAGAAGTGACAGCTTTAACTATGGTGGATAGCGCTGCCGATTTACTAGACTTGTATATGCTCTCTTAACCAGATTAGTTCTTTTTACATTAACCAGGGAAAAGTAGGGCAGATGTCTGTGTGACTGGTTGTAAATTTGATAATGACTGCCATGCAAGGCACCCCCCCTCCACTCCCACACACACACACACACACACACACTCACCGTCCCCTCCCCCACCCCATGCCTGTCTTTCCTCTCCTCTGTCCCTCCACGTTCATGACCTGGCTGGTAAATGGATTACTG
This sequence comes from Menidia beryllina, assembly GCA_013363375.1. Taxonomy (NCBI): domain Eukaryota; kingdom Metazoa; phylum Chordata; class Actinopteri; order Atheriniformes; family Atherinopsidae; genus Menidia; species Menidia beryllina. Next base: position 2,575,178 of record JABUIW010000034.1, on the reverse strand, counting down.
AGATTGGACCCTCCCCGCTTGCGTCTCTGTGTTTTTTCTTGGACCAATAAAAAGGAAGGTAATTGTTGTTGGTGGCAGCTGGTTGGAGGAGTAAAGTGAAAAGTGGCCAAATGTCGGGAAAAAAGGGAGAAATCATGTGATAATGAGATATAAAGATATTTGATGGATCTAATTGTTTTTCTGGCTGACTGTAGTATAAAAGTTAGATTAAATCAGTTATAAAGCCTTATAAACCTTGATGCCCTTATGATGTGCTTTGTCATCAGAAACTTTTTAAGTCTAGAGATTTGCTAGTTTAACCAGTAGGCTTGACAAAAAACCTCTTCTACATTTATTTACATCAACTAAACACATTTTTCTTTGGCCCAAGTGTTCAAGTGTTTTTCTTGAAATATGGAAAGATGATGCTGTTACTTTATGTTACAAAATGGATTTCAAACTATTAAAAAAAAAAAATCTGCAGCAGTATGATGCCAAAAAAGGAGGAAAAAGCAGAACAAAATAACCAGGTTGTTAGAAATATTAATATCCTAGTTTTAATGTAATTTCTTAGCATGTTAAAGATTGAGCAGCTGATCGCTCCTTGGCCAGTTTGGGATTAGCTCTTTGTTTTTGTAATTTCCCAGATAAATCCAATTCTAAAACAGCCTAAGAGCTCAGCTTCAAAAGTCTTTTCCCGGTGTTTTGTTTTGTCTTCTGCCGCTGTTGTTTTTGGGGACTCTGCAGCCCTCCTGAGTTTCATGTGGGGGGGGACTTGGTGGCAGTGGTTGACTTTTCCTCTTCATTAGCTGATCGGTGTTGTTGTATTTGGGTGGCCAGAGCTGGTACCTGCACCTACTTCCCCTCCCTCCCGCCCTCCCCAGCCTACTTCTGTAGGCTGATAAAATGTGAACTGATGTCCTGCCGGTGCCTTTTTCCCAGTCCCCCTCAGACTGGTCGGAGCGGTGGCGGTGCCGCTGAAGCGTCGAGCCTTTTCTTCATCACCTATTAAAATCAAAGCCCCGTCGTCGGAAAAGGAGCGCTGGGATCTTGGCTTTAATTAAATTACATTATTGTTAACGTCAGCTTTGCCAAGGCCATCCCCACCGCGTGCACTTTGTCCTCCTCCTCCTCTTAACCTCATCTCCTGACAGACATATAGACGAGGAGGGAAGAGTGGGGAGAGGGGTGGGGTGGTGGATCACACATACGTGCAGTAATGTATTCTAATGTTCCCTTCCTCTCTTCCCATCCATTTGAATTTTTTAAAAGATGGGAACAGGGACTCATGTTATGCAGGGAATATGTTCCCGGTGAATATTCAATTAGCCCGATCGTACTTTGTATACATAAAAGTAACGTCCTGACACAGGCGGCTAATGTATAGTGAAATGCCCTCGCATGAAGCAACATGAAATGTGATCCTCTCCAAAATGTTTGCATCAGAGAACAGACGCAGGTTATGAATAAACATGTAAACATGTGCCTCTGAGCGTCAGATGGTGATTTTCATTCAGAATATACAACATGGCTGTTTGAAAGTTAATTCTTTCTTTTTCATAATCATTTAATACCTCTCTCCTTCAAACAGTGTGTGACAAGTCAGCCTAAAAATGCAGCCATTTTGTCTATTTTTCCATTTCAGTAACACACTCAAGCATTAAAGATGAGCCATCTCTAATGTTATTACTGTTATTTTATCTGCTCTGTGAGAAAATAAAACAGCCCCCTGAATATCTCATCCTCCGAGCCCCTTTTCACTATTGTGAAAAAAGCATTGAGGTGTCACTAATGTGGTTCTATTCACTGGTTTGCAAGGTGGATTTATGTGTTTATAACATCTCACTCACACACACACACACACACACACACACACACACACACACACACACACAAAGACAGCCTCCTCCTCTTTGTCTATCCCCTTCTCTTGTCTGTCCTGTTGCTCTGTTAAAGCTGCTAGATTATCCAACTCCCACAGGTTGCCTACTTTTTAAATGTTGCTACCAGCTTTTAAGAACCTTTGCTTCCCCTCAACATAACTGCAGATGGACAAATAGCCATCTCCCATGGAGAATGAAACTATTCTGATGTGCCGTTTTACATCAGATGAAGCTAAACCCTGACTATGATTTTGCTCTAACCCTACTCACATGAGGAATATTCTTGATTGCCATACATGCTGCAGAGGTTTGTGTAATTCATGTAAATAATTTTGGGATTAAACTAATTTCTATGATGAACAGGATGAAGTTATTCTGGAAACTATTTCTAGACGGTCTTGATAAAACAAAAATAGGTTGCTTAACTCATTACGACCAACCAATCTGTAACTTATTGGTTGGTTAAATTGGTGTTTGTTTTGGTTTATGTTTTATTTTCAGGGGGAATAGAAATTTAAAAGTACCACCTCTACATTATTTCATTTTATGGATTCTGATAAACAAACAGGCTGGTTATTCAGAGATGGCTTTCAGAAAAAAAAAAAAAAACTGCAAATTTTTTACATTTGTACACATCTCATTCAATGTTTGAAGTGTTGCTCATTTGTGATCACACCTTTAAATAACTCAGATCATAGAAGGATAACTGAGTATTGTCATTTTAGAAAAGTGCATGCTCGGAAAAAAGAAACATGAAGTTGAATGCGAATATTATGGCTACTGCTAACTAGCTGCTTTGAAACAAAAAACTCAGTTATGGCCAACATGAATGAACAGATTCTCATAAAGCCACACACTGGATGATCAAGCAGAACCCACATGTGGCTTATATGGACTTTTTTCCCCCTCAAAAATGCTCACAATGCTAATCAAATCCCTCTAGATATAAATGTTTGGCATTCCATGACCATTTAAGAGAATTAGCAGCGTTCTTGTCACTGGCTGTGAAAGGGTCTCTCCTCATCCAATTACTGTCTCCACCTCGTTAACTCCTTCAATCCCAGACTTCTTTCGACCTTCTAATGTCATCTTAATTACTCTAATGAGCCTAAGTATTAATTCATTCACCGTAACTTGTGGGCTCAAGCTCTCTTTAAAGACATTTTTTTTTGTATTTAACCTTTTTTTTTTTTGTTTTTTACGTGTGGTGACCTCGGGTAAGAGCCAACTGTTGGGACCTTGCTGTGCTAGACCCTGCTGTGAATAGTCACTAAGGCAAACATATGTTGATTTTAATGTTTAATAGGTTAGCAAAAAAGAAAGCATTTAAGGTATTTTCAGATGTAATCTCAGATTAATTTTTTTCTTTTTACCTTAAATGTGATTGATCATGCTCATGTCTTTTTTTGTCTTTTTTGTCTTTGCCTCTGTGACAAAAATGTCTTTGCTCCTTCTCACAAATGCGGTCGAATACACAATGAATAAATTACTGTGTTTCATTATTGATCGAAAGAGAAAATGCAGATGTAACAGAAGTTGGCAAAAACATTGCAGTGGCTAATTGAAGACATTGTTGAAGGGCTTCCAGATGTGGTTGTTGTTTCTTTGTATTGTCCCACCTCGCAGAATGCACTCATTATGAATATGATTTTCAGTTCCTCCTTCAGTAAGAGGACCTTTGACAAGGCTCTGATGTAGTCATGTCATTTAGTCTCATTTGTGCTGCTTCACATATCTTAGAAGAAAACTCAAATTTCAGCACATACTCTATCAATATGTCATTTATCATTATAATAGATGTATCTGATGTTAATGACTATAGTTTTTAAAACAGCTTATTAACCTCAATGACAGTGTGATATTTTACAATTAATAGGTTATCTCCCCTTCAATTATTGCGAACAGTAATGATACAGATTTAATTTATGCTTAAGTGCTCTAATGGCTTTTTTTTTTAATGGATACGTTGAAGCTAGTCAGCTTCATTTGTATTTCTGCTTTTGGGATTCACAATTTTACCATTCACAATAAGAAGTCAGAAAATTGTGAAAAGGCCAGGTTATGACCACAAGACAGAAAAAAGGATGAACAATTTACCCCAATATTCCATAATGATAAATATGCATCTGGTAAAAATTTCTAAATCAATTTTTTTTTCTTAACTGTGTGTTTGTTAATAGCTCCCAAAAGGATGAAACCAACACAGACATATCGAAACAACAACAAGAATCTGTGTTCCTGAGCTGTCCCTTCGCTTCTCTGTGGTCCGTCTGTCTATGTATCTGTGTCTCAGAGTCAATACTTCGAATGCAGCATTCAATCCCACTGTTGTGGAGCACAGATGCACATTCAGTCCTGTGTTCTCTGCCGTCTTAATAGTGTTAACCCGTCAGCTGTCCCCAAACTGAAGACACAAGCGTCTCCAGTGTTTTCGCCACTAAGCCGGATTTTCACTCTTTCTCACCGAGTAAGTCGCCAAGACACTTTTTCCTGCTCCTCTGCAACACAAAATCATCCTCCTCCTTCTCTTCGAGCTGTTTGCAGCCTATGTGAAAATATTTTTCTTCTTATGAAAGAAAAGGAAGTATTTTATACCGACAAACATTTAAACAGAAAAGGCTCACACTTTGCTGCTCTGCTCAGATTCCAATATTTTTTTATTTAAAACAAGCACCCTGCAAACTAATTATATAGATTTTATAAATTACACCCGGCAATACCATATATACACATCCTGTATTACACCATGTATTACTACCAGTTTGAATGTGTTTTGCAGGAAAAAACTTTGCCTCACAAAAAAATACGTCAAACTCTTTCACATGCCAGTTATACTTTTTTTTCGCCAAGTTATGTCCATTCCACAAGCCCCATCACCCTTTAAATTTTCTGTTCTTTTTTTTTTCTTTCTCTCCAAATCTTTTGCTTCTCTACATCCCTTTTGCTGCCTTTGTCTGATGCCTCGGTGTCTGACTTTGTCTTTCGCACTCCCTCTCTGTCTCCTTCCCTTTCTGTCCGTTCACATTGGGATGAGGAGCACTGGGTGACTTTGACAGTGGTCCTAATTAAGACGTAAAACTGTGGGCAGCAGGTTTCTGAAGGTTACACTGTCTATACTGCAGGAAGTGATAAAGAATGGAGTCACTGATGACATGTGACGTTTTCAGCGGGGATGATGCAAACTGCTGCTAATGAAGCCAGTGCTACTGAGGAGAGAGTGAAGGGGACAGGGGGCCTCTGTGTGTGTCTGTTTGCATGGAATATTTGCATGTGTGTGTTCAGGTTTTGCTTCAGAGGCCTCTGGGAGTTCAGGGGCAGAATATTTGAGTTAATTAGACAGGTCAAGTAGACGAGAGGATGCCCTGCACATACATTGTACACTGTATGAAGGCGCTGAAAAAGAACATTCACTGACAGTGTGTTGGTTCCATTTGTAACCATTTAGTGACTGTCAATGGTAACCTTTAACAGTCATGTCTGATCAGATCTTATTCCATTCTGCACATTTGAAATTTTATTTTAAAATCTTCCTATATGTATTTAATCTGCATAAAAATATAAGGCCAAAGCGAATTACAAATAATCTGCTGGGTTTGTGTGGGAGAGGAGTCAATGGTTAAATGTTTGATAAATGCCTGAATATTAGGCATATTCTGTTGCTAAACATTTGGTTAAATTGATAAATTTAACACTCATCCATCAAGAATTTTCTACTTAAAAAACTACAGTGTCATCAGAGCTATGTTATGATAAGGCATGAAATCTAATCGAATCAAAGAAAATTAAACAAGTAAATTGTGATAAACATGGAAAAAATACAGTTGCTTCTGTGTTGTAAGATATGATTATGATTATCAGGGCTTTTTAATTCTGTTTTGGATTCTGAATCTTGCAATATCCGAGAGCCAATCTTAGATTTCAGTCTTTTTTGCACAACTCTAAAGATATAAAGTTTTTGACAAGGAGCACTATGCCTTTTAGACTCCTAAAAACAAGTGATGAAATGTTATTCTGTAATGGATGTGAAGCTAGTGAGGTTGTGGGGCGGTACAGGTGTCATGTGATCACGTCATTGATTTTCTATCGGAGGACAAGCGGCTACAGTTTTGAGCCTGCAGGCAATTTAGGGACAATGCACCAAGGACTACATATGAGAATAGCAATAATCTAAACCAAAAGTAGTTACGTGAACTACAATTTTAAAAAGATGACAGTAAGCCACACACTTAGTTTGGGCTAACATTTATTTTTAATTTTCAGCATACCATCCACCAAGCTGGAGGATAAACACACATGTTCAGTGTTTATCCAAGTGTATAGGAAAAATAAGTTCATTCTTGCAGTTAGTTTCTGTCATGCACAGTTTTATACCCCTAATATCAATATGAACAGAGTATTAGATCTAGATGCTGCTATTTGCCACAAAAAGAACAGTTTTTAATGTTCTCATTTTCGGCTGGAACAGTATCATCAAATTGAGCACAGAAATCATTGCACTTGAAGGAGAACTATTAGGCATCATTTATGGATTTGAATTAACCTTAAATAGCCTCATATTGCCCACACATAACCAGCAAAGACTCACCACAGAACATCTGACCAGCTTGTTTGAGCACATCTCATTGAGCCAAACTACAGCCTTTTGAATTTGACCCATGACAGTTTCTGTTCTTGATCCAGTGAAATGTACTGCATCCTGTGACTCGTAGATTAAGGCTAAACATTTCTAAAGACCAATCATCCTCCTGCAGCCATAACATATGGTATTAAAACTCTCCTACCTAGCTTTCCACACAGCAATCCAAAAGTATATACATATTTGATACAGTAATGGCACTAATTTGTCTGTAAAAATGTACAGCGGTACAGTATCGACAGAGCCTTGCTGAGTGGAAAACATGATATTCATATATGTGTCTGTGTATACAGTGTGTATGTGTATATATATATATATATATATATATATATATATATATATATATATATATATATATATATATATATATGTTTTGAATTTGTCATTTATTTATAAATAATAGTAATAATAATAATATTATATCATATAGAATTTATTTTAATTACTGAATACTTGTTAGGACGATATTTACTTAGTCTTGCAAAGGATTTATCACAAGTTTGAAAACAGCATTTCTTAATTTTGATATATATCTGCATTATATGCATATGCATCTGTTAGGGTTTCAGTCTATGTTAATATGGAAATGAAAAATGGTTAGATCTTAGATGAAACAATCATGATTCCCAACATTAGCTTTATGTAAACATTTTTTCCATCCAGATGCTACATCACGGTCTGATCACACCACTGATGTGTTATATGTGGCTTACTGGCATGCAGCCAATCGGAAGCCGCAGCAGGGACTGGGTAAAACCTGTATGCTGTAAAATTTGAAAGCCGAAGCACCAGTCAAGCCGCATAGCCCAGCAACCACTTAAATGTGAAAGTGAACTGAAAAGCAAATGCATAAAACATGGCAGCTGGCGTTTTCCTTCAAACGAAATATTCTTCACACGCTGTGCTGAAAAGCACATAATAAGACTACAGGATAAGTCGTTGATGATTAGCATGCATGCATGTCGCCCTAAAAGTACAGATTATCTCCGCCAAAAAACTTGGATACATTCAACAGAACGCTCTCGGCCACTTCATGTAACATGATATGTTGGTCCTCCTGGTCAGATATCTTCTTGAGACTTGCAGTATGTAGATTTTAAAGAATTACATGCCCACTAACCTCGCTATTAGGAAAACAGCATTGGGATGCACTGCAAAAGAGAATGGAGCTGTCCGAACTGTTGAATAATTGCACTTAATTTAGAGTGTATGAGAGGAGGCTTCAGGCAACTGTGAATTTCAGTACTCTCCGACATATGCAAATAAATTAACATAACACAGATCACGCTCAGATTTGTGCCCGTTGCAGCAATGAAGGTTGAAATGAGTGTTGACCCACTGAAAAAAAACTGCTTAATTAATCAGTGCCATTGGTGTTACTGCAGAGATTTAGATCTTCAAAAGAGCAGCAATGGAAACTTATTTTTCCAATGTAGGATTTGACATTTGGAGTTATTTGAGGTGTTAACTAAGAACTGAATGACATATCGGAAGCCCCATATTATTTGCTGGTTCGATTTCATTAGATGTTTCTATACTGGCCTGTATATTGGGATATATGCAAACGAAAAAAGGAATAATTTTTTTCCTCTTAACTGTTTTTATGCATTTGTCTCTATGTTTATCACTTCATTTATTTTTGATTGATTATACCTTACTCAAATAATTCACTTTTCAAGATTCCTGTTGTGACACATTTTGTTTATGTATCTGAGACATCAATCAACCTAAACATGAATAAACAATCAGTCAGAACAGTCAGTGGATGTTTCACAATTTTATTTAAGCCATTAGTAACTGATATAAACTAACTTATAACTAAATAAAACACTCATTGTAGCATTTTCTGGTCGTGGTATAATTAATTGATTGAACTCCTCTTAACCGAACAGTTAACTAGAAATGGCAAGACACAATCATTACATTTACATTTACCTGAAGAGGAGCTAAAACAGTTGGGCAATACTCTTACATATTAGACTAAAATGCAGTTCATCCTTCAGCACTTTATCAACACAGACACCCTTTGGCTGCATACTGAAAGGCCCGTCCGTCTGTGTGTTCTGAACCCATTTGGGATGTTTCCACTAGTGCAGAAGTAGTTGCATGATTACAGATGCATAATTTATTTTGATTGAGTTTCAGTTCTGCTTATTTATGTGGCACCAGTCCACGTCAAAAGCCATGTCAAGGCACTTGTGGGAGAAAGTAAATTCAGTCCAATAAAATCAAGTAAAATTTGGCTGAATCCAGTTCAGTGAGAATATATTCGCTATTTCAGTCCCCAATTAACCTAATCAAATCAGCTAAATCTGATTGATAATTGTGGAAAAACACCAGGTTGTAGATGTTATTTACTTTTAAAGTGTCTGCTGCTTAATTACATTTAAGAAGACTTAAAAGCAGACATACTGGATTACTGTTTGTTTATATGAAATTGAAATTACAAATTTAAATTGCTTCAATCACAGAAAGAATTCCATGGAGATTTGTTGATATGTTAAACTGAACTTGACAAACAATGAGTGGTAATTATTACTCTAACAGGAAGGAACTTCATCTGCTCTCTCCAGGGTCTGAGGATGAGTTGCATGCACAAGATCATAAAGATGGTGAAGCCACTGCCATGAGATGAGTTTAAGTTTACAAATGACAAAATTAGGCAATGAATTGGGATTCCGCAGTAGTCTCTTGGATCAGATGATCAAGAAAGCTCTAGAGTTTTGAGACAACGGCTGTCATTGAATGCGGAGAATCACAGGGCATATGGCAGTCGGAAGCAATGGACGGAAGCAACAGGTACAGCCAGGGAATAGCAGACGTGACCATGAGCTGTCAACCAACTGACATAGCACTCACTGCCAAGTCGGGGCTAGTGATTACAGAGACAAAATATTCTTTCACTCAATCTCCAGGGAAAAGGAAGCTACATCCAGGAAAAGCCACCCCTATTTTAAGTGTGGCCTTCTGGTTGAAATTAGACCTACACCAAATAATTTCAGAAAAAAGTGTTGACAGGATGAGTTTAAAGATACATTTAAAAAATAAATAATGTAAAGCTTTACAAATATATACACAAAAACGTTTTGCGCATACATTTACAGTATGTATAAATGTATATGTGTAACTGATTTTCATAATGATACTGCAAAACATACTCCCTCAGACTTTTAAAATTATTGTAAATTATGTACTATTCAGTTTTGTGAGTGCTTGCACTATTTAAACTCATCACTGTTGCTAGGAGAGAGAGTAGAAGTATGCTGTTGGGCTGTTAGTGGTGTTTGTCAGTGTGCATGTGGAACAGTTTTCTGCCCACTGCTCCTAAGCTGGTAAATCTCAAACCCAACTGCAGTGCCACAACTTGACAATCCTCACGAGTTCATTGGTGTGAGCATCTGAGCCCAATGTGAACTCTAGCCCAAACGTGACACACTGGCTCTGGCCATATGCAAGCTTTTCACCCCTCCTCTCTGTGCTCATACTGGTGTTGTGAGTACACGAGTCATGACTGTTGGCTGTGGCAACATTCTGACTCACATAACCCCCTCACAAAAGACAGGCCAAGCTCCCTCAGCCTAGGCCAAGCCAGGCCATCTCTGCATAAGACTCTAATTGATTTGATGGACTAGTGTGCCTTTCGCACCCCTTCTCCAAACAAACAGCCTTCCCAAGATTTGTCTCTATTGAAAAAGGAAGCGTCCTCACTCCTCTCACAGAGCAACATTCTGTGACCGCCTGAGAAGGCAGCGCCGGCCTGCCAAACTTGCTAATTTCACTGATGGGCCTCGGGGAAGGTTTGAGCGTGCTGTGTGGCGATTCATCATACTGCAGATCAAGACTCCCACCCCCATTGTTGTACCGGTTCCCAGGCCAGCTACAGTTGATTAGAGCAGTCTTTTTTCGTTGTTCTACCTTAGCCAAGAGTTTTGATTAAGGACACACATGAGATAGGTACACCAGGCCCTAGATGTTTTTACAAAAATGTTATCTGTATAGATTTTAATGTTCATACTCAATGATCTCTCCAATTTATATGCACCTTGGTTGGGTTATTGGGGGAACTCTACACAATAATACAATATGAAAATTGTATTACAATATGAGTTGATAGTGTTATAGTGTTATGATAATAAAGGAAAGCCTGTTGGGTGTTACTTTAATAGTCAAAAGTATCATGGAGTAAACTGACTGCAGTCGGATCAGGGAGCATCATTCCTCCCATTTATGATTCCTCCCATTTCTATTTTCCTTTACTGGCTTACAAGTGGTAGAACTTTCTAAAATCAGTATATTTCAGAGTATACCTCATGATTCTGAAACAAAGCTGGGTAAAACAATTTTTGCTAAATAATGAAGAACGTTTTGCCTCTGCTCCTACAGTTCAAAACATTAACCTAGAATGTCTTCAGTAAATAGTTTTGCAAGTCCTAAAACAGAAAAACCTACTGTTGTACAGGTATTCAGGTGACAATCAAGTTTGAAGAAATGGATATGTAAAGGGGAAAGGAAGCTTCTACAAAGCATTTTGGGAAAGGTTCCTCCAGTTCTTCAATCATAGGTGTTGAAGTTTCCCATTGAGAATGCATGTGAGCAACATTTCTATATCAAATGATTGGACTTTCTGGAGAGTTTGCTCTAAAAACTGTTTCATAGAAGTTTCTGCTGTTGCTTTCCACTCATTCAGGGCTACTGATAATACAGCCATTGTTACTGCGATCAGGTGACACACTGATGAGCATAATTTTTGCTTTTGCTTTTACCAGATGTGAGAAGGCAATTTGCTGTGAGTATATCCTAGTGTTTAGTGAAGGGGTAAACGGGTAACTTAATACAAATTCGGGAACAAAGCTTTCTTAGCAATTCCTCAGTGTGCATTTGTGAAAATGCCCTTTTGTGCTCCCTTCTAATGCACACTAATGAAATGGTCACAGAAGCCCCCTAATCACCATGTACTTTAGTTACAGCTTCACAGAGCCTTAAGATTTTCAAAGTTAACATCTTTAACTATTAAAGCTTGCAAGAAGAGAGGAGGTGACTCAGCAACAATAAGACTGTAGTGAGAACAGCGCTACAAGCAATGACGATGGGTGGTTGGTTTGTTGGCATGGATGAAACGCTCAAGAGAGAGCAATGAGTTACTGGTTAAAGTGGGCAGGAAGTGGGGTTCCTTTAATCCCAAAAGAAAAACCTTGAAGGTGTTATTGCCATAATTTACTTTTGTGCATTCTGTCATTTTCCAGAGTAAGGCTATGTATTTAAAGATAGCTTATTCATTAACTTTTTTTGGCAGATGCATTACAAAAGTGCAATGTAGTGTACACACAACTCTGCCATTGGCATGAAGTTGGCAATAGTGTGAGGAGCACACATATAATGTCAGTTGAATCAAATTATGATAGGAATTATTTAGAAAAAATAAGTACTCTTTAGTCCTAGAATACATATGTAACTTGCTACATGCTGTCACGAAAATGTAGTTTCCCTGACATGACATACAGTAGCATAAGCCCATCTTTCTAATTTGTCCAAAAACAACACACTGCAAAGGACTAATTGAATAATCTTCTGGCATTAGAAATCTGTTGGTATTTTAAATTTGTAGTACTGGGCGGTGTCATAATTTTTTAACATCACCTTATGTCTTAATGTAGCATTTATATACAAAATTAAATCCACAACAGCTAAACTGAGACTTAGGTTTAATAATTATTTATCAATTAAGAAAATGTTCATGCCTATTTTCTAAAGTCCTGGTTTTTCAGCATAAGTGAAAGACTTCTCACTTAACATCTGTGTGCGCTTTTTCTCGTTTATTGATTCTCATCACCATTTTTATTCATGTGTGTCAGCCTCACTTCGCTCTGTGTGGTTGAACTTACTCTTTGTGTTTGTGTGTGTGGTCTGGTAAAAGGGCCTGTTGTTGGTCTACCCCAGTGTGTGTTTTTCCTCATGTCTTTAGCGCTCAGGTCACATTAACCCAGTTCTCACAGTTTGTATCTCAAAATGAAAGGAAAGGAGAAAAGAAAAAAAACATTGCCTCCCTGCAGTCGGCATCGCTTCAGGCTCCTTCATGCTGTTATATTTCTAGCATCGCTGGCTGATGATCACATTATTTACTGCTTGTAATAACATGCAGCATGATAAGCATATTTTCCACAGTAGACCTAACAAGATGCTTTATCACCAAGCCTTTCCACCCGCCGTCGCAGGCCGCCGCTTCTGCCGCCACTCATTTAGACTTCCACCCTGTTAGTTTACAGCCTCGTAAATAACTACTTTTCTGTGGGTGAGATTTAAAGCTTCAGTTTTTTGCTGCAAAATCAGATTTAACTTTGAACAAGGAGACAGATTTTTGGTCTGAGCAATGTCCTCTCAACCTTCAGCATAAATCAAACCTGAGCTGCGCTTAATAAGCAGAACACCTTTTTGGAAAAATTGCAGAACTCGACAAACAGAATCCAGTCAAAGTCGGGAACCAGTCCGTGTTAAAAGTCTATATCCTTGGAGTTTAATTTGGAAGACATGCAGTGAATGACAAGATATGTAAATAAGAGAAAAATACTGTGGTGGAGCAAGAATTAACTGATACTTTTGAGATAGTTTGCATAGAAAAGAGAGCAGAAACAATAAGGCAGCTACAGATGTTCATTCACTGGCAAAGATTAAATCACCTCAAATTGTCAGAGAAACTAATAGTAATGAACTCATCAACCCACTGAGCAATTATCTCCTTTGTGTCTGTGATTAGATGCAATTTCCCATTAATGCCTTTGTTTTACCTTTGTTGTAATTGTGGTTAATCATGTCAACTGCAGGAAAGCGTTACATGCTCTTGGCAGCTCATGTCGGCACGTCATTAGCTGCAGATCTCGTGTTTAGTTTGTTGATTAACTCTTAAAGAGAAAGGCAGGCTGTAATCTCTCTCTTGCTAATTGCGTCTGAAAGAGTGGTGATTTAGTAACTGTAAAGATGTACTTTGTTTTGTTTCATGCTTCTTTTTTATTATCTTTTTATTTTATTTTTTATAATTCACAGCGAGTTGAAATGAAGCGCAGTTGGACTAACTTTTTTCTTCTTTTTTTTTTCTTATACACACATGCTTTGCATACTCTGGGTCCACCCAGATCAGCCTCCCCTTTCACCTCTTGTGGGCAGGTTGCCAGATTTATTTCCTCCTGCATTAGTCTCATCAGCGACTTAAATATATGGAACGCTGTAGGAGGGGAACCACCCTGGCACGTGCAAAACACACACACACAAACACACCGCCCCATCTTGACAGCTCACTCCCAATTACTATCCCTCCCTGTTGCATGGTCTGCATCTCCGCTCAGGGCAGATCGCATGTGACCCCATCCAGCATGCCGCTGGTGGAGGGGGGAACAGGGCGATCCATGCAGGGAACAGGAGTACTGACACAGACATGCATATTTAAAACTCAGGCCAATCAAAGGATGCGCTGAGAAAAAGTAAAACTAATAAGTTATAAATGCTGCATTTTATAACCGTTTTTTAATACTACTGTCAATGTTTATACAAAAAAATACATACAGTTTTACATTTAAAAAGATTTATACCTTGGAGTTGAACCAAAAACTGAAAATTTGATTTTTTAAAATTAATATATATATTCATATATTTTATTAATATAAGAGCTACTAACATCTGTGTTAAAAAAAATACTTATTGAGGCTGAAGCTCCGATGCAACTTATTGTCCACAGTTTTACTTGGACAGAAACGCAGACTCGATCACTATGTTGTTACCTCATTTCTGTCTACACAGCCATTAACAGTTGTGTTATTTTATCCATGCGGAAGTCCAAAAACCAGTGGGTGAATGTTTGTTTATCCACCTTTTAATCCTGACATCATATTGTCTGCAGATAATTGGATCTACCACGGTTGGACTCTTTTTCACTACACCCAAATGCCCTTTGGTTGAAGTTAATCCATATTGTTTAGATTATCAAACAATGATAACTTTGACTTTGAACATGGAAAAATCTCATAGTTTAATCAAGAGTTGCCTTAATCTGTATTAAAATGAAAAAAGAGAGACTTTAGCGGGTAGTGCATTTAAAAGATGCTTGTTGATAGGGCGGTGGCCTGCAGATATGATGTGACCTTATGTTTCTGGTGCATTTCTGAGTGTTTGTTGCATCTCTGCCGGCCTCTTTGGGTGGACCGTTGTGGCGATGACACGTAATTTAAAAGTACAGATGAGCCCACTGGCTCTCTGTGGACGCTGATACACTATGGCACCCAGAAGGAAAATTAACAAATGGCCCCCTGTTTATTTTTGGTTTGTGTTTGGAGTCCTTGCTGAAAAATGTTGCACATGTTGTCTGAGTTTTTGGGACACTGAACAGCTGTGTGTCGTTCCTTTTCCCTTTTTTTTTCTGTTTTTGTGGGATCCGGGTACTGTTGCAGTTTGCATGGGCTTTATCAGAGCTTAGTGCTTTGTCTTTTTCTGTGGCTGAGATGCATTTATTTTGACACACTGCTATGGATTCTGTTGCCAGCTTGCACCTGAGAAATGCATATCAAAATGAGCTGTTTGGGTAGTTTTAAGATGTCATACAGATAGAATATGTGCAACTATAAGTTTGTATTGTCTGGTTCCAAGTGTACAGCACACTACACAGCATATGGTAGACCATTTGGAAACCACACAAACACAGGATCCTTAAACATCATGAAATAAGATTGAAGTATTTAAACTTTTTATTGATCGATATATTTACTCCTCAAATATATATATTTATATTCCTCTTAGTGTCACTATAGCTTACATGAATTATTCCTTCAAACATCTACTAGCTTAAAGAATGTTTTGGTCACAGCTTGATACAGTTCATTTTAAGATCTGCTGTATGTGGCCATCATTAAGGGAAAGATATTGGTTTAAATGGAAGTCACTTCACAGCTCACGCTGGCTCACACAGTTAGTAGGGAAGGTGCAGGCTATAAACTGGCTTTTCCTCAACAGGCAGTCCTTCAGTGAGTTCATTAGCTGTAAACCCAGTTGCTTAGGTGGAGTGGGTTGGCTTTGATGAGGCCTGTCTAAATCACTTCAACACATATCGGCAAAGAACAATCTCTCCTCTGTCTGAACCTGCTGGCACCACTCCATGGTGATCCTCCCACGTTCTCCCTCTCCTATGATTATTTTATCATTTTAAATACTTTATGCCGCATTGCTGTGGCACCAGCCCCACAAGAGCAGAGTGGCGCGTTGGCCATACAGTACATTCACACTACAGTTATTTGGACGGCGCTCCGGTGTGGCTCTGTCCCGGTCCCTCGGTTGGATTCTGCTCGTCCATTAGTGCCATCTGTGCCTTCATGCGCCGTCTGTGAGGGTCCCGTTGACGCCAAAACGATTGGCATTTCTCTGGAACAACCAGAGGGACCGTGCCCAGAGCTTTTAGCTGCCAATGATGTGCACTTACTCTGACAAAACCAGAGAGGGTGGGAGGGGGTGGAAACAAGCAGAAGGCCTGGGCAGGAAACAGCTGCATCTACAGTCCTGCTGCTTCCATTTTGAAGCTATAGTTGCCACTTATCCCTGAAACAGCAGACAGATGAGACTGAGTGTAAAAATATCGCAAACACAATGCCTGTCGTGTTTTTAACAATACATGTCCACCCTTGCTAAATTACTGTATCTTAACCTAAGCTTTAGGGAAGAGACTGAATAAACATTGGTTTGAACCTTGTTTCTAAACCGTGAGGCACTGTGAATGGTTGGTAAAGACAAAATATAATTATTTCCAATTAATTTAAATACAACGTATGAATGTAGCCCAAAAGGAAATTAGTTCCGTCTCCATTAACAAAATCTGTTGAAATCAAACAGTTATGGTGTCTTGAAAAGAATAGATTATTTACCACAGTTGTAAAGTTTGTGTTACTTTTGCTGCAAGTGAACTCAAAATGTTTGTTTTTGCTGCATTAGGCATTAAAAACATTAAACATTAATTAAGATAGTCTAGATATATCAGCAAATCTCAGTGAAGTAATACATTGACTAATTATAACATATGAAACTGAATTTTATGCTCATCCAGGTCATATGAAGATGAGCCCTAGTTGTGTGTCCGACATTTGTTTTCACATGAAAGGAGTCCTATTAGCTTGGGGAATAGAAAGAAAATGTCAATCATGACACACAGGCCGACCTATGACCTCATGGTACAAGGAGTTATGCATGTAAGAAGGTATATCTGAGAGTTTGACATCAAATAATCAGGATAATTTTTTGCTGGACAAATTAGGATGTAAGCATAAACATCCAGCAAGGTTATTTCACAGTTTAGACAAAAACAGCACACTTGACCACTCTGTCCAAATGGCACCAGTAACTTTAAAGGAAAGATGCAGAAATTGTAGAGATGATACTCACTTGTAGCCTTTTGGTTCTCTTTTCTGGTAAAATCTCCTCTTGTCTGTAAATGGAAGCCAACAAGTCTGACAGTCTGCAGACCATATGCTGCTGTATGCTTGCCTAACTTTTTACTGCAAGCTGTCACTCATTCCCTCTCTGCTCCCAGGGTCAGTCAAGTGGCCATCAGAGCCTGAATACCCATCGTCCACCAGGCAGACTCTCTGCTCAAGCTTCCATTTGTGTGTATGGTGTTTGCAAAGATGTTATATTTTGTTTGATTAATACTTATGGCAAATATTTGTCATTGCTTTAGTTTTTTTCTGTATCTCAGAGCCTTACATGTATATTTGCTAAATAAGGACTCTTGTAAGTAGGCGTACAGCGGCAGAAGAAACAGACTGCAGGTGCCTGTCAAACCAGTTTATATACACTATATTGCCAAAAGTATTTGCTCACCTGCCTTGACTCACATATGAGCTTAAGTGACATCCCGTTCCTAATCCATAGGGTTCAATATGACGTCGGTCCACCCTTTGCAGCTAGAACAGCTTCAACTCTTCTGGGAAGGCTGTCCACAAGGTTTAGGAGTGTGTTTATGGGAATTTTTGACCATTCTTCCAGAAGCGCATTTGTGAGGTCGCACACTGATGTTGGACGAGAAGGCCTGGCTCTCAGTCTCCGCTCTAATTCATCCCAAAGGTGTTCTATCGGGTTGAGGTCAGGACTCTGTGCAGGCCAGTCAAGTTCATCCACACCAGACTCTGTCATCCATGTCTTTATGGACCTTGCTTTGTGCACTGGTGCACAGTCATGTTGGAAGAGGAAGGGGCCAGCTCCAAACTGTTCCCACAAAGTTGGGAGCATGGAATTGTCCAAAATGTCTTGGTATGCTGAAGCATTCAGAGTTCCTTTCACTGGAACTAAGGGGCCAAGCCCAGCTCCTGAAAAACAACCCCACACCATAATCCCCCCCTCCACCAAACTTTACACTTGGCACAATGCAGTCAGACAAGTACCGTTCTCCTGGCAACCGCCAAACCCAGACCCGTCCATCAGATTGCCAGATGGAGAAGCGCGATTCGTCACTCCAGAGAACGCGTCTCCACTGCTCTAGAGTCCAGTGGCGGCGTGCTTTACACCACCGCATCCGACGCTTTGCATTGCACTTGGTGATGTATGGCTTGGATGCAGCTGCTCGACCATGGAAACCCATTCCATGAAGCTCTCTGCGCACTGTTCTTGAGCTAATCTGAAGGCCACATGAAGTTTGGAGGTCTGTAGTGATTGACTCTGCAGAAAGTTGGCGACCTCTTCGCACTATGCGCGTCAGCATCCGCTGACCCCGCTCCGTCAGTTTACGTGGCCTACCACTTCGTGGCTGAGTTGCTGTCGTTCCCAAACACTTCCATTTTCTTATAATACAGCTGACAGTTGACTGTGGAATATTTAGGAGCGAGGAAATTTCACGACTGGATTTGTTGCACAGGTGGCATCCTATCACAGTTCCACGCTGGAATTCACTGAGCTCCTGAGAGCGACCCATTCTTTCACAAATGTTTGTAAAAACAGTCTGCATGCCTAGGTGCTTGAATTTATACACCTGTGGCCATGGAAGTGATTGGAACACCTGATTCCGATAATTTGGATGGGTGAGCAAATACTTTTGGCAATATAGTGTAGTTACAGAACATATCAGGAAATGAGACAAAACTTATGATGTAAATTCTTTTCTTAGCATTAATGTCT
This sequence comes from Menidia beryllina, assembly GCA_013363375.1. Taxonomy (NCBI): domain Eukaryota; kingdom Metazoa; phylum Chordata; class Actinopteri; order Atheriniformes; family Atherinopsidae; genus Menidia; species Menidia beryllina. The sequence goes on along the minus strand of JABUIW010000034.1, from coordinate 2,556,542 downwards.
TTAAGTATAATTAAACAGGTCTTCATCTATGCACATGACCACATGATGAGATGAGATCTAATTGGTTCTAAATGGTGGAGATCTTGTAGGGGAATACACTACTTCATACTTCTAATTTCCCGGAGTACATTATTTGGTGATTAGCCTACGTTGATTCAGCTTTAATAACATTTTTCTGGTTCTTGTGGATACTTGGTTACTTGGTAGTAGCATTGTTCACCTGCATTATCTTTCTTTTTGTTATTGTTTTTAAAACGGCAAATATTAGATTCTTTCTTATTTTGGAAGAAGATTTAAACAGGGGTCAGGGGTTTCTTTCTTTTCTTTTTTGCTATCATTTTAGTCACATTGACACAACTTCAATTTACTGTAATGGTGATATTATCCTGATATTTGGGCATTAGATCTATTATCAGCTTGTATGGGAGTGGGACATGTCCCTGTAAGAACACTCTGACTTTGTCCCCATAGCCATTCTTTTTTAAATTACAAATGTTGCGTGTGGTCAGCAGCTTTCTGACACTTTTATCTGCATGGTTGAATATTGTTATCTAACAGTATGATAAACTATTTAGTCGTATTGCAGAGTTGAGAGGAGCTTTGTTGGCCCAAGTTTGGTTGCAAAGATTTGGAACATGGTTCAATAGTTTGAAGTGAAATACAAACTTATAGAATTAATGATTCTAAACCTGAGCACCAGCTGTATATCATAATTCTTTGTCTGCAATTTCAATTGCACTTCGAAACAAAAGAAGTGATAGCCATGGAAGCAGCGTACAAACTTATAAGAAATGATTGCATTTTTAGTTTTTGTTTCCAGTAACTTTCACTCTTGATGGAGCTTGATGGAGTATTTCTTGCTCCTTAACTCTTAGCCATTGCTGTAGCGTGTGCAGTTTATACGGTAGAATATTAGGTACAGATGGAAACCCACCTCATTTTTTGACCTTGAAAAAAAAAGATGATCCTGAAAGCAGGTCTTGTTTTTCAGTATTTTCCTGTTAAACTTCACACGACTGATTGGAGTTGAATTTTTTTCCCTCAAATGTACCTTATGTGCTTGAATAATCTTTATCAATCTCTTTACAATCCGTGGAAATACCCAAGTTGTCAGCAAGCATCATGCATTTGGCCGAGTCTCAGGTGGCTCTGATTTCCCAGCAGGCCAGATGGCAGCGCTGTGTGGGCAGCGCGTGTGTGTGGACGAGGGGCTGTGAGAAGAGGGCCAGAAGCCTTGTGGAGGGACGATTGCTCACACTCTGGCTTTCTCCTCTGTCCCCGTGCAGCTGTGCTTTTAACTCCAACTTGAACTTTTAATGTGTTCAATATGTGGCATAGGACACTGAGTAAAACAGAACACATGTCTAGTGGCTGAGACCTTACAGGCAGGGATTTGTAGGGGAAGATGACACTATGCGTGGAGTTTTTATTTAACTTGACAAAGTCCACTTATATTAGACTGCAAGACTGTGGATTTCTTATACTTCTGGTGGCTTCCTGCAATAGTGCCAACCAAAGCCAAAACAAATAAATAAAGTATTTTCTTGTTTTCGTTAAGTTAGAAATTCAAATTATGTTATTTTTTTAATTACATTTTAGTTGAGTAACAAAGTGTCAACTGACACAGGCTTTAGACCATTGTTTCATTTAGTGTTGATTCTTTTTTCTTTCAATCTTCCATTTCTTTTTGGATTCATATCATATAAATCAAAACACTCTAAATTAGGTTAAGATATGTATTAATTTCTTCGAAAACAGAAATATAGGCAGGTTCTAGAAGTTCAGAAGTTTAGAATGCATTGAAAGCCTAAAAACACAACAAGCTCTTGAATTTGTTTTGAAGAAGCTTCCTCATTTTGCCTCATTTTAAGATGTTGTCACCTTCCTAAATTAATGGCCTTTTTTCCCCAAAAAAATCACATGGACCATTATTTCAAAATCCTGTCGATCAAATAGAAATAATGTTGGTATTTGTTGTATTCAACCATACATTTGACAAAAACAAATGACAACGCAATTAATAGATCTTACATCTCTTTAATGTTGTTACCCATCAGGGTGGTAATCCATGACTGGTCCAATGCTATAGGCTTTGATTCAGTGTTCTGCTGTGGAATGCATGATTTCTGTGTTCCCATTTAGGTAGAACCAAAATAACCCAATACACTGTGGAGCAGTGTTACCATTCAGCTCAGTAGCACTTTACAAAAACAAAAAAGAAGTGTTCGAATAGTGAGTGATGAGTTTAGCTATCGCCCTGTTGTTGTTGGATTAAGTAAACCCTAGATTAACTAAGCTACTGTATGGACTGCAAAGCTCCAATGAGGAGGGGGGGAAAAAAAGTCTGTTCTGGTAATAAAGTCTGTCAAAGCCTGTAGCTTATCATTGCAAAATAAGCATCTTGCAACTGGATTACAACTCTCATGCTTGCAAGTGTTTTCATACTACAGTCCAGATGGGAGATTCATTCCATAACCTAAATAGAGTCTCCTTGGTGCAACTTTGTTTTTGTTTGTTTGTTTTTAAAATTGTAAATGTGACAAACCATTCAATCAGTTAATACATCAAGCTAGTAAAAAGATTTGGATAATGGCTAATACAGCGTCATGTTTCTTTTCCAGAATTTCTCGCCCCAAAACTCAGTAGGAAACGCATTGCAAACTTGTTCTGAGTTAACATGCACAGGTTGTAGATTTGTTTTGTTCAGGAATTGGAGATCTATTCACTTATTTGGTGAATAAAAGACATGGCAAACTGTAAATAGGGTCTTGGATGGTTGAGGGGTAGATGTACACAGCTGTTTCTGCACACAGATTGTAAAAAAGCACTAAGCAAGACGATGTTCCTGTGTGTCTTTTGAAAAGAATTTGCTCAAACTTCCGACTTTTACTGACTCAGTTCCTCTTTACTGCAGTCCTGCGTTTAGGTCAGGAAATGCAAGATTAGCAGAATGACATATAATTTAGAGAGCCACGCATTCATAAATCTACCCACCTCTTATGATCTGTTCAGGATAAACAAAAAAAAAATCATTTTAAACATCTCGAGTGTTAGATTTCAGACTTGGAAAGTTGAAGAAACTTTACCTGTTGTGATTTAATAATCCATCATTTCTGCCTTGCTTTACTGCTGAAACGGCAACAGGATTAAATCACCATGTGGTCATTATATGTAAAGTCAACATCTTGTTGTCTCCATTTGAATATGTCGTAAAAGACAGTAATCTGTTGTTTGTGTTAGTAATAAGTATTAATAACAGTCTTGGTCAGCAAGCACAACAACTTGTTTAGCAATGGGCACAGCATAAGTGTCAGAAAATTGTGTTTGCATGTGAAGCCTAGACATTTCTTTGTAAATCCACTCTCCTCTCCTCAGAAACCTCCTGAGCAATGGAATCTTTAGGATTGCATTGAATATTAATTGAACTTCCGTATCCATTTTTGTTTAATATCTTTATTAATTTGTCAGAAAAAGCTCAGGGTTTAGTCACCACTGGCAGTGTGCTGAATCTCACAGTCCTTCTCCACGGAGTTCTTCAGAAAGCTGCAGTTCCAGGGAACCAGAGTCACTCAGGGTGTGAACGCTGCATGAGATAACCAAGAATCACACATGCACATAATTCACCTCTGGATCTGTCCCTCAAGTTACAAGCCAACTGTCCATGTGACAAACATGTCTGAGGACAGGAGAAATGCGGACTTTCTGCGTGGGGTGTGAGCCTGACCTCAGTGTAAGCACTGTCAGCTACTACTAAGAAGTTCCAGCCTCTTACAGCAATATAAATAAATGTCCATACTCTCATGATTTTATTTTTAAAGGACTAATAAAAAATGAAAAACTTCATAAGTAGTTTATTAGACAAACGAGACAATTTGAAATATAGATCTTCCATCTTTTGTTAGTTTTAAGCTGTTTTCTGACCAATTTAGTGTAATGGGCATAAATTGATGTTCTTATAGTATGTATTCCAGGGAAGCAATCTATTAATTTATATAAAATATTATTACGGTTTATCCTTCTGTTGGACCTATATCTGCTTTAGGTGCCATGCCAGGCACATGTCGTTATAATCACTGTAATTTGATACCACTGTTCATATATTTCCATTTACTTCAGCAGAAAGCCATTGGATAGTTTTTAATGAACCTTATTAATCACACTCCTCATTTGGAGGTTATAACTTCCCCTGACTCCCCCACCTCCTGCCCCTCTCCACCTCTCTGTGTCTCCACCTGACTCATCCACCCGACTCATTTACCCGTCTCTTCGTCTGATGAGTTTTCACTGTCACTCCATGCTGACATATTCAGACTATTGTTCTGCCGCTCCGGGTGGCACAGGTGGGGCTCCACCCCTTCAACATGGCCCAGTTACAATGCAGCAGTCCCTGCCAAGTCAGACCCCGTTCATCCAGGAACAGGGGAGCTGGAATGGTATTCACCGTATTGTGCTGCACCTGCTTCGCCCTCTCACCAGATACCCCCGCTTCGCCTGCCACTCTGCCACCACGGAGAGCACTTCTTCTCTTGCCTAGCCCCCGTCTCCATAAAACCCGTAAAATCCACTGAACTTAGCCGCTCTGATGGCCGCAGCCAAAACAGCATCTGATGTGCCTTATTTGTTGACTGTGTGAGATTAGTTGCTGAGGGTACACGTCGAGGAGCTTACCATGCAGAGATGGAGCGGAGCCCCCTCCCCTCCATCAAACAGCCTTGCCAAATAATGGGAAATGGAAGATTCTCCAGCTTGTCTAAAGCCCTTGTCACAGTCGGTCCATGCACAATTCTGCTCCCAAGCCAGACTGTAGAGCAGATACTGTATGAGCTCCTGCACCAGAGGAGCTGGCTGTTGACTTCCACATTCAGCAGGAAGCTCAGACGCCAAAATACTAGTCATTGTTTTCCATAAAACATCAATGAGAGACATCCACCGAGACAGTGTGTGTGAGAATTTGGTTTTCTTATAAGAGAAAGGTCTGGAGCAGGCATGCAGCCCTTTTGCATGCACGTTTCGTACAAAAATGAACATATTCAAATAAAGTCCTGTATCAAGTTGTTTATAGTTTCTTCAAGATTCGACACCAGCAAATACCTTTTTTTTGTTTAATAAAAAAAAAAGCGTTCCACTTCAGCGTGAGCAGCTTATCAATTAGGGTATTGTACATCTAGTTACTGTTATTCCTTTAGGAAAAACCTGAATTGGGCTTTTTAATTTTTTTTAGATAAAGCAATCAACTAATGCTACATGCAATTTTGTGGGGTAAGGCTTGAAATCTGGGCTTATTGTCTCTTTATTGTGTTGTTTGTAACTGAGGAGGTCAGACCTAAAGAATTAGTCAGTCTTTTAGTCAGTCTTTACTGCCATTGTGACAACAAAACATGGCACAATGAAATGAATTAAATGAAGGTCCAATGGACCTGAGGTTGGCACACATCCTCATGGAATTAGTTTCACAACAAAGAGGTGCATTTGTTGATCTTCCTGTGTTGTGGATGAGAGGCTTACACATTGAGAAAACACAGAAACATGACTTAAAGTTTATTCCAGGCTATTTTTACTCTAAATATAACATCAAAACTGCAAGCAAATAAAAATCAACATCTGCATGGATTGAACAGACAGTGATATAACCATTTCTGTCTTACATTTGGATGGATTTACCTTTTAAATTAGTCTGTTTCTGGGTATTGGCATCAATGGATTTAAATTAGGATAAAGTCCATTCTTGATGGTCAAGCAGAGTGTAGTTAATAGAGAAGGTTGTGTGTTTCTGGGTGTGTTGGAGGCTGACAGGGTGCTGAGGATTCGCTGTACGAGAGCTCCCTCTTGGTGCCAGTCAGTCTACTGTTTGTGAGCAGGCGATTGCAGAGACACACACACACACACACACACACACACACACACACACACACACACACGCAGACGGGTCAGGGAACAGCAGTGCTGCTGCAGAACTTGAATAAATTGAATAAAGACTTTTTCTTTTTCTATCCATAATTTTAGCAATGTACATGGATGATATTTTATTTTGTTCGTTCCTTAATTATTTAAAAAAAGGAAATTTAGAAAAATAATTCCTGTTTTGTCCGGTGTGTGTGCACGGTTTTGTTTGTGTAGATAAATATGTATGTATTTTGTATGTATGCATGTGTGTGTGTGTGAGAAATACAAGAAACCTAACTGCAGATGTTTTACTGGCTGTGTTTGTGTCTTTTTCAGGGACGGTGTATTAATTTCAACCGGGTACAGCGTCAGTAACAGAGAAGTAGGACCAAATGAAAATGAACGGGCTCTGATCGCTGTGGACAAGAGAGGAACTTCAGGTGTTCTTTTAAGATGTGTAATCCTGCAGCAAAAACCACTATCTGTTTACTTTGCTTTCCACTTTGTGCACAAGTTTATCCTCTTGTTCTTCACCCTGTGACAAGCTCGCAGTGTAATGTTGTTATTCTAAAATTGAACTATAAAGTTATTTACTACCTTGTTATGATATATATGTACATGAATATTTTGTTTATTTTGTTAAAAAAAGGGGGGGAGTAGTCTAAACAGGAGTACAATGCCCCAGAACACAGCACTCAGAATTAGTTAGCTTCTCATGCGCACCAAAGGCTTAACATATTCTGACCATATTGTGCCTTCTGTGAGAAACCTAATTTCATGGACACAGACGGAAGCTATCTTTGCAAAAAAAAAAAAAAAGGGAAAAGAGGCTGTTTGCCTTTGGCATATAAATCGGAATAATCCCAGTGGGCCTCACAAGTGCAGAAGTCCGTTGCCTTTTGGCAATGTCTCATCACGACTCCTCTCCAACTTCAACAGTGCTGGATGCCTGGCGGCTGCCCTTTCACTAGCTTTTCCTGTCATTTTATCACTGAGAAGTGCACATGCATGACAAATTGTAGACAGGATGCCTTAAGGTATTGGAAGGAACTAAGACTTTGCCCTTTAGTTTATTTTTTTATTTTTTTGAAGACACCTTCCCTTCATTATGCACTTGGGACAGGAAAATTAATAGAGCGTTATTCGACCGCAGGACAGCCTCCTGACCGGGCCGATCTCCAGCTATGTTTGAGGGATTGATGCCTTCAAGACCTTGACATGGGGCTTGGTGGTTTTTGGCCCTGTTTTCGATGCAGTCTGCTCTCTGCTCATGAAGGCGTAGCCCATCATAGCCGATAAACAAGCCTATCAGTTAAGATTTAAGATATAGATACAGCTGTATTGCTCGTTGCTCTGTCTCGGCCCTCTGAAGGCCCCCACTCTGTGCCACAAGCCACTAGTTCTTTTAGCACCATAATATCGAAGTTTAATTAAAATAATTAAAGGCAACAGCAAGCAGCAGCCTGTGAAGACTTGGCTGTCTCTTTTTTATGCCTTTTTGACTTTGAATGACCTATTACTGCATTATTCGCAGTTAAAAAAAGAGGACACTGTACTGCAGTGACGGTGCAACATGCCCAAAACGCAAACCCAAAGCAACGGATGCGACGGACGGATAAGTATTGTTCATTTTCCAGAAATTAAATCCCCCCTCCATCCACCCCAGCTCCCTCATCCCAAAAAGCTCAGGATATATATTTATATATATTGTGGACTTCTCAAGCGCGCTGTCATGACGCCAATCCCAAATGATGTGAGCGGAAACACTGTGGGGGAGGAAAGGGGGCAGCAGCTGAAGAAAAAGGCTCGAATGATCTAGTCACTTTGGATACCGTACTTCAGATGCAAAATGGATATTCGAGTCGAAACCTGACAAAGCATGCCGGCTTTGACGGGAAGCAGTATAGACAATGACCAGTGGCTGGGTCAGTGGGATGTCTCTGTGCAAGCAGGGAAGCTTATCAAATGACACTAAAAATAAGTTCAACAACCATCAAGTATAACGGGGAATGGGTGTGCGTCTCACATTTTGAGGGCACGAGAGTACGCGAGACAGGCGGCGAGCAACTCACCGGTCTAATTATTCCTTTGTTTCCTCTCCATCACGATTGCACGGACATAAAAAATTCCAAATCGAATCCTCTGGGTGCACTGGTATTTATGTCCGCCTTAAATGCTTTCAGCTTGCATAATTTCGCGGGTTGACATTTAACACATCGTCAGGCCCTTTCTGGACAAAATCTTAGCACTTAGATCTTGTTTTCTTAATGTTACAAGCAAGAGCACAGGGATGCTATTAACCTGAACTAATGAGATATTTACATAGCAGTCACAACACGGACCAACCCTCTTCTTAATTCATTATTAAAACAATGGAAGTTCTATTTTTCATGAAAAAACTAAACAAAATATGCTCATTGTTTGTTTTGTCTTCCTTTCGTGTGAATTTATGTAATTGATTAAAAGTTTGCGTATTTTTTACACTGATATTTTTTTTAAATGCTCAGTTTTTGATAAGTTTTTCTCAAGATTTTAGCTTTTTCGTTTTCACTTGCATGCACTTTTTTCTGCTTTTATATGTCCACCAACTCATTTGATGTACAAAACCTTTGAATGATTTTTTTATCTTTGAGATTTTTTTTTTTCTTTTATTGGTGTTGCACCTTAAAATTCAGGTTTGAAATCGCACAAACCTGAACGCATATTTGCTGTTTTTTTATATCCAATGACTTTTCGTTATTGTTTTTACTATCTTTATTGTTTCCTGTGTTGTCAAATATACCAAGAGCTAAAAGCAAACTGTGCCATGTTTTTTTCTTTTTGTGTTGGTTTCTCTTAACAGTGTATGTGCGGGTGGGGCGGACATGCTAAAATCTCTATTTAATTGGGCCCTTACATATTTATAGGGCCTGACAAGGAACGACATTATACGTTGTGTTTGTGTGTATGTGGACAGAGGAGTGGACAGTGTGTAGTTACTGGAGGCCTCACATAGATTCACACACAAATGCACACACATACACAACCTCTCGAAGGGCTTCATCACCCCAAAATGTTTATTTTATATTGTAAAAAGATGCATTTATATACATTCTTTGTTCACATTTTCCATACTGTGACAAAAGTGGATGCTTTTTTCCTGTCCACATTAAATAAGTGACCTTTTTACCATATCCAATGGACACTTTCAAGATAACAGTCATTCATTATTTTTAAAGTTTTTTGTGGCACTAAAGGTGTGAAATTATACTGTGTGGGACATACGCTCTCATCTGGGGGATATAATAAAGTCCAATAAAGATGTAACCCTGATGATATTCTATAGACACAAAATTCAAAATTAGGCCCCTGATTTAAATTTGTCTGTTTTATTTCAATGTTGAGTGCTCAGAGCTGTGTCGCTTGAATCCACTTTTTCCTAATCGAAAATAAATAAGTAAAGTGCTGATCAAGATTGATATGAGTGACATGAGAAGATCATAGATTAAAGGTATTCCCAAATATAAAACATCTGGGAAAATATTCAAATTAAACAAAACACAGGTTTATGAAATCATTCTGCAGTGTCTTAAGAAAAAGTCTACATACTAGTCTACGTATGCATTGAAATTTCAACACTAATCAGACAACATAAAAAAATAGCAAAATAGACACGCTGATCAAGGCAAAATTTTAATAGAGTACAATGTAACAAAATAGAAAAAAAGTACAAAAATAGGCTATAATTAGGTGAGAAATTATTCTCACTGAGCTTGCATCCAAGAGGATACAAATTATTGCCTGATCACACAGTAGTACTGTATCAAATAAATGGAGACTTAATAATATAAACTAGAACTGTTTGTACAGATGGCCACAAGATTAAAAAAGTGATGTTCAGTACAGGTGGCAGTCTTTGAGACTGTTATCAGTTAAAAAAAATAAGAAAATAAATTCAAGTCCACCTATTGCAGACATAAATTGTCTAACTTCTGTCTTTAATATGTCCATATGTTGGGAAGTTAGAGGGATTTTCATAAATATAATTTTTAACAGCCAAGAAGATGGAGCCTACTAGAGCATCAAAGAGCCAGCAATGATGCAACTGACAATTTTTTGCTTAAAATGAATGTTGAAAGCACCATAATCAAAGGCACTTAACATAAGTCAGCATGAGTCCTGATTAGCTTAATAGGTTATTAATCATTTTGTGATGCATGGTTACAGCTAATTATTTCTTTTAAGTCGGTAAACCAAACAGAACAATTCAGAAAACCATTAAATACTGTTTTAATTTAACTTTAAAATGCACATGTATATGATAGCCCAGCAAAGAAATCATTGTTCCCAAAGATGGGTTTGACTACCATTAAAATTTGTGAGTGGTTCAATCACTCCTGCAATTACTCAGACCCAGGTGCAAAACAAATGCTTTTACATTTGGAACGCAATACCCAGAAAATAATGCATAAAGAAAAAGTTTTGTGTCACCTATTCTTGTATCTAGCTGTGGCCAAACGTCATCATCATCAACGACTGGATTTTAATTTGCTTCCTACATCGCAGCTCTGCAATAATGACCCGAGGAAAAATAGGTTTCAAGTTCAGCCTTTCTCCAGATGAAAAATGTAACATCAATTACAACAGGAGAAGATGAATCCACTGTCTCATTCTAACCCAAAGACATCTGCAGTTTAAACAGATTACCTCCTACTCTCAGCCGGGCAGATCTTACTGCTTTTAGGATGTCCAGACAATTAATTAAGAGTTGAAAATCACGTATTTCTGAAAAACGGCTTTATTGAAACATCCGCTTATCTGCTGTGTTTACCATTGTGCTCGGATCGGCAACAGCTTCAGGCATCTTTGTTTTAAACCCAGCAGGCTGAGATTGTAATCTTGTTTTAGTATTCATCCTGCAGAATCTGTGCATTGAAATCTTGCCAAAAGTTTCAACCTCAGTGTGATCAAATCTCAGTGGATTTGAGAGAGATTTCCACAAGCTATTTCAGAGAAAACACTTGCATGAGTATGTCATAATTTTTTTCTTAAATGGTTAAGTACATAACTTTTTCATTCAGCACTGTTATGTCTCTTTTTTTTATCTCCCTGGACATGAAGGAAAGACTCTGAATCTGAGGATAAACGAAGAGTAAATGGTGAATTGAAATAATTCACGACTACAAAAGTGTTAAGTGTTAAATATCTGCTTCAAAACTGCAGCCTGAAAAGATTTGGTCCTCCTCTAATTCCTGTATATATATTGCCAGGTTTACCAGAAAATTGACATCAACATAAATGGAAATACATGGATGCGTGGAAGAGTTTGTACAGTTCTAAACATCTTAATAATTTAACATCTACGAGAACACATTTCTTTGCATCTATTATATCTCTTTATAGCAATAATAACCAGAATAAATGTTTTTTTTTTTCATGGATAGTTATTTTTACACTTTATAGTAATAGTAATGCCATGACTTATGCCTTATTTAAACATCACATACCTAAACCTAATTTCAGAACTAGGTTAGGGTCAGTAAGTGCACTTTCTCTAGTATATCCTATGATCAGTGAAAAATAGGCTCTATCAAATGGATGAGCAGGTTGTTAAAGGTTTAGATGGCAATTTGGTATGAGCTCCTTTAATTTTTCAACACATTCTGAACCCTATTAGAATAATAATTTCCTTATCATTAAAAAAGAATAGTGTGAAGAATAGTTGTCCAGGTTTCTTGAAGGACCTCCGCAGTTAAGTTGTCTGTCCAGTGATTCCACATTGCTTCAATGATGTTGAGGTCTGGGCCCTGGGGAAGATTCATCTCTACAGCAAACCTGTTGACACTGTGGGTCCAGATGCATCTCTCAGGTCCCATATCAGGCCTTTTTGTTTTCATTGAACGAATATCGCATCTTAATCTACTATGTCATATTTCTCTTTAAGCCATAACACAACTTTTATTGTTTTTTTGTACTTATCAAGCTCGCCCCATTTTAAGGAGATTGTGCTAAAAGAGCAAAGGTCACGAGATGCCTTGCCTGATTTTTCATTTAGTTATTTGGGAATCTTCTTACTGGTACAATGATGGAGTTTTTTGTCTTCCAAAATATGTGAAATTTGGTATTTTTTCCAGATGCAGCAAAAATACATTTTAAAAGCGTGTGATTTTGCTTGCAGAAAAGTGTCTGAAGGGTACCCTACGATGCTAGAACTACTGTTTTATAAAATTGCATTTTCACTGAAAAAGAACTGAAACTTCAACAATAAAACATACTTCAGAAAAGCACAAAAACATCCCAAAACAACACAAAAGCTATCTTGATCCCTCAAAAACACTTTCACTGTTTTCTGATTTTAACAAGTAAAATTCACTTGTTTGTTGAATTGCTTTAATTGCTTCAGACTGGAGCCTGTTCATATACAATACTGCCACTCAAGATTATACATCACGCAATATGTAAATGTGCTCAGAGCAAAGTAACACTCTGCTGTGCTAAAACAAACAAAATAGTTTGGAGATGAAAAGACATCTGAGAAGGGAATAAAGCAGCCAAATTACCTCAAAGATGTCATGTGTTGAAAGAGGCTCAGATTCTTTATTTTCACAGTTAAGGAATTCACAAATAGGATACAAAAGAGATACATACTAGGGAGGCAACTATTTTCCCGACTGAAGATGTGATATTTGCATCCTTGCACAAGTGAAGCTGTTCCCACCACTGATTGGTTTATTATTATACTATTTTATTCTGCAGTGATAGCTAGCTATCACATGAGGACAACAGCATGCAAAGGTCTTGTCTTTTTTTTCAGTTTTCTCATGTTCATGCTTAGAACACACCAAGCAAACTCCTAAATCCATCCTGAGCTGTGCCACAAGGTTCTGTTTTTACTATTTGATAGGGGAGGATTAACTGCCATAAAACATCAACCTCCACTTCCCATGATAAAGTTTCTCTGGCAGGCAGTGAATGGACTTAAGCAGCTGTTGGCCCTCCAAAGCCTGTCTGGCTTCCCAGGTTATCCAGATTTGCACAGTTGTCTCTGAAATTTGGGTAACTGTGGGATCAAATGCTGAACCCCTGCTCAGTCGCTAAAGTTTGAAAGCCTGATCCCGGACCCTGTCAGATGCAAAGGGCAGCCCACTCGCCCCAAGAAAAGCTTGTTAGAGTTGACACTTCATTTTATGCATTGTATTTCTGAGAGTATTACAAGTAAATCCCCTCTCAGGCGATATGGAAGGCTGCTGTTCAGTCATGGCTATGGAAAATGCAGGTGGGGGGATTAGGAGAGCTCGACAGTTTGGGATTTCAAAGCTTTATCTTGATGCTCTTTTTCCGTCAATTTGCTGTGAATTTTAAAGCCGAAAAATGCTATATATGCTGGTAAAGATTTAGGACTCCTGTAAGATGATTAAAGTGATTGTCAGTGATGGTGTACAGTTGTTTCAAACAGACTACCTCACATGTAATCCAAGTAGAGTTATAAAACTGTGATCTTAATGAGAAAAAAAGGCTTTAAGTCCATTTTTAAACCTAAGACACAGGGGACAAATAATGATGTTTATCCACATTGCCAATATGTTGCACAATTGTAGGTTTAAAGACAAATTATTGGTAAAGTGTTCTTGTACCAACATCAACTAGTTCAAAGAGAAGATTCAATACAATCATTGTTTGAATTAGATGTATTTTAAGCTTAATCAACTTGAACTGATTTTATTTTGATTGTATTTATTTTTCTTACCTGTTGGCATACAGTTGTAGTTTGCAGCTTCATTACTCTGTAAACTGCTGAAAATTAAATTCTCTATGGGAATCATCCCAATGTGATCAATAAAGTGTATTTTAAGTCCAACTCTGATAAAACACCAGTTTTTTGAAGATGCCAAACATATCCTTTACATCTGCCTGCTCATGAACATTCTGCTTCTGTTCATCTATGATAATTAGTTTGTGATTCTTCAAACTGAGATTAATGACGGTGTCTGCATTCAAGATCTACACAAAACCTAAGTCTAGAATTGTTAAATCAGCAAACTAATACCTCAATCAAATGAATAGACTACTGAGACAGCGTGTACTAAATGTAACACAAAAAATGCAGTCATTACATACAGACTTCCTGGTATACAACATAGCCCCACACAATCCCAACAGAGGTGCTTGCAGAGCTAGGTCATGTGATTAGTGATCAACTCCCCTTCAAAGATTCTCCAAACCAACTCTGACCCTGTATGATGCGAACCTGAGGAAATGTCCAATGCAATTCTTCTGAGTTGGGTCCTGGACAATCCACCTGGTTTTAAGGGTTGTTTATTTGTTTCAGTTATTTTTTAACCTTTTCTTATCAGGTTTTATTGTTGTGTACAAAATGCTTTGGTGGAAAGTGAATGTCTTAGAAATATTAATTAGAAAGCCAGAATCGTGATAATCTACAGTGATCATTTCCTTGTCAGTAATATTAAACTTTCAAAATAGGCCAAAAATATGAGGACTTCTCTTGGTAGGGATTATATTTCAAGGTGTTTCTCTTGTTTTTAGTTCAATAACCTGTCTAAAAATTTATTATTTTAGAATTAACAGAAGGTTCACACATGCTATCTCACACCTACTGCTACTCATATGCCAAAAAACAAACAAAAAGAAACATAAAAAAAAGCCCACATTTGCAACTAAATCTGGACAGTGCACAGTTATGCTCCTGCTAGGTATGAAATAACGATCGCACAACATACATGTTGAAGCTCCATGGGGGCATATGTTGACTCAGACGGCTGAGTGAGCTCACCTGTCCAGCCGGAGGGGTCAGCAGGCCGTCTGGATCCTGCTAATGATAAACCTTTAACATACTAGCTGTCAGCTCAGGGTAGGCCTTCTGTGGGCAGTAGATCTACACAGGCAGCAGCAGTCACTTCCTCTCCGTGTTTGAACCCACACTGACCAGGCATTTCGGCTGAGAGACAACCCTCTGAGCCAATGTGGAGCCTCAGAGCTGCAAACCAGGGTTGAGTCACCTTGCCGGCAGCTTTCTTGCAATGCGTTTTAATGAAGGCAGAGGGGAACATTGGCTGGAGGTGTTTGTATGTAATCGTGTCACATTTTCAAACAGGCATGAGTAGAGAAGGCATCGGATCGCCTTTGACTTCTCCAGCAGATGTTTGGAAATGGCGCTAATGCAGTGGATGCTGTCTGAGGATGAAAGAGCTTTGAGGAACTCTGATGCTGTGGAGAACTTAGCCAACTAGTGAGATAGTCTTTTGATATGTTACTGAATAAGAAATGAGAGGTCAATATATTTATTAAGGCACATTGGATTAGGATTGTTATTGGGATGGGTAAAAACTATTTCTGTGATACAGTAGAAATTGTGCCACTTGGCATTGAAATTGTCATATTATTTAAGTATTTGGAAATACATGGGAGCCAGGTTATCGGTTATAAAAGAAGGCTTTACTAATCAGGACATACTGATCATTACTTGGTTACAGTCAGTGAATCTCAGATGTGCAGCATTTATAGTACCAGGAACTTGATATTTTAGAGATAAAAGATTTTCTCTCGCAAATCCTCTATATAAACCATAGCTGTCCTGTACTTTTTTTCAAATTATGTTGTGAAGTCTAATGTGTGGGTCTAAGAATCCACAGGACATTAGGATTTATCAGACCTTGGGTTAAGCTTAATGAACCATCTGTCAGTTATTGATGTTTTCTACTTGTAAATAGCTGGGACGCCTCCAGTCCCCCTGTGACTCTGAATATGAATACATGGGTTTAGTTTTAAAATAAATACACGTTTATTCGGATTTGCTGTTAAACAGTTATAGCGCAGAAAAGGTTCTTTCAAAACTTGCATTCACATGCCATAACACTGCTTAAATACTTTTTTTATTGAATTTCTTTAGCAAAACCAATCATCCTATAAGTGTTTGTGGTCCCCTTGGCAATATAGTCCACTTTTATGGACTATGCCATGACTTAGCTTACAATACATGGGTATAGTAATTTGGTAAAATGATGGATTGATTTATGAAGCTTACTCGAAACAAAAAAAAAAGTACGAGCAGACATTTCAGTATCTAGTTTGTTCATTAAAAGTCTCACAGACCACTTATCATGTATAATTTATGTAATACCAATTTAGGAAAATTTAACTGGCCTTTCCAAAAACAAGAACCAATTTTATTCACTTATGTCTGTTAGCCAGAGGGATGGTGGGCTTATGTCTAACCAACCACTAGCTAAAAACGAGTGGCTTGATCTAATGGCTATTAATGTGCATTCATTCTATTACACTGTAATAACACAGTTTCATTTGAATAATGTTAATATTAACTTTACATGTACTTTAGATTCAGTCTCTGTACTTTGAGTTTCTAGTTTTGAGTTGGAGTCAAATCTCTCTGTCAAGTGTCCTACCTATTTAGCTTTCCATCATTCTGCTCTTCCATCATTTCTTGTCAAAATGTTCACTCCCTGCATTGTTCTTAAATCTGAACTGGATCCTTTTGGGGTGGGGGGTTGGGGGGTTCTAAATCAATGTTTACAACCTCAGCTGCCGCGCTCGCTGGGCCGAGCAAACACAGCCATCCCACATGCCTGGTGCCACTTCTCCCCATGACTGGCATCGTTTAACATTACGATATTTTCCCGGTGTTTGCCCACGGATGATGAGGCTCTCATTGCTATGCATGTGCCAGATGAATCATAAACCTATACCATATGCCGTTGCAATTTGCTGATGGGCCCAAGCTGTTTTGGTGGATATAAAATCCTGGGATTATGAAGGCTTGATCCGTTGTGAATGAGGGGAGGAATGGACAGGGAGATGAAGATAATTAATGGGTAGAGGTGGAAGGTGATGTTCTTACTCTGTTTTTCTATTGGTTCACAGGTCAGTGAGATTGAAATAGGTAGTACACAGAGCCGCTGATTGACACCTCCCAGGATGTTTAATCTGCTAAAGTCTGTGAGGTATTATCTCAACCTGGTGTTTTGTAAAAACAAACAATTTCATGTGCACAACATGTTTGTCACCTTGTCCCGAGTGTCACATGGAGGTAATTGAAGTTGCTGTAAAAAAAACAAAAAACAAAAGGGACAAAATCCTTTGAGGATTTATTGTTGTTGTATTTCTTTCCTCAGGAATTGAGATTATTACATATGGTTCAATCAATTTTCCTCTTAGCGCCAAAGCCTATTTTAGGTAAAATTTGTTTTTAGGGCAAAAGGCAAGGAACTGACAAAAGATAATTTAAACTGTTAACCAAAAGGAGGCGTTAAAAGCTTAGTTAGTATTAGCATCTGTTTTTGTTTTACTGCTAAGAACAACAAGACACCTGCTTGAAGAGGTACACACATTCTACCAGAGCTTTTTTAGAAGCCCTTCATAACTATAGACTTCATGATGTTAAGGCTGCAATGGGATAACTTAACTCTAAAATTGATGCCCTCTGGTGATCTAACTCTATAATGCTAGTTTTACTTTACATTTCTAGAACACGTATCACGTGGAAAAACTAGTTTTTATCACAGTATATGAATTTGTTCTCTACTTTAACCCTATAATGCCATATCTATTATATTCAATACTTATTTTTTGCATCCAAGACCTTCTGCATCATTTAATGGAAAAACTGCTAATAAGAAACCTGTTGTACACAATCAGATATACCTGATAACAGTGTGCAGAAGACTACACAACAATAATTTTGACTTATCACACAGTAATAAAATATGAGCATTCAAAACAATACTTCTGTTTATTTATTTCATATTTTGTTAAAGGGTCAAATAAAGACTTCAAACAGACACTCAAAAAATATCTCAACTTTTTCTTTGATCAGGCTTTAAAGGGTTAAGCATAAACACCAAAGAAACTGTCATTCATGTAGGAAGAATAAAGCCCAATTATTAGAAAACTGAGCAGTTTTGAACTTTGAACAAATAGATATAATAATATTATACACGCACACACACATATCTATCTATCTATCTATCTATCTATCTATCTATCTATCTATCTATCTATCTATCTATCTATCTATCTATCTATCTATCTATCTATCTATCTATCTGTCTGTCTGTCTGTCTGTCTGTCTGTCTGTCTGTCTGTCTGTCTGTCTATCTATCTATCTATCTATCTATCTATCTATCTATCTATCTATCTATCTATCTATCTATCTATCTATCTATCTATCTATCTATCTATCTATCTATCTATATATATATATAATATTTCAAATGAATATAGATAAATGTTTTGGCTGTTGAAATCATTGCATTGAGTGAACATATAATGCTGTTTTTCTATGTGCAGCTTATTTCTTTCATCACCTTGATTTGCTGTATAATTGTATCATAGATCATGAATCCCATGTTTCTTCTGATTAGGTTTTCTTCATGTACTGATTACCACATGTTCTCTGTCTTCATATATTCTTCTTGGTTTTCCTATTTATTTATTTATTTTACTGTGAAAGAACATTATATAGTTTTTCTTCTTTGAATTGGACTGGCTGAAATAGTTAGTAACCTACTTTGGAAATAAATAAATAAAACACAATTCCCTGCATAACTGCATATTGAATGTTATGTATCTAATAAACAAATAATTCAGTATAACAAAATCCCTGTTGGAAACTGATCTTGATTTGCAAGATTACAAGAAAAACATCATAATAATGTATCTATTTTCAGATCATAATCAATGTCAGAATTTGGATAACTAAATATTAATTTGTGTCATGCTATAAAAGAGAAGCTTATGGTGTCTGTTCACTAGGAGTACGTGAGTATAATTGGATAATACCCTTCAGTCCAACTTTCTGTTTAACTTCAGTGCACTTTTAAAGGTCACCCAAACTTAAAATTGTGATGCTTTTAAAGACTTAATGTGTCATTTCTTAAGTAACTGTAAAACAGAAGAGTCTCTCACCACTGGGAAGAGCCGCACTAACCACCATAACTCACACTAACAACATGTAGAAGCGATTACCTCGTACTTTTAATTGAGTGGGTTCAAAGAAGCTCCAACTTGCAACTTTTACGAGTCAGGGGTCTTTTAACTGCTCAGCCACCGTAATTTGGTGATCATTTTCA
The DNA here is from genome assembly GCA_013363375.1 of Menidia beryllina. Taxonomy (NCBI): domain Eukaryota; kingdom Metazoa; phylum Chordata; class Actinopteri; order Atheriniformes; family Atherinopsidae; genus Menidia; species Menidia beryllina. The sequence goes on along the minus strand of JABUIW010000034.1, from coordinate 2,537,577 downwards.
TTTGGTGGAATGCTGGCGATCAATCTGATTGATGACTTCATCAATCCTTATAACACTGCTGTATAGGCGACAGAGTCTGAATGTGAGCCATGAATCGTCTCTTTATGAATCACGTTCCAACTTCAACTTGATGAGTGAGCTATTGCTGCAGGAAAATACAGCCACACTTAATGATCATTAAGTGAAGGCATTACTGCCAGCGTTACACAGTTTGTGACAATAAATTTTCCATTTGTATGAAAATGGGCTCCAAAATTTGAATGGCAAAAGTACAGGGTAGCTCAATGTAGCACAGTTTGGCAGCAAAAAAGGGGAATAATTTATTCATGAGAAAAGCAGAATGGTGGGCAATACCATCTGAAGTGTGCTGTGAGAAGGGCTAGTCCTTTTTCCTAAATGATTTTCACTTTGTTTTTACCATGTATTAAATTCTTAGGATGTGCAGAGATCAAAATACCATTTATATCAACATTTCAGGGTCTTTACTAATCCACAAACAGTATATCAAATCAATTTGACAAGATCAGAATTACGGATCAACAGCAGAAAGCCAATAGAGTGCAAGTTTTGAGACAAACATGTCCAAACAAGTCTTGCTGTGGAACCCAGTTTGATCAGGTAAACATGATGGTACAAGGACTATCTCCTCCTTTGTTCTACAAACAATAGGTGACTGAAGCCAATTCGTACCTCACGCAATTTCAGATTTCAGTCAACACACACATAAGCACATGTGTGTCACCAGATTAGGAGAAAATAAACATGTTGTGTTCATAAACATAGATAAATGGAGGATTTCTGAATTAAATAACTCATAAACATCGTTTTATTTGGTTTGCTAATGATGGTGACAGACTCAGATTTCCATAGGTAAAGGATGAGAGCTTTTTATAGCAATGTTTAGGTTATTCTTTTGTGTTTTTATTCTCCAAAAATTTAATAAAAGATTAGCTGTATGTCGAATCAGTTGTACGTTGTTCTCCTGCTTCTTTTTTTCTCTTTCATTTAATCCTTGAATGCATTCAGGGATTTATAAATTCCTTATATTGGCTTTCTCATGTAAAAAAGCGCTCTTTTCAACACTGTCCTTGTCGCTCGAGTCCTAGATCTTGATTAGACACCAGTCCTGTTGACATTTTTCTGCACATTTGTAATATATACCCTGTGACAGTGTTACACAATTTTATTCAGGTAGTATGAAACAGGTAAACTGAGACAAAGTCAAATGAGATGTGAAACACAAAATAAAAATGTTCGCACCTGAGATCTTTTGTATAATTATAGTAAAAGCTTTCCTCAAAAACCGTGTTGTATACAATTAGATATACCTGATAGCAGCCAGAAGAAGTCAAATAATTTTGACTTATTGCATTGTTATAAATTATGAATTATCAAAACTTACTTTAAATATTTTGTTTGAAGGTCAAATAAAGACCTTAAACAAAAAAATACATATATTTTTTTCTCTATTTTCTCTTGGATCAGGCTCACTGATCCCGACTCAACCTGGTCGGGAACAGGTTTTCCTCAATTTAAACCCCTCACTTAGTTTGATCTCCTCATTCAGTCAGGAAAGTTTTATAGTAATTCGGTGCGAACAGTAAAAAGATTGCTGATTAAAATACAAATATGGCATGCACTTTTGAAGAGGATCCCCTTGATGAAGGCGCAGCATTAATTCGCTAGAAACAAATATTTGTCGGGGGAGAGTTATCAGAAAGCCTGTAGAGGTTCTTTCGTATCCTGAGAATGATCTTTTTGACCTCACAATCCATCACATACATCCTCCACCTTATCCGACCACGCATCTGCAGAATTATAGTATCAATGATCTCACATTGCGTTTCTTTTCTTTTTTTGCAAATGTTAGTTTTTTTATGTACGGTGGAAGATGCTAAACTTCTGAGGAAAGCAACAGTGTGCAGAGCAGTACGGAGGGTCTGCTTAGCCTAGAAAGGGTTTTTTCCCTGCCTTGTTAATTTCCCAGGGAATAAACCCATCCGAACCATCAAAGGGGAGTTCCACTGGATTGTAGGTAAATGATCTGTGAGATTAATTTGAAATTATTTTCTCTTGATGACATTGTGCTGCAACCTCAGACTTGGATTAGTCATTTTATTTCCTTTTAGGATTTCCCAACATAATTGGGTGCCTACGACACCCCAGGATGACCCCTTAGAGGGCCTGTGACCTAACTGTGGTTTGTGTTGTTCTTCCCAATAATAGAGAAGTTGACCCTGATGACCACTCCATCCACCTGTGAGCTATCCAGGATGGGAGAGTAGTGAGAAACACCATATGCCAGGGTGATTTCTCACTTTAAGTCACAATCATGACCACAATAGCAAAAATAAAAATATAATGTACAAATTTAATTTGTTCTTCTTTATATCCTACAAATACACATGCAAAAGTTAGTTTTTGTATAATTCCAACAGTTGACATGACTCGTCTATTATCATGCACCCATCGCTAACTTGTTGAGTGTTGCTATTTTCCAGATTCTGCTAATCTGGAATTTTTTTATATGTATTTTTGTTATGAGATTTCTGTGCAGTTCGTTAACACGTAGCTGGGTTACATAAGGAGGACATTAAAACATACAGTTACTGTACATATGAATTTCACAGAATGACCCTCTAGTCTTTACTAAGCATTTACTGTATATATGCAGTAGAAGTTGAGGGACCCTGCCAGCCACTCTGTTAAAAAGAAGGATAATATGTTAGTACTTCCATTGAGGCTAAATGCTGCTGTATTCCACCAGAATGTTAATAGGCCTTCCTGAATTTCCCTATGTGAAGGCAGCAGACATTGTTTCCTAATTTTCTTCATTCTAGATGAGAATTACATTTTGAGCAGAACTATGTCACGGCTATTGAAGAACTTAAGCATTTTTGGTTATTATCAAAGAAGCCATGGAAAATTGGCTAGAAATCAGCTCTTAGTTTAAGTTCTTGGATATTCTGGGTATATCTATGAGTATGAATATTTTTCTAGTGAACTGTATTTATAACGAGTATATGCAGATTGTTAAAAAAAAATCACTTAAGAAAATGATCCCCCAAATAATCCTATGATCTTTTTTGTTATTATATTTGTCCAAACAAATGTACCTCTAGAAATTTAGCAATTAAAATGAACTAGAAAGTGGGAAAGAAAGTAGTCTAATATTTCTGTATATAAGGCTCTTACAGTGGTGGAGGTTGTGGACCAGCACCTGTTTTACAGGGGTCTTCCTTCAGCCACTTCATATATACTGTGTAAGGTAAAACACAAAACAAAATGAGGTACTCCATCAGATGATGCACAAATCTTACCTCTTTGACCATAGTTTTCATTCTTCAGCTGCTGCTATGTGCGCTTCTCCCCCTAAATAGAACACATTAATACACTACCCTTCAAGCAGAAAACTAGTTTTTCCCCGTAATGTTATCGTAAACTTATGCATTAACTCCAGCAGCAATCTTCTACATCTCATTTGCTGTCTTTTAAAAACATATTCAAACTCCACTAATTAGTTTCTAGTTCCGTTGTAGTGAAATAAGCAGACTCTGTTTGCCCGTTGTGTCATGACTACAATGACAACATATCAAATGACTTCTCAAGTGCTTTCATTATGCTTTATGTCCAGAAACAATGCTAATTCCTCATATTTATGTTTCACCAGGCTCCAAATCAAAGGAAGTGTGAAAAAACCTTGGATATAACATTCACAGCAGCTCCATTTGTCATTGACAGTTAATATTTTTTTCTGCCTTCAAGTTACACATAACTTGCCGTCTCTTTATTTACATGCACCGCACTAAAATTCCTCTCACACTATTTGCTGAGGATATTGGCTCAGGCAGCCACAATTATCTTGTTCTCCTGAACAGATGATAGCGAATCATATTAAGGTAAAGTGAGAGTGGTCCCTGGGGGTCTGTACTGCACTGCAGTAAAGAAATTAATCTCCAGCTCTTAATTTCCTTAATGTTTTCTCACCTGAGGAACCCCCCAGGCTCTGTGCGACCCCTTCCATAACCCTGGACTACTTATCCCCCCCTCACCACCCCCACCATCATATCTGCTTTTGAGAAACACAGTCACTGATATTGAGCCTTCACTTCAGTCCTGGATAAAAATCCTGTCATGATCTGACACAAGCAGTATCACTGTGTCTCATCCACTCACTGTGGAGATGTTAATTCTGCCTGTCAGCCCCCTAAAAGTAGCAAACGTCAAGAAGAAGCAGTCAGTCATCAGGTTGTGTAACATTTAAAAAGACTTTTTTTTAAAAAGCTCTGTGTCAAAGTTTAGGGGATAGAACAACATCTGCCCACCACACATGGAATCTGGTGTGTGTATTTTTTTTTCTTTTTTTTCGGGATGTTGAAAAAATGTGTACTTATCCCCTATAATATTACAAGTATAATTACTGCCGAGTAAGCATCAGGTGAATGCAATTAATTTAGTTTCTGGTTATTTTGGAGACCATATTTGGAGACCATATTACAGAAACAATCTATTATAATTAGTCAATTATTAGTTTTGTCCAGATGGAAGCATGAATTGTCAGGCCTGATCAGATCTGATGAAAAGCCATAAGATGACATTTGTTGTGACTTGGCACTCCTGCTCCCACAAACTGTGTATTGTTCTCCCTTCTTCAAAGAACTTCTTAAGAGGCATCAGTACCAGCTAGTCTTGCCTTCCGCAAGCCTGTAGTAATCAGGACAATCAGGACAATTACAACTCTGTGGTCTAGCTTTTATTTACTGGATACTCACATTGTGTTGCATGCGTCTTTGTCTCAATTGCATATTGCCGTCGCGAGGCAATGGAAATCAGGAAGCGAGGCACAGAAACCATCAACAGAGATGAAGGAACATTTCTCCTTTCACCCACATGGGACAGCATCCTCCAGAGACCAACGGGCGGCGGTGGGCGTGGCCAGTCTGGCAGACCTGTGCAGTCTGTACAGGCTGGCCACGCCTACAGGAAGTAACAACAGCTGTTATTTGCACGTCACCCACTCCACCGGTGACAGTTCTGAGGACGGCTTGCTGCTAGCAGCCGAAACATGTCAACAAGGTAAAGCATTCTTGTGGATTATTGTTGTCTGACCCGAAGAAAACTAAAAGCATGGGTTTCCTGTTTTGTTTTGTAGTTCTTCCTGTCTGGTCCCCAAGTTGTTCGACTTCCTCTCTTTTGAAATCCTGACTCCTCCCTTATCAACACCACCTGTGTCTCATTGTTTCCTTTCCTGTCTTGTCTGTGTGTATACCCCAGTCTGCCTCTTGTTCATTGCATGTTCGTACTGGTCTTTTTTGTCAGTCGTCCACACTTTGTTCCAGTCTTGTCTTGCCTGTGATCTCTACCTTTGCCTGCCATCTTTTGATTTTGTTTTTGCCTGCCTTTTTGCACCTCTGCCTTATTACTCTTGCCTACCCGTGTACCGGCCATTTCCCGATTAAACGGCTATGATTTTTGATATCCTTGCCTGGAGTCGTGCATTTGGGTTCTAGTGTTACGCTCGTGATAGAAACAAATTGTATATGAAATGTCTTTCTGTACTGAAAACTAAAATGTATTAAAATATGTGGAACAAATTTGTTTATCGCCAAATGAAAAGGAATAGCTGGGTATATACTGCGATTATTATAACACAAACTTATTTTTTAGCAGTTGTTACATCACACAAATCAATCATTATTCCCTCATAATCAATAATTCTACGTTAAAATACTCAACAGATGTTTACTTCATCCTGATTACAAGCAGAATAAACAGTAAAAATGTTCGTAATTAGCCCTTTACCTTTGTTAGATCAGATTTATAAGATAATTTAAAACTTCATAAAGAAAATTAATTAAAATCAAGATATGGGTGGAAACAAATTTAAAAGTGAGGCAAGGTTTTTCAAATCTACTGACTTTTATTTCTCTGAACTCAGAAAGGTGATCCACTCAGGTTTCAAAACACAACTGAACACATAGAGTAAATGTAGTATCTGAAGCTCACAAGTTATGCACAGACTGTTCTGTTCGTGGAGCATAAACACTTGAGAAACACCTTGCCAAAGTAGAGTGTTGGGAGGATGTTTATGGTATAGATATATTCTAGTCCAACTGCACGGAAATGGACTGACAGAAGAAGAAGAGTAAATGTCAATGCTATGGATTAACTACATCCGGACTATACGCCTGGATGGAAATAGCCTGGTATAAGACCAAGAGCCCAGATATGGAATGATATAAGGGCAGGGGCACCCAGAGTTAGGCAGAGTTTTCTCTGACATCGGGCGATGAAACCCCTTCAGACTTGATGTATCAATCTGTACTTCTCACTCTGACCTGGCTGACAAAAAAATCCTCTTTGTTTGACCAAGTCTGCCTCAGCAGAGTTTATCCTGCTGTATCTTCACTTGAGCTATTTGAAGACGATCATCCCATAATTCACCACATAAACATATCAATCCTATTGAACACATGGCTTTAACCACTAGCCTATATATCAGATGAGGGGCAGAGTTTTTCTGTGAATGTTGGAGATATCATTTTTGCACTTGAAGGAAAACACAATAAAGTAGAGCCTCTACTTACGATTGCCTAAACATACAAATTTTTCAACATCTGAATATCAGACTCAACACCCGAAGTCATAGAAAAAAATATAGAAAATATAAAAAATAAATAAAAATAGATAAGATAAGCCAAGTTAGTTTAAAGTTTACGTAGAGAAAGTTAGGGTAAGTTACGGTATGTACTGCATCTCAGTCACCACCTCTACCTCCACACCGACCGTCTCCTCCGTCTCCTGCATTGCCAATCAGTGCCAATTAAAAAAACCTTTTATAGATTTTTACTTTATAATTTATTTATTTTTACATCCCTCTTATGTGATGCATTTGTTTTATTGTTATGTGTAATTATCTGAAATATTTATTACGGAGTTATCATAGGTTTTTTGGCTGTGGAACGAATTAGACAAATTACAGTGTATTCTTATGGGAACATTTGAACCAACATCCGAATATTTTAACATACGAAGTAGGTACCGGAACGAATTAAATTCATATGTAGAGGTTCTACTCTATACATATTGTATTTTTCTGTCCATCTTGGGTCCGAACTTTTTACCACTTCTTCTTGTTGATGGTGTTCACAACCTAGAATAACGAAGAGATCAGGAATTCTACTAACACCTCTCTCTCCCACAACACAGTGCCACCCTTGTTCTGCAACAGCCTCACACACTTACTTTAGACTCTGCAGATTGTGGTTCTGTAGAATGGGTGGATTGGGCACCAACATTTTCCTCTTGAATCCTCCTCACGATGTCTGCAGAAGCTTGCGTTTTGGGGACAGAACCCAAGTCTTTCCTCAATTTGTGCTTTCCCCCAATGCCTTTCCCAGATCCTCCAGAAAGAGCCGTCCCTTCCAGAGCTTCCATCTGTTCCACTCTGGGTTTAGTGCCATCCAAATGACAAAGGCGGTGTATATTGAGATCAACATGTCAAAGAATATCACCAGTGGCCAGCATAGTGTCCTCCATTTTACGCCTGGTGGCTGAAAATGTGGCTGGATGCTGATGGCCTGGTCCTGTAGCTGGATGCTGAAGGCCTGGTCCTTTAGCTGGATGCTGACGGCCTGGTCCTGTAGCTAGATGCTAATAGCCTGGTCTTGTAGCTGGATGCCGATGGCCTGGTCCAGTGGCTGGATGCTGACGGTCTGGTCGTGTGGCTGGATGCAGATGGCCTGGTCCAGTGGCTTTTCCTGAATCCTCTCCATCTACATTGTCATCATAAAAAAACTTTTCTCTCTTCAAAAAAGCCGCTCCAGGGCCCTCGACACAGAAAACCTTTTGGCCAACTTGATTGGTTGTGATAAGAAACAACCAATGAAGTTGTAGCAAATACAGTGTGAAAAAATAAAGATTCCCCCAAGATAGAGGGTCAAATGTGCAGGAAAACAAGAGCAGACAGTGGTGATACTTGTAGATACTACTATATATGTAGATACTACTAATAGAAATGTGTAGGGAGGATGTACAGTGGGTGGTCATTAAAAATGTATTGGTATATGTTCTTCAGAAAAAATGAGCCAAAGCCAGTGAGTCTAAGTTTAAAAAATTAATTAATATTTCGTTTGACAAACAATGAAAACGTGTGCAACAGACCCAAACACACCATAATAGTTAATCAATAAAGCCTGTACAATCAGGGGATGGCTGTTTTTTTCCTCCTATTTCGTGTCACGCCCATGCTGGACACAGGATGCAGGGTTTAATAAACAAAGACAGTTGGTATTATAAGACTTAAAGAAAAAACTATGGCAAGGCCAGGTTGAACACACACATTCCTGGACAAAAATTAACACACTGGCACAGGACAAAGGGAGATGCAGACTATAAGTACACATGGAGGGAAATGAGGAACAAGTAGACACTATTAGGAATCAGGGTAGACAATCAGACTGGTGGCACATGAGGAAAGGAAACAAAGGGAAAGTTGCTATTTAAAAAAATAATCAGGAAATGACAAGACAAAGAAACCTGAAAACGGAGCTAAGAAACAAAAAACTAAATTTCGGACATGACCTTTTGTTTTAATTTAGGATTGTTTACATTTGATGTGATACAGCTGAATAACATTGCAGTTGTATAGCCATTTTTCACTCTTTTCTGATTAATATTGATAATTTTTAACAGATTAATGCAAAAAAAGACACTTTATAACAGGTTAACATTTTTTTAGAACAAATCTGACCCAAAATTATTTGACAGCCCTGAGATGTTAAAGCAGACCAACAAAAAACAAGAGAGATGCATTAGCTATTTACAATCTAACCTCCTAATGTCTGTTCCATGGCATGATGTTGTTTTAAAATATCTGCTCATAATTGGACTAGTAAAAATATAGAAAATGTCTTTCTTTGTAACAACATAATCAAAGACATGGTACAGACTATTAAAATAAAGAAGGATTTAACTGAATAACTTGTTTTAATAATAAATCATCAGAAAAATGGTGCATAAAATTATAAGAGGCCTCAGGTAGAGATAAGATTGACATTCCCTTTCAATCCATTTCACAACTGGGGTATAGTTTAATTTTTAAAATTAATTCATAACTACTATTAAATTATGTGTATAACAAGTCGGTTGTAATATCCGTAGGGACTTTAAAAAAAAACTCCACTTATGAATTACATGTATAAACTATTAAATGTAAATTGTTAAGTACATAAATATAAAATGAAAGGCTTCCATCAAATACATCTATTAGATGACTCCTCAATTCTCAAGTCACCGACACTGAACACATTAATTACAAACCTCACTCAGTGACTCTTTAACACACCCAGTAATAACGCAGCATGTCATTAATAAGGAAAAGAGAGTGACATGTGAAGGTCTCACATTGTGACTAATTGAAAAGGCATCAATCATTCGCAGCCATGTCACTTGCCTCAGCACCTACTGCTATATAGTCGAGGTTATGCTTTGAGCTGAATCAAGACAACTTAATCTGGATAAATTAACACTGCAGACTGTCTGCTAGCTTTATACCCAGCAGACAGCTTTCATCTCTCCCTATGCCTTCATAAAGAGTTGGATCTGATAGGATCAGATCCATCTTGGTCCCTGATGTTCCGGAAATACTCTGCAAATTTCCGAAATGTGTCAATTTTTTAAGATAACAATAAGTGAGGGGCCATAAAACTTAGTGTTAAAGAATGATTTTCATTCCTTGAAAATATACTTGTGGTTGTCACTCAAAAGAGGATAAGACAGATATGCATTGATTAGAGATTTTCAATGTTTTGTTTGTTAGCATAGAAACTAACATGTTCTGGTCCAATGAGGGCGATTAAAACATATGGTAGAAAAAGGGTGGTGCATTTGAAAAGATATGTACAGATCCAGGGTTACAAAATGTTTCTATTATCTCATGGCCCACAGCAAAAAACGTTAAGGACAGGAGAGTGTGGGATGCACACATTAAGTAAGACCAAACATCGGAAGCTGTTAACCCTTGATAGAAGTGATAGAAGTACTTCTGACCCGGCTGAAAATAAAAAATCTTCCATTGTTGTGTCAGCAGAGTTTTTCCTGCAGCATCAGTACATGAGCTATTTGAAGGACACGATCTCCCAATACACCACACTGGCAAAGTCTTTAAGGCAATAAAATTACGTCTTTGAGATATTTCTAATATGTAGAGTGTGGTGGTTAGCACTGTCGCCTCCCAGCAAGAGGGTTCTGGGTTCGAATCCCGGGGGAACCAGTACCCTTCTGGGTGGAGTTTGCATGTTCTCCCTGTGTCTGCGTGGGTTCTCTCCGGGTTCTCCGGCTTCCTCCCACAGTCCAAAAACCTGCATGTTAGGTTGATTGGAGATTGGGGAAATTGCCCTTAGGAGTGAATGTGAGTGTGAGTGTTTGTCCTTGTATGTCCTGTGTGTTGCCCTGCGATGGACTGGCGGACTGTCCAGGGTGTACCCTGCCTCTCGCCCGTTGACCACTGGGATAGGCTCCAGTTCCCCCCGCGACCCCAACAGGGAATAAGCGGTATTGATAATGGATGGATGGATGGATGGATGGATGGAAATCCAAAGATTTATTAAAGAAATTGAACATTTAAAAGGGCCAGATTAGCCAAGTTAAAAGTAAATTCTGCTATGGGATCATTTTTCTCTCAGGCATTTGGTGTATAAGATGAATACATGGAGACCTAGTGTATGGATGTGACTGGGGTTTTGTGTCACGTCTGTGGAGTGGTATAAGGTGTACTGATGAGGGTTTGACTGGAGGAGATGGGTAGCGGCTGTTGTACCATCATTCCGGGGAGGGAAGTGGATCAGATGATTCTTCTTTATAAGTTTGATGCTGTGGATGAAGGTGATGAAGTATTGCTAAAGGGTCTCTGATGGCTTCAACTTGAAATCACTTGTGACTGTGTGAATGACTATGGTTGAAACAGAAGATATCTGTTTTAAAAGTAAATTTGAATGCTTATTGAACTCGTTAACTTAGCAGTGTATTGGAAACCTGATCTAACTAAAGATTGTATGCCCAAAGTTGTCTTTTAACAGATATTTAATGAAATATACAAAGCATCATATAGTTACACAATGTTAGGATAAATTTCCATGTGTCTGAAAACCAGAATCAGTCAGATGATGGCCACACCAGTAGCAAAACATCCATTATGTCAAGTACTCTATGCACTGACATTTTTACAAACCTACCTGCGTTTCATATTTCAGACAAATATGACACTTTAGTTTCAATATATGTACCCAAGTAGGAGAATTGCCATGCAGGGCACAATGCTTGGGATTTCTAGCAGTGGTTTAACATAAATTAATTCCAATATTTTTAACAAAGGGATTTTAAATCATTTAAAATGATTGTCAATCATTGTGTTTTCCAACCAGGATGAAAAAATAAACTAAAAAATCCAAACACAGAGGTCACAATAGAAAGTGGCTGGGAAAAATCCCCATGAGGATCCAGCTGCTCAAAGAACAAAATATGAAAAAGGAACAGGTTTTGCAAAAAAAAAATAATGGAAAATGATCTGTTGTTCTGCTGGGGGGCTTCAACGCTCACATGGGCAATGACAGTGAGACCTGGAGGGGCGGGGTTGGGAAGAATGGAGTTGGGCTCTCCAATCTCTGGGGCTGAAGTCACCGAGGTAGTTAAAAAGCTCTGCGGCAAGGCTCTGGGGGTGGATGAGATCCGGACGAAGTTCCTCAAGGCTCTGGATGTTGCAGGGCTGCGTTGGTTAACGCGGCTCTGCAACATCACGTGGACATCACGGGCAGTTCCGCTGGATTTGCAGACTGGGTGGTGGTCCCCCTATTCAAATAGGGGGACCGTAGGGTGTGTTCCAACTACAGGGGGATCAAACTCTTAAGCCTCCCTGGGAAGGTCTATTCAGCGGTTCTGGAGAGGAGGCTCTGTCGGATAGTCGAATCTTGGATTGAGGAGGAACAGTGTGGTTTTTGTCCTGGCCGTGGAACGCTGGACCAGCTCTATACCCTCAGCGGGGTCCTGGAGGGTGCATGGGAGTTCGCTTAACCAGTCCACATGTGTTCTGTGGACTTGGAGAAGGCGTTCTACCGTGTCCATAGGGGTATCCTGTGGGGGGTGCTCCGGAGTATGGGGTACTGGGCCCTTTGTTATGGACTGTTCGGTCCCTGTACAACCGGAGTCAGAGCTTGGTTCACATTGCTGGTAGTAAATCGGACCCATTTCCGGTTGGAGTTGGACTCCGCCAAGGTTGCCCTATTGCCCTATGTCTCCGGTTCTGTTCATAATTTTTATGGACAGGATTTCTAGGCGCAGCCAGGGGGTTGAGGGTGTCAGTCTTGATGACATTAAGATTGCATCTCTGCTTTTTGCAGATGATGTGGTCCCTTTGGCTTCATCAAGTCATGACCTACAGCTCTCGCTGGAGCAGTTCGCAGCCGAGTGCGAAGCGGCTCGGATGAGGATCAGTGCCTCCAAGTCCGAGACCATGGTCTCTCTCAAAAGGGTAGAGTGCCTTCTCCGGGTCGGGGGGGAAGTCCTTCCCCAAGTGGAGAAGTTTAAGTATCTTGGGGTCTTGTTCGCGAATGGCGGTAGGGAGCGTGAGATTGATAGGCGGATCGGTGCAGCGTCTGCTGTAATGCGGGCGCTGTACCGGTCTGTCGTGATGAAGAGAGAGCTGAGCTTAAAGGCGAAGCTCTCGATTTATCGGTCGATCTACGTTCTCGCCCCCATCTATGGCCACGTACTTTGGGTAGTGACCGAAAGAACGAGATGCCGGATACAAGCGGCCGAAATTAGTTTCCTCCGCAGGGTGGCTGGGTTCTCCCTTAGAGATAGGGTGAGAAGCTCGGCCATCCGGGAGGGGCTCGGGGTAGAGCTGCTGCTCCTCCACGTTGAGAGGAGCTAGTTGAGGTGGCTCGGGCATCTGATTAGGATGCCTCCTGGTCGTCTCCCTGGTGAGGTGTTCCGGGCATGTCCCACCGGGAGAAGGCCCAGAGGAAGACCCAGGACACGCTGGAGGGACTATGTGTCTCGGCTGGCCTGGGAATGACAATGAATTTGAATTGTAAGCCCTCTTTAGTCTTGGTCTTTGTAGTCTATGAGGCAGTGTTTACTTTTATTTACCTCAAATATCCTCCCCTTTATCTTCTGAGACCCAAGCTTTTATTTACTGTAATACTATCTATTCCATTTTATTGTTTTTGCTTTCTCCAAGATATATTGGATTAATAAGTTCAGTAACTTTGTCCTGGTTCAGGTCATTTTTCCTCATCTAGGGAAAGTGGGTTATCTTTGTATGTAAAATATCTATTTGTTGTTTTGCAATTTGGTTCTGAAGTTCCAAATTACTTACTTTTAATTACTTATGACATGACTGGTTGAATAGGAAAGAAACAAAAATACATTTTAATTACGATTTCAAATATTAGTGTCTGATAGTCTGTTGAAAAGTTGAAAAGATTGAAGTATCATAGTTGAGTGGCAAAAATGCAGGGTGCAGGGTCTCAGGAGGTTAATTTAAATCCTAATGCACTGCATCGACACATCCTACCACCCTGTTTTTCTACCCTCCGTCAGGATCCACAGGATGTACCCCGCATCTTGCCCATTGACCACTGGGATAGGCTCCAGTTCCCCCCGCGACCCCATTTATCTACACAAGTTCCTATTCATCTACAGACATCTACATTTTCCCACAAACAACCATTTGTGTCACCCCTTGCAAGATAGACAGCTGCAACCCCGTGTGAAGTGGTAACTATAAATGCATGCTGGTAATACTGAACATCGAAAAGTGCATGCAAATGCACTTCGTAAATGCAGCGAAAAATGGTGACAACTCTCTATGATTTATTGATAACCACTGACCAGTGGGAAAATGAGGGAGGAACTAAGCATATGCTAGTCTAACTTCACACATGAGGTGAAGCTCAGTGTTCATTGTTTCCGTGTGAAGACTTGATGCTATGCAGGTCCTGTTCTTTGCTCTAGCCTAGAAAAAAGATTCTCCTGAAGCATTTTTTTGTTGTTGTTGTTTCAAAACAGTGCTAATTCTATTCATGGCCAGCACAGGAACTACTTTTGGGAAAAATAACATATGTGTAACTTATGAGTCAGCTGAAATGTGTTTCCAAATTATATTTTATGTCTAAACCACTTACTCAGGTTTGGTAGTGATTCTGAACTAATTTTCATATACCGATACTTGGGGGTTCTTAGGATCTCATTACTTAAAAATCATCTGAGAGGCATGTTGTTATGAACATACAGGGAAAACACAATGAAACCTTCTTTACCAAATCAATACCTGATATACCAGGATAACAATGAGGCCTACATAATAATTTCATAAACTTAAGGACCTAGTTGTTGCGCCTTAATTTAACCAAACAGCAAGAGAAAGAAGTACATTAATACAAAATTAATTAGCCTTCTTCAAAACCTCATTTTTGTTTATCACCAACAACATTTGAAAGTCATTTGAACACATACTTTCTGTGTCAAACCATTATTTTCAGAGGATAACTTCAAGGGGAACCAAGAGTGATATATCAAGGGCAACATTGGTATAAAATGCTATAGGAGGTACACATCTGGGACATCTTGCGAGACTAAGGATCTAGTGCCAAATTACAACACCAGAAAATGTAATCCAGTGGCAAAAAGATGTTCACTGACTACAGCCGTGGACATTTAGATAGCTGAAAACAGCAGATTCAGATTCTAGACAACTTTCAGCTGTCCACTGGAATGCAAAGGGGAGGAGACAATCCTTTACATTCAGGGAAGTTTACATTTACAAGACTAACTAACTAAGACATGAATGAAAGAAGCTTTTTGCATTGCACTCGAAAAAGCAAAAAACCTCACCTCTGAAAAAATCATGTAAAAGAAACTTAAAGAGACATCAGCTCTCTGACATCATGAAAGATCTCCAGTAATATACCAGTTTAGGCTAGTCTGTTCTTCTTTGATGTCTATCTTTCATCCTCAAGTCATCAGATAGGTCACCACCAAGCAGAGGCCCTTAGTGGCTTCAGCTGAGCAGATGTTGGGAATTGCAGATGAGCACAACTTAGTCCTCACATATGTTGCTTAGTGAAGAGCTGGCAGTGATTTATTCATAGCAGTGAATAATGTAAACACACATTTTAAGTTAGTGGAGACTGGCTTGGGTGTGCATGGGATTTAGCTCAGTCCATGACAAGCTGATGCTTCCGTCATGAAAAATATCCGTCTTTTTTAGAATAGATTATTGTATGGATGCATAAACTTTGGTACCATTAAGGTTTAAAAGTTCCTCTGCTACATTTTCCAACTTCGATGACTTGGCTGCAAACAAGGTCTTTCAGGTCAAGTCCAAAAGACGTTTGGATATTATCAGTCAGATTGAACTGTCATACCCTCCCATTAATATTTTAATGTGCTCCATTTGATGAGGTGTCATTACTCAGTAGCCCACGACCAAACATAAAGAAGAGAAAAAAGGTTGTTCGCGCACACATTTAAAGGCAGTAGCTTTAAAACTGAAATTTTAACACTATTGATGTATTAACTCCTGCCTTCTGAGTTTATTCTAAAAAAGACCTGCTGTGTCTAACAAAAACAAACAAGAACATCAATGTCAGAAGTTCAGGGGTTTTATTGTTTTTTTTAATCTTTCATTTTCTGTTTTTCATTTTCGAGAAAGCTTTGATATTTTTGTGAACTGGGGTTTGTTTTGTGCTTCTTTTGTTTTTTCTTAGTCTATTGTTCTTTTGATTCTATGTTCACAGTTTGTTTTCATTGTCATGGTTTTGTATTTTGTATGTAATTTCTTCTCATTATTTCAAAGTCCTTCCCTCTCCTTCCAGTCTGGTCATCTGATTCCCTCCCCTTATTGTACTCATTGTCCTCAGGTATTTCCACTTTTTCTCTCAGCCTTTGTCAGACTCTGACCATTGTTGAACATATCATGTTTCGGTTAGATGTTTTTGTTTGTTTGTTTTGTTTAGTAAATTTATGTTGAGTTCCCTCCCATTCCACATTGTATTTAGTATATCCATTTGTCTCCTTCTCATATTACTCCATGTTAATATAAATGATACCAAAATAGCTTCTAGAGGAATACAGAGGTTGGATTTGATCACATATGAGACAGAACCACATGAGCTATAACAACGGCTCAAACAATGAGACGCCAGCTTTTCAAATTTGAGCTCTGTCAGCATTCCCTTTGTGTGATAATAAACCTCTTTTGTAATTTATATATCTGCGTTTGCAAAAAAAAACTACAAATAGTGGTTTTGTCTTCAAAAAAGTTGTCTTTTGACGAATATTGGGAAAATTGGTGTGGGAAGCTGAGAGCTGAGAGTGGTTGTATGAGTTTCAACCACGCACAATTACAGACATATGATCAGTAAATCTTTTAAAAAATGCAAACAGGGGTCTGCGTGGTTTTTGTGGTTTCAGTCATATTTAAACAGCTGCTTGTAACCAGACAGAAGTAAGTGATGGGAGTAATTGGCACTGAATAAGTTAATTATCTGACCCCTATCTAGTAAAGAAGATTGTGATGGTGAATTAGATAGCTAAAAAGACCAGTGTGATTGTAATGACAGCTCTTTGTAAGAATCATTTAATCTGCCTACATTACTTTGGGAGACACGATTAATGAAGCACAGCATCCTTCACATTTCTGCCCTGCTCTCCCTCTCATTCCCAGATATACTGATATGCTGACTTTTACTTCGGTTTGGTGCTAATGTATTAATTCCAAAGATAATTATTCAATATACTTTTGTCACTGCTGATATAGCTCAGCGTCACCCTACATACTCTTCGCTGAGATCTTCTATATGACTTTGCCAGGTGGAAAACAAGCTTGTGCGGCAATTTCATTCTTTGAAAAAGGCCATATGTGGGAAGTGGCATGGATAGATAACCAGACAGGAGACAAGAGCATTCCAATATAGACTTAGTGAAGTAAGAATTGTATGATGAAACTCAGAATATCCTTTGGTATTTTACACTGAGGTCTATAATTCTTGTCACGCCCCTAATTTTTGTTCCATCTCTAGAAGACTCTGGATTTCTAGGATGTTTTTTTATCTGTACAAAAGTATGTTATTGACATTTTACCAATATTGAGATCTATTTTGAATTGGCAATGGAAATGTAACAGTACTTGTTTCTGTTACTCAGTGAAAACTGATTAACTTTGACATCATCACGATTGAGCACTTCTTTTGTTTTTTCTTCTTCTGTGGCAATGTTGATTGGCAGACTTAGCCTGTTTCTGCATTCAGTAAAACATATCAGTTTGCCAAACTCCCTCAAAATAACAATGGGTCATCCCAAACATTATCTTCTATGTGGCTTTTGAATACCTCATACAAGTTGATAAAAGTTGCCAAACACTAAAAGAAACATTGATGTTGTCACACACTCCAACTTTGGGATTACATGCACTTTGCAATGCTTAGGTTTAAGACTCATTCTTTTAAAATGAACTTTTCAGATTTGAATTAATTAGATAGATTTGGTTCAGACATGGGGTCCAAACATCAATGAACTATAGTGACATCTTCAGGCAGTCTGAAATATTAACAGAAGTATCTATGGCAGAGAAGGCAGATGTCAAGACCATCCTTGAACCAGTCAAGATGGCAACATCAGAAAAACATCTTTGTCTTGGAAACAAAGATTTCAAACATGAGTTCCTTTCTTGCATGCCACTCCATACAAAAAAGGGCACAGCAGGAGTATTATAATGCCAGAAGAAGAGCACCTCTCAGCAGCATGCTTGTCATTCACCCAGCAACCACCACAACACAGTAATGCACACATTAATGGGGTTGTGTGTCTGTGGCCATCTTGCAGATGTCTTTGTTGTGTCCTCTCTCTGCAGGCTGAGCCGGCCACTGTGTTTATGTGATAGATACTAGGAGACATGAGGGGGCCGCCTGTGATATTTCAGCAGCTGTTTCCTTTATGCAGCTGCACCACTGCAGACAGGACACTTCAAATCATGCTCATCGCTGCCACCACTGCGTTTGCATGTGTGTCTGCGTGTGTGTGGCAGTCCAAAGGGATCTAGTGCTTGATGAACACAGTGAGACACAACAGAGAGTTGAGAGGTATCCTACATATATCACTATGGATACGATCAGAAGAGAGGTGACACAGGTTTACTGCAGTGATGTGTTGTGGGAAGAGTGCGGCACTTGCCTTGTTTACATGTGTTTACTTGATAACTGCTTTTCATGTAAATGTCTGCTTTATTTTCTTTCGTAGACTTGAGTAACAATTTTGTGCATCATGCATTACATTCGCTACTTCTTCAGAGACTTTATGTAAGACATAGTTACATATTTTGTATTTGGCTTAAAAAAAAGTGCACATATAACATTTTTGCCCAGGACTGATTCCTTTGGTCACTTAATTTAATTATTTGACACACATATCCAACTAGTGTGAATGTAAATACATTCCAATGATTTTTTAAATTAATATTTGGGGCCTAGATTTGATTTTAAATTAGAGAATGAAAGTGACAGCATGAAACATCACGCACACAAGCCGCGTACAGGTGTTTTGTTTTTAAAGGATAGTCTTTTGTTAAAATCTAGAACGGTCAGTGCCTGTGTTTTTTTACTGGATATTATAATTTGCACTATTTTAACACAATGCACAACAGAACTGAGGAAAATGTAAAAAGTCAGCATTTCAAATGTCAACTATGATTCCTTTTTGTTTTTGTTGTACCATATCATATTTGTCTTTTTGAATAGAAATTTTCTAAATAAATACAATTCAATTATTTTAATTAGGTATCAGCACACACCAAAATGAATAGATTTTTCTTATTTTGCATGTCATCAGGATTTTTTCTGTTTAATATTTAAGATCCTCTATACTAAAACCATAATTTCATAATGAGCTCCATTTCTATAAGTGGCTGATAGATGCGGACAGCAGCAAGTTCAGATTTAGTGCACAGACATGTCATTTTCATCCATACTACATAATTTGGATTGCTTTACTGATAAAGCAAGGCCTACCCTGAAAAGATTTCATGGCTGTAAATGTCTCTCAAACGTAAATTACAAGAATACGTTCAAAATGCAGTGAACATGTGGTCTGTTAGTACAAGCTTTTGAACGGCAGATAATAAGATTGATGTTTCCTCTGCCATATAGTTTAAAGGCAGAAGAATGAATTAATTCCAAAATGCATTCTAAATTTGTAATAGTGAGTAATCTAGATATTTTTCCACTTTTCATTTTTCCATCTTGTGTTATTTGCTGCAACTGCAGTGATTTCTAAGGAAACCTCACAGAACCGCCTTAGGATCAATATAACAAGTTTCCTGGTTACACAGATTAACAACAATGAACAAGCATAGAGTAAAAAGATGGCTTGTAGCGCCCTGTATGAAATGTATGAATGTCAAGTTTGTATTTCAAAGGTCTCTTTAGATTTCAGTGTTATTTTTAAAATTATCTAACAGGTTTACTTTTGACAGTACTTGAATTGTAACCTATTTACTGGGATTATATATGGACTAGACCAGGCTAC
The DNA here is from genome assembly GCA_013363375.1 of Menidia beryllina. Taxonomy (NCBI): domain Eukaryota; kingdom Metazoa; phylum Chordata; class Actinopteri; order Atheriniformes; family Atherinopsidae; genus Menidia; species Menidia beryllina. The sequence continues at coordinate 2,517,996 of JABUIW010000034.1, read as the reverse complement.
TTTGAATCGGTGATGTGGAAACAAAACATACATACTGTGGAGTACACAGCAGCCATTCATTAAATTAGACTATTAGACATTTACTGTTGAGGAGATGATACTTCACAGATATTATCATCAATCTCACCAACTGTAGCTCTCAGAAATGAAAACAAATTCAAAATCAGAGAAAAGGTTTGTTTCCCGATGGCGTTGATAATTTCTTGTGGTTATATCCACTGTACCAGGTACAGGTACTTAAATCATGCATCATGGTCGAGATTAATTCAGTCTTAAACTTACATAAAACATAGTATACAATCTTCTTTTTTTATTGGAATGCCTGATACTACCTTAGCACTGTCAGATATAGCCATTCTTGCCAAAGTCTGGCCACAACCTGAAAACCATAATTAATCTTCGCATATATTTTTTCATTTTGAACCCAACCTACATCTGATAGCCTCTGAAACATGGAGATTTCACCCTTGTCCAGTAGGAGGAAAATAATCCAATGAGGCAGAAGACACATAAACATGGAGGAGAGGGCAACAGAGGAGAGAGTGGGGAATACACACAGCATGTCCTTTGAGCCAGTGTCACCCTGCTGGGTGGAGTTTGACATTCAGACCATGCGACAATGCTCAACCCAGGGTGGACGGCCCCCCTACAATATTAACTCTCATTTGGAGAGCAGCTGTGGCTATGAGCATGAAACATTGAAGGAAACAGCTGCCATGGATCCAGAGCCATCGCACCACCTCTCACACTGTCTATTAAAGCACCCTCCCCATTTCTCCCCTCAAGCCTGCATGGAAAAGCATCAGAAAGCATGCAAACTGGCTCTTATTACTCATGAAATTTCCCTGCTGACTGCAGTCTCTGGGCGTCTGAGCCTATTGAGAAAGGTTTTGGTGGCCTTGAAAATGTCACCAACATGTGGAAAGCAAATGTGCTCTCCAGGGCTCTGTCTTAAAGGCAGAGTAGTTTGTGTGTTTGGAGGGCAATACAGGATATCGCATAAAATATGTGTGGACAAAGATAATTAGGGTGTAGACAGAGTTGCCTTCATGTTTATTGCTAATATGAGGAAGATAATTGTTCTTTCAAAGTGACAGATAGATATTTTGAGTGTGGATGGAAATGTTGTTATTTTACCATAACAATAAATACATTTGATTGATACATAGATATGAAATATGTTGGGTTGTCTGTATTCAATTATGCTTGGAATAACTTTGAATAATGTCCAAATGTTTAGAAGTGTTACAGGAAAATAAAGTAAGAGACAAGTTGTGATCAAGAGATAGTTGAGCCAGAAGGCAAAACCTTTTATTTAGGAGCATTGTCAAGATACAACTGCTGCTTGGTGATAAAATCAGGAAGCTGGTTTGGTCTGAACATCTACTGAAGATGCTGAATGGGTAGTGTTCTTGATATGTTTTGTAGGTACAACTAGTAGAAGCCCATGGGGTGTATTCACAATACTACAGAATGTAATTTATTATGCCATGAATTACTTTTTCACAGACAGAAACCTGGGCAGCAGTGTTACATTACGTATAGAGTCCTTTTTTTAGTACTATCAATTATATTACAGCTCAATTTCACTTAAATGCATATCAGTACAATGTTCACTGCTGAGACTGAATCTAAGAAACATCTGTTTGGGTTTTATGTACATACAGCCAGATGTCACCCGTTATCACACAAAAATGACCTTGGATAAGCATATAACAATTGATGGGAAACTAAGTCATATGTATATGTAGTACAAATAAAAATAACACCTATGAAAGATAAACAATTTTAAAACATGATTTTAACTGTTTCTTGGTAGTTTAATCCATAAACAAATTGTATAGTTACCAAAACAAATCATAAATGGCATAGGTATTTTAAAAACTATTTGTGATGGCCATTTTAAAGGAAAAGTTTGCATTCACTGCAGTAAAATTATAGCATTTTCTCTGCAAGTTGGTAAATGTTTACCAGACTTCAGTCTTGCAGCTAACAGGATAACAAAAATTGATATAAATAACGAACATTTCTGTTCATTTTGTGCTGTTCTTTTAAAACACACGCTCTTTTAAGAGGGTAAGAAACTTTGCCTGAGAGTGAAACGTGGCATCAATCTTTCTCAGATGACTGAAAATTTCAACAGTTGGTGATATTTTGCATTAACATAAACAGGTAACAGGGAGAAATGGGGAAATATCATACAAATTCCCATTTTCTTAAATCCCTCTGAACTCTAGTAAGTCTACTTTCACTGTGCTGTCACACACTCATAAGGCATGTTGCAATTTAGTTACTCTCGCCTTGTAAAAGAAACCCTCAGAGACATGTGCTAATTTTGTTTAGCTTTTGTAGTAATGAAGGGGGGGTCAAGGCAGTGAAGGTCAGCTGTGATTTCAAATGACAGGCTGAAAGTAAGTGTGGGGATGTCTGAACCTGAAGCTCCATTGGGACCTGAGATCCCTGGTGTTCTTTTCGCAGCTATACAAGCTCGTGTGTCCAAAAGGCAAATGTCTCAATAATTCATCAGGCAGGTCAACATAGCTTTAGATCATAATTGTGTGACTTCTTCACTCAGCTGAAATAAGAAACAACTGCACAGAAAGTGACAAAGAAATGTCATGTACAACAGGACTGTGACCTGAATTATCCTGTAGCTCTCACCCCACCATCATCAGTGTAAATGAGTCCCTGACTCTTCGCCAGAAACTTGGACAATTAAGCTGTTATTAATTATTCAAGAGTGGAAATAATTGATCAGCAAGGTTGAAGTGGTTTGCAAGTTGTGATTGCATGGGCAGTACCACTGTCACAAGGGACAGTTAGCAACAGGGGTAATTATACTCACAGCCAATTTGTAATAGCATCATCTTTTAATGCTGCATGTGTATGCTGGTGTCCACAGAAGTATCACACTCCAACTCAACAGGTTATTTTTTATCCAGATTAAAGAGAAATGAGGTGATGCTAGATACATATTCTGATAATCGGAGTCCATGTGCTTTATACACATGTTAGTAACTTAAAAAAATACACAAGATCTGCTATTAAGAATCATGACTTTTTTTTGCAATCATCATTAAGCAATCTTTGTAACAGAGTGATAGCCTTCGCACAGAGAGGAATGATAGGAAAAGGCAATCATATTTATTTTAATAACTTACTAATTAGTTATATATTTTTCTGATGTAATCTAAAATAAGAAGATAATACTCCTTTCTATGAATACTGAGTAAGTCTTTAAAGCTTGATGGGTCTTACATGCAAATTCTGCATCACATACCTATCTTATTATAGGTTGAACTAGGGTCACTTGCACTTGCTGAATTTCTGATAGGAGTAATGGGGAAAGGATGTATTCATACTGCTCAAAATGCTGAACAGTCAAAACCATTTTTCTCCACTGCTTTGATCCACCAGTTAAATTTCCATATTGACTGGTCATCTTGTCCAAATGTTTCAGAAATGACCAATTAGTACCTAATTTACACTTTCTGGAATGGTCACGCCAAATCATGAAATATCATGCAATAAGTCAGATGGTCTTGTAGAGTCCAGCCAGAAAAATATTGCAGATCTTTTACCTTTTTTTGGTAAGTTGTTTCTGCTACTATGTTTTCTGAAGTCAAAACACAATGCAATTCTACATTTACGAACAAATAGATGCATGCTTGATCTGTTTTTTTTTGTTGTTTTTTTAAGCAAAGAAAGGTTGTATTCTAAACGCTGAATAACTTATTCTCTTTGATTTAATAAAGATTGAGAATTGATCTGGCTTATTGATACCAGTTGTTGTTAAGTATCCCATTACACCAGTGTTTCTTAAAATTCCCAACTCTATTCCCATTTCCAAGTAACAAGCATCTGCTGAAGTAATAGATGTAAATTTAAGAAACGTAATATTTACAAAGCATGCATTTCAGTTACTAAAAATTCTGGGGAGATCAAATTGACTCCTTGCAAAAAAATATCTAAAACCCTGAAAATATATACTGTATATGAGTGACAGTTTATGTGAATACTTTTTTTAAAATACCAAGTAATAAGTGTTGGCCCAATGTCATTACATTTTTGGATTGTACATGTTCGGCTTAGAAAAAGTAATTTTTTTATTATCATTATCCATCCATCCATTTTTTGGGCTACTAATGCTCCATAGTAGGGCTACTACTATTATAATTATCATCATTATTATGATTATTAACATTATTAATATTATTAATCTAACAAAGCAACAAACATTCAGAGATTTAAGTATAAAAAATAAGACTTTTAATATCTTTAAATACATAAACTAACTATTGGATTTCATGCATTATTATATCATCACCAACTTAAAGTGCATTTGATTTATAATGAACACTATGCAACCTAGAAATGAATCAATTATCGGACTAACATTGTCTTTTTGTTAGAATTTTCTATGAAAAAACTGAATGCTTTAAAAAAAACTGCGGAGTTGACTCACTGACATGATTCTCACACTATTCATTTGGGCTCTCTATTTCCGGAACACATGTTCTTTTTCTCTGCGATGGACTGGCGACCTGTCTGGGGTGTACCTCTCCTCTTGCCCGTTGGGATAGGCTCCAGCCCTCCGCTACCCTCTTGGGAATGAGCAGTACAGAAAATGGATGGATGGATGATCTTTTTCCCTCTGGTCCTCTGTCTCCTTTCTCTAGTGATTCATTTCCAATGTGCCTTTTGCAATTAAACCTTGCGTTCTTCACTTAAAGACAGACAGTCCAGAGGAGGCGTGAGTCAACCAAAACCATCAGCCATGCATGGTTGCTGGTGTGTGGCTCTGTGGATGTGATAAAAACCAAAGCACTGGATCACAAACAACTGTTGGGTGCCACACACACACACACACACACACACACACACACACACACACACACACACGGACAGACAGTCAATTATTGGTGAAATGGCAAAACACTATTTCTTCTGCTCACTGTTTCCCTTTCAGCTCATCTTTCATGTTGTGTTTCTGTCCCTCGTCAGTGTCCCTCCCCCTCCCCATTCCCTTTTTCCTCTCTGCTATCTCTCATTGCCGTTTTAGCACATTAATTGACTCATTATTTCAATTCACATTCAGAGCGGGGGAAGGGCCCCTTGATATACGCAGGCAGCTGCCCAGTCTCTGTAAAGGAGCTCTGGATAAATCTTATTTGTCCCACACGTTTGCTTGACTTATTAAAAGAAACCAAGATAACTGAATTGAATGGTGTTGGAAGTTCTAAAAACACTGAAAGTCTATTATTGAGTGTTCTGAAGTGTTATTATCCATTTACAGGTTGGCAATGATTAATTAGCTATAATTTGATGAGCAACTGTCTTTAAGGTAGTTTTTACAACCAAATTTGCAAACATTTATAAAAACATGGTCTGAACCGGTTAGGTGTAAATTCAGAAAAATATACTGGGTTTTTAAAATTGCTCGAAAATGACCTTTTTCAAGGAACATTTTGCTAGTGCAAAACCACATTATGTGCAAATGACAACTGAATCTGCATGGGTCCCTAGTAGCTCTGAATTCTCCATGTAACTGTTTTAAGTTGATGAATATATAGATTTATTTTTCCAGACAATTAGCACAAACTGTGATAAGTCATTGTAGTCATGGTAATTTCACTTCTCTTCTTCTCTGCATTAAAAGGAAACAAGGCACCAATTTATTCTAACTATAAAGAAATTCTCCACTGACCCTTTTTCAGCCTCCTCCACCCTCTCCTCATGTCTCTCTTCATGTAATGAAAGCATAGGATTTCCAGGCCATATCTGCAATCTCATTGTTTGGCAATGACAGCTCAACATTTAGTTGCCCTGACACATTCAGTTAGCTACAAGCTCAAAGTTTACCTGACACAGGGTGGCCTACTTATTGTCTCTCACCCTTTTCTCTCTACTCCAACCCCACCCATCAAATCCACCACCATCACCACCACTCAGTCTCTTCACCCCCCTTTCCTCCTACCCACCCCACTGTCCTCATCTCAAACATCCTATTTGAGGGAATTAGGAGGGAATCAATCATTTGTCTGGGACTACATGTTGTTACAGCCAGCCTCATTCCACAACCAGGGCATCTCTCTTCCATCCCAAGGCAGTCAGGATGGGCTGGAGTGGAGAACAGTTTGGGAGGGGGGATATCATGTGGCAAGATCAGGAATTCAAAGTGATGTAGGTTGGAGCTCTGGTGGCCACTAAGTTTCTCTGACAAACTGACTGCAACACCCTCGGGCACTTTCTTTCTCTTTTCCTTTCCCTGTATATGTCCTTCTCACTTCTTTGATGTTCCAACCACCAACACACTCTTCTGTCATTCAGTGCAATGAGAAGTCACTGCCATCACTGTTGCTTCAGCTGATGCGAGGCCCCAGAATTATCCAGTGACCCTTCCATCTTTATGATCTTTATTTGCTTTGAAATTAAAGTTTCTTCAAGCAAGCCAAAAAATCTCAACTAAGAAGAAAAAGTGTTATTGCAATGAAAGCTGAAGTAAGACATGGTTGGGTAAAAATATCCTGAAAATGATGATTTATAACTTGTCTAATTTTAAATATATCACAGTTTCTGTATAAACATCCTGTCCAAAAACAGTTATCATTGTCAATCCAACAAATTAATATGCAGCATTTTATTGTGCTTTTTCACCACTCTGACCTCTCAAATGTTTTGTGTTTTGTTTCACAAGGGAAGCGTTCAGAAGACACCCTGACCAGATGCCAAAGCCACCTTGTCTGACTCTTCTCGATTTGGAGGAGCAGCGGTTCTACTTTCAGCCCCACCCAGATGACTGAGCTTCTCATAATATATCTAAGTGACAGTCTGGCCACCCCACAGAGAAAACTCATTTTGGCCACTTGTACAATAGTAGTTTTTCCTGTCACTACCCACAGCGTGTGGCAATAGGTGAGGGTAGAAAACATGGATCTACCAGTTAATCCAGAGCTTTGCCATTTGACTCAGCGCCCTCTTCACCAAAACAAACTGATGCATAACTCCACCTGGTTTGGAGGTGCTGATTCTCATTCTACTTCACACTCTACTGTGAATCGCTCCAGTGAAAGCCGTACATCCTGGCCTGATGAAACCAACCAAACTACATCAGCTGCAAAAGCCACAAAACGAGATCCCCTCAACACCAAAAAAATTCTGTCCATAAAAGTTATTAATAGAATCGGTGACAAAGGCAGCCACTGGCAGAGTTCAATCCTTACTGGAAATGAATCCGACTCACTGTCCGTAATGCAGACCAAACTCTGACAGTGGTCGAACCAGACAGCTCAAAGAGGAGGATTCAGTACTTACTACTGATGTTCAGCAAAAAGTTCTGGGATTACAGGCACCGTAAATGTTGCGACAGCAACTCTGGTTAGCTACCTCAAGAATAGAAGCATTAAACACAGCCCTCTCAGACTCAATGACCCAACATCGCTGGTAAAATGGTTTTACCAGAGATGAGAGTTGAAACTCTCTCGGACAGGAAACTCTGCTAGATGCTCCCAGCAGACCCTCACAACTTGTAGGCCTGCCGGACGTGACTGGCAACTTCCTCCCCTATCTGAACCAACTAACCACCAGGTGGTGATCAGTTGATAGTGGCAGGGTCGTGTTATTGGACTTGCAGTGTGATAATACGACGAAAAAGTCAATCATCAAAATGCAGCCTGGAGTTTCCTAATGCCAGATGTGAAAAGGGACACTCTTGTATCTGAAAATGGTGATTGTTATGTACAATCCATGATGAGCACAGAAGTCTAACAAGCTACAACTTGGGTTCAGATCAGGGCACACTGCTTCTCCCTATCTTGGCCCTCCAAGTCACACTGCCCCTCAGCAGAATGAAAGATTCACTGGAAGGAGTGCTTTCCAACACTCCGTCCAGGGTCTCTAAAAGGATAAGTACTCTGAACTGTTGTTTGGTATATATGAACAAATAGCACAAACTGATTCTTGATCCCAGGCTGTGTGCTCAGGGGAGTCCGGTTATACCTGGCTGGAGCAATTCAACCTCGCAAACAAGTTCAGGTTCCTTTCCCACCAGAGAGGTTTTTTTCCATGTCGCAAGAGCGAGCATCTGAGCTTCTGTAGCTGAGGATCAGACCATTCACAAGGCCCGGCCACCAACCACTCTGCGCCATGCCCAAACTCTGGTCCAAGTTCAAAAGGGCGGCCCCGGTGACCTGCGTGTGAGCCCCTCTGTTTTTGTGTTCCATGGAGGTTTTCTGAACTGCTCTTTGTCTCCTCCCTCCCCTAAAGATCTTTTTGACATACGTGACCCTACCAGGGCGTAAAGTCCCCGACAACATAGCTCCTAGGAGTTTCTGGACATGCTAACCCTTCTACAACGATAAGATTGTGCACCATTTATGAGCAATTGCATCTTGGATTTTCAATATTAACTAACAGCTTGCTGTCCTGAAAATTTAGCTACACAAGTTGCCTTTGCAGAAAAAAAGTACAATACAAGTTCGATATAAATAGATTTCGTTTTTTCAAATCTGCCTTAAATTAAGGAGCCAAATGAAGTTACATGGAAAACTACTTCCTTACCAACATCCATTTAGTGGACATTGTCAGAGCTCAAAAAAACTTTCAGGTTGTATTGTTGCAGTAAACGACAATTATAGTATGGACCATAAGTAAGATCTGTTTAGTATTCTTTCTATGAATATTTGCACATCCATGATGCAGAAAACAAGCAGATGTAAATGTGAAATGTGACTGTAGCATAAGTGTGAAGCATAAGTAATTACGTTTCCTGCAGTAACGAAATGTCTTTCCATCCACATGTTTCGAAATTTGATCTTTTCTGGGCCATACAGTAAAACCATTCATTATCATTACTGCTTATTCCCTCATGAGGTCGCAGGGAGAATGGGAGAGAGGCGGGGTACACCCTGGACAGTCCGCAAGTCCATCACAGGGCCACACACAAGACATGCAAGGACACTCACACTCCTGCATACTCCTAAGGAATGTCCAATCAACCTAACTTGCAGGTTTTTGGATTGAGAACATGCAAACTCCACACAGAAAGGTCCTGGGAACCCAGAACCTTCTTGCTGTGAGGCGACGGTGCTAACTACCACACCACCGTGCCACCCTACAGTAGAACCTTTCTGATAAGTATGTAAGGCTAAGCCACCAGCAAAAAATTCAGAGCAAATAAATGAAGATGGACAAACATGGACATGGTGATGGATGTTGCAAGACCTTGGTTCTGAACCAAGGCTTTGCTACAGGGATGTCATAAATAAATGGTGCCGTATAAGAGGTAAGTTACAACTGAACCTTTCCTGAGAAAATTTAATGTTTCGTGTTGTGATCTAACATTGTTTGTGCAAGATTAAGTTGACACCGAAGAACAGATTACATCAAACACATTACAGCAAAAGAGTAGAGACTCCTGATCCACACCTTATTGAATGTAGTCCAAAAGATCCTCTTCTGTATACAAACATAAACATAATTGACTAAATGATTCAGTATAAGCAATGTGTACATGTTGTAGAGATATTCATCACACAGAACAATTAATAGTTTGAATTCAAATGAAAATGTGTCCAGTTGCACCAGGAGTGAAAACCCCTTATTAATTTGTGTTTGCTCTCAGACTTTTAAATAGTTGATCAAGGCTCATGCAGCTTGCTGAGACCCACAACATCTGTTTAGCTGTCTGAAACCACTTGCTATCACATCATGCAACTTGTGTCTTTATAGCATGGAGACATTATTTCTGAGAACAACGTTTTGTCAAATTTCTTCACATTGCAGTGGTCTGAGGGTGTTTTAACTAATAGCCATAGTTGAATTTTGATTCAGTTCAGAACAGAAAGTTTGTTTTGGTAGACTAACCTGGGATACTAATGTTTAAGTTTCCTAGAGCATATCAACACAGTTTAGCTTTTTTTTGTTATCAAAAAGAGAAAGAACATTTAATGGGTTAGAACTGATCTGAAAGTGAGATCAACACCATTTTAATCTGTAAAAGAGTAGATACAAGAGTGCATAATAAATGCAGGATGCATACCTCCAACAGTTGCTGCTTTTCCTAAAAAATCATCACGCAACATGTTAGATTTCAGCATGTCTTCTAACAAGAATGTGCAAATGTGTGTTTTTGAGCATAATCTTCCAGACTCACCATCCCCTCCCCCATTGCTTTATCTAGACATGCAGATGGTGACCCGCTCTAATAATAGTCACTTAAATAGGACATGACTTTGCAATGCACACATATGCTACTTCCTGCTCTCTCTGCTCCTCTTGTCTTTGTGTTTGGCCCATTTGTTTTTTTTACTGCACTTTGTATTTTTGCGGGGCTGAATGCTCAAGGATCTTCCTCTCTTGTCTTATGGTCTGATAGACAGGTCACTCATGCAAAGCAGCCATGGTGCTGATGCTGGGCACGAAATGAAACGTTCTCTTTATGAACTTGGCATGTCAGCAGAGGGTGTGAGTGGTGAGGGAGGGATAAAAGAGGAGTTCTTTGAAGACAGGAGACAGCCTACAGAGGGAGACTGCAACAGAGGCAGATATCCGTATTGAAAACCAGCTATGAGCCTGGTCAGAAAAATCACATGGGAATGTATTTGCACACATATGTGCATACTTACATTTATAACAACAAATAGGATGCATCTTCGCCCTCATTTTACCTGACATCAAGTGACATCCAAGTTTATTTTTCAGCTCACAAGGGGAAGGGGAGGTATTACAACAAAGTTAATGTCAAGTTAAAGTTAAAGTGTATGACAACTTCACTGAGTAAATTCACCAGTTTAATTATTATAAAAATACGCAATTATCCAGATTTATTGAACCAACAAGTTAAGGTGAATCAAAACTAAACAGACGGAGCAAATTCTTCCTTATTTGTTAAAAACAAAGATATATTTGAAATCAACATGCACATTATTAGTTAAAATTCATTCACCATATCATTGTTGTCTATTTTACTTGGTAATATAGAATACCATACCATAAAATTTAAAGAAAAACATGAAACTATTTACAAAAACACTCTGAGTGACTGAACATCGATTGATTTTGTGAAAAAAATTAATTTAGCTGCGATGCAATTAAAATGATTTGATAGTTACATCTTCTCTTGTCTGTAGATATACACATTCTTCCTCTGACTCAAATAATTGGAAATTGAGTAGTTTTGTATTGAAAAAAAGCCGTTTTGAAACATTTGACTTTTGCTTTACAAACTAACTGATAAAGATTAAGACTAATAGAATAAAAAAGAGAGTGTTTAAGATTTTGGCTAATTTTAATCTTTTGATTTAAATCACAAAGCCTTACAGTACAGATTAAATGTATACATTTGATTTGAGGATAACAAACAGGAATGTTGATGCAGTAGTTTTTTCATGGAGTATCACAGAGATGCCAAAGTACCTTATCTTTTTTAATTACATTTTTACTTGACACACAAACTAATGTGTTTCATGGAGGAATTATTTCCTTTACGGTCTCTGTAGCAGTCTATGTAGCTTAAACAATATCCTGGGCACACTTTTACAGCACTTTCTTCAATGCAATCTAATAAAGGACACATCCAGAGCGCAATGTAAACAATCATTGATCCTTAGCCACAATCTAATAATTGTTCTGTGTTCATCATTTGTCAGTTACAGCTGCTGCAGATTGCTAAAAGCAGCTTAAAAGAGGAAAAAGCTTCTAAATCACCCTCTTTTTATTTTAATTTTTTGATATAGCTTATGGGAAAACATCATGTTGAGGAACCTGCAATTTCAAAGATTGTAATGAGTGCTGGAGAAACATCACTTATGTTGATACTAAAAGTCATTGCTGATGAGGTAAGTCTGTTTCATTCAAGAGGGTGGTCCATGGAAGCGCTATGATTATGTGATGCTGACTCCAACCAGAAGAGGGCTCCCTCAACCTCTGGAGGTTCAGGAACTTCAAAGATGGACGTGAGCTACTGGTGTACTTTAAGATGGTTTATTTGATGATATTTGCATGTTGAGAATATGATTTTTTTTTTTGTAAAGGATAACTTTATTAGATTTTCCCCTTTGTATCACCTTTGTATGACAAGTGTACAATTTTGATGCCTGCTTTTCTGCAGATCCTACAATTGAAATGCCACATGTGAAAAAGTCACTGACATCTGCCCACCTTAGTAGGGATTTAGATTAAACTAGACAGTCACTGAAGACCATCTCTGAGGTCAGTGGCTGCCACCACCAGAGTGTTCTGAGTTTTAATGGCTCCACTGTGGATGAGACCGATCTGACACACCTCACATCCCTGTCTATTGGAATAATGTGGGGGTGGTGTGACAGAACATGTTGCCCCCACTGATATCTTGTTCCCCCGCCGGTGCCATCTGACAGTGAGAGTTGGTGCTCTGTGGAGAGCAAAGCTTTATAATTGTAACCAAAATCCAATTAAATTTCCAATTCAGCTCCCCATTAATCAGGCCAGTGATCAGAAAGGCAGAAACATAGTGTTTCCTGCAGAGAACTGTGAGTAGAACAGTGGATGATTCACAACATGACGATAATTTCTGAGGAGAGTATTTTTCTGCCTCTTAACTTTATGGGCTTAAATCTGTGTGCATATGTACTTTTGCTGGGAACTGGCAGCCTAAAGCCGAAATGCAAAACAACCTAACCACAACTCTTTGAGGGCATCCATATCTGTAGTTCAACGTCCTATGTAGCTTATAACCACTTTTGAACTTTATTAATTTGCTTTATTTTCACAGTGTATCTCTTCAATGAAAATCCATATCAACCATTGAAAATGGAAGCTAGGCCATTAAACTAATGAATAGATTTAACATATAATATACTTCAGAGTATGGGAAATTTGAACAGTAAAAGTAAAGATTGAAACACAAGATAAACCTTTTTGTTTAGATCTAGTAAAAAAAACAATAAATACTTTTCACCTTTGTGTTCAATTGTCAGAAATTAAATTATTTTAATCCTTTAAAGCCCGATCCAAGAATAAAACAAAACAGAAAATTACTTTTTTTTGGTTTGAAGTCTTTATTTGGCCTTTTAACAAAATATGTAAAAAGAAAAAAAAGAAATCCATTTTTGATATTAATAATTTATTACTATGCTGATAAATCAAGATTATTTTTCATGTAGTCTTCTGCGCCCTGTTATCAGGTGTATCTGATTGTGTACAAAAAGATTTTGAGCAAAGTTTTTACCATTAAATTATGCAAAAGGTGTCAGACACAAAACATTTCAGAAACCATATGTATAAAATATGATACATTTGGCATTACAGGGTTACCTGTAAGGATTTGTGTTTTGAGGAAAAAATATTGTAAATGTAAAATATTTCCACCATACCGCTTAACAATGTTTGTACATCACAACATGCAGTCAATGAGTGGCAATTTGTTCATCTTAATGTCACATCATCCTGTGTCCTATAGACTTTTTCATCTTTAAACATCAGCCATGTTTTATAATGTCTAACTAACTTTTTGTCAGTTTCTGTCAAGTTCAAGTCAAGATAATCCCGCTGACATCGTTACATCTTATTACCGTGTCTAGCCTAAAAAATCCTCACAATGAGTAATTTCAAATTCATGTGTGAAATTGTTGGAATTCCTTTTATTTCTGTGGGCTGCACAGCAGCAATGTGAAATATAGTATAGTTGTGGAATGTCTGCAGTGGAATGAAGTGTGTATTACGTGTTCGTGTGTATCTACTGCCCATTACACAAATGATGCATCCATATGTAACCTAAAGCATTGGGGTGTGACAACTGAGATGTATTGGGACATGGTTATAATCATAATCCATCTAATGCATCTGGCAGATCTAATCCACACATAGTTACAGTTGAGCTGAGTGCTGCTTAAATCCACATGCAGCTGCCTGTCAAACAATAACAGAAATTAAAGTCATCATAGTGAGCTACCTTTTTTGTAATCCTTGCGATGAGTCAAACTGTAGGACAAAAAGCTTTTTGTTGTTGGACAGAGTGTAATCTACATGACAGTGGAGGGGTCAGTCACCCCATCATCTCTGAGGGAATTTGACTCAGATTTAATCTAAACCACCTTATAACACCATCTATTAATGGTGCAATAGATATTTTTGGTTTCATCCAAACAGCCTCAATTAAATTTACTTGGATATCAAATTTACTGTGGTTCTGTTTTTAGATCTCTTAGTTATGGTGTATTTGAGTTCAAATTAATTGTCAGTGTATCATAAATGTAAATCAACTTAAAAATGAAAATTGTAATTCATGCTCCATTCATCCATTCACTTTCGATATGGTTTATCCAGATTATACTACACCCTGTAGTTAATCCGAATTTAGAATCCCTATTTCACCTGACATGCATCTTTTTTGGGTGGTGCAAGGAAACCAAAGTACCTGAAGAAAACCCAAAAATGCAGTGGGAGACCATGCAAAGTCTGATTCTTGGGAATACAAACCAGGAATCAGCTGTAAAAGGTCCAGCTACCGCACCACTGGGTAGTCTCAGACATGATGTCCGAGAAGAAATTTGATGAAAAATAAGAATTTACATCAATATTATTGGTTCACACTGAATCTTGATAATGTATATTTTCTGTCACAATGATAGCAAAAAACGTATTTGTCTGTTTTTTTAAACTGATATTGTTCAATAAGCAAACATGATCAAGATGTGATCCCAAACCAAAGCTCAAACTGAACACATCTTAAAAGTGTACTGCCGTCCCTCCTTTTTATTCTCATTGTCATTGGTGCCCAAATCTGATGGGACTGTCGAAGAGTATGTATTTCTACCGAGATCTTGCCGTCTTAGTGGTGGGACAGGGACACTACAAAAGGTGTGGGCTCAGTAACACATGTAGCAGCTTGAGGAAAATGTTGTGACAGTGTGGTCAGAAGCTGCAGGGGCCAACTGGGCTAATACATAAGTCCATTTTCACTCAGCATGTGAAACATGGATAAGCCCTCAGCCCGAACAAAGGATCGAGCTGCCTATGTAGACATCTGACAAGCTTTGGAGCAGATTAGTGAATAAAATATAGGTTATCCTCTGATTAAGGTGACAATCTCACTTTGTACGAATGTGAGCAGTGAGACAGGTTTGTGTAAGTGCCATTGTTTTAAAGTCTTGCCATACTGTGAGGCTGTTTAATGTTGTTTATTCGACTGGAAAAAAAATATGCAAGCAAAGTTAATTTAGGATTGGGCTTGAAACAACACATTAAGGAACTCTTTCAAGAAAAATACGGGGGTGTGGGAGAATACCCCATGATTTTTAAATGCCAGAAAGTGTCAGATAAGTACATTAAAAGTCATTTTAGACTGACCTACTGAAACCTATTGCATAATGATTAAAATAACAAATAATGTGTAAACTGTCCAATTTGAAAAGGCATGAAACAATGCAAGTCAAATGATCACACTGGAACTGCACGTTTGAAAGGACTTCAGCCCAGATTTGCATATTTGCATTTGAGATAGGGGTAATTAGAATTTATTTATTATTCAAACAATCCCTCATAAAAGCCTAATGAGCATTTGTTTTGATGACGGTAAAAATATAAAAGAGAACGATTTATATTTGTTAGCACTCACAGGTCATTATGCTGCAGCCATTTGTCAGGGGCGTAGCATCCCCTTCTTGATCGAAGTCAGGGAAAGAACTCCTCCATTTATTCCTCATGTCAAGATGGAATGATTTGCCTTTCAAAATATCCTCCATACATAGGGCCATTTGTATTTCTACAAGAGAAAGAGTTTATTTATCTCTGAAACTCCTTCAAAACTTCACTAGTAACTCAACTGTCCTGAGCTTTGAGTTTTCAGTCCCTTTTGTGATGAATCAGATATCAGAAGGATATGTTCAAGGTTGACAAAATGACTTTGGATAGTGTTGGATAAAAATTCTCCAGTGACTGTCCAGGCTAGAATAGTTTGAATGCATCATTTTTCAACTGACTAAGAGCTGGGTTCACTTGAAGAGCATCAGTGTTAAATCAATTTCGGGTCTAAAGAAGTATGATTTCCCGGTCGTGTTCAAGACCTGATGTCTATTAAGTTTCTGTTCAATATTCTAAACATTTGAGAAATGTTTATGGCTCTGACAGTGGGAATCTGAAGATGTTTTCTCCTTGATGCATAGTTCAGACATGAGTAGTTTAAAGGTGAATGGCTAGTTGTTCTACTTCTCTCAGAGCCTGCTGGCCCTCACATGTTCTCTGTCCTCTCCTCCTCCACTGAGTTTCCCCCTGCCCTGCAACAGACGTCTTATCAAACGTGACTGATTGCCGTAATTTGGACTCTAGGCAGCCATTAAGCAAATTACCTGAATCATTGTGAGGATTAGTCTCATTAACACATGATTAGCATCAAATTAAAATAATGAGTGTTTAACTTTTGATGTCTTCCAGTTGTTGGAACAGCTTGACGAGCCACGCCAGACTGACAGAGGGGCCAGCCCTATGTGTCAGGGATCCCGAGGTGTCAATGGCCAACCCTGGTGAAGGGGTGACTACTATGAGATGAACAAGAATCTCAAGAGTCTCGTAAACATCAATGGCGAACATGAATTACCAAGTTCTACCGTTGTCTGGAACAAACGATTGCCTTGACAGTTTTCTCCTTTTTTTCAAACTTAAAAGAAGAGGTTGGTGCCTTTTTTTTCAATACAATGAAATCATTTTAATCATCTGCCATATATTCTGTGAATCTATTGTTTTAGATCCATACATGTAAATACAGAGATTCAAGAAGGTTGATTTCATTCAAAGCATTGTCACTGACCAGTTGGTCTTCAACAATAGTTGATGATAGTTGTCTGTCAAAGGTAACTGGGAAGACAAACAGGAATGATATAAATAGCATTATCTGATGGTAAGAAGTATCCAAAAAGTGATTTAATCTACTTTAGTAGTATAAAGTTAATTCTTATGTATGGTCAGTATAACGTAGGATTAGCTTGCTTTAATTGTCATGTCCTCCCCTATTCCCAAATGAGTTGACACATCTTTATGGTCTAACGATGCAGTGGAAGAAATGGGTTGTCAAACTGCAATGTGATGCAAAAGCCTTGAGCACCCCTTGATTCTTAAAATGTCCTTCCTAAGACTTCTTGTAATCTTTCAAAGTTGTCTTAAGGTACTATTTTTTAGGGTTTCTCACAGTCTTTTAAAGTTTTAATGTGGCCATTGGCTACTTTATTCATTCTTTTTCTATCTTGAGCTTGACTGTTTTCAGAGTTTTTTTAAGATATGCTACACTGACACATGAATAATTCAGTCATAAAAAGTCACCAAATGAAACTGATGCACTGGTGTTAGGTCTTCACATACAGTAGCATTACCTCTGAGTATCATTAGTGAACTGGACTACTGTTGGTTTAGTTCTAGTTTACTGTTGTTTTTTTTACTCTGCAATTATTACATAGTCATCAAAGACAGTGAACAATTGAATAACTTTGATTATTATAGTTCGGAATGTAGTAAGGATGAAATTAAGGATGCATTTGATTTGATCAGAACTTTAACTATTCAGTGCAAATAGGATGTTATGTTGATTTTTCTTTTATCCTAAAAAATGGTCTCTGCAAATATTCAGCAACATCTGTCAAAAAATAATAAATCATCAGTAGCTGCAGATGTTCCTTATATCTGCATTAGATAAAAAGAATAAACAGTAAAATGTTGGATTGCTGTCAACCTAAAAATCTAGAGTTAACTCAAGTTCAGCCTATCACAAGGTCCAAAGCACCAGGGCGTGTGGTTCACCTTCTGCTTTTATCTAAACAGAAGTTTTGTTTCAATGCCACTAATGCATATTTAAAAGCCGTTTAGCGTAGTTAAAAACTCTAATTTTAACCTGCTGCTCAGAGATTATAAATGATGTTTCATCAGAGAGTGGTGGGGGAGTATGGATTCCAAGTGCTTGACCAGAAGCAGAATTTAATATTATACCCATTGAGTGCAATTCTTTTGTCCTAATGAAAACAATGACAGTACAAAACACTCCAGCCCACATGTAATTTAATCTTTGAGGGATTATCTTCTACTGCTAATGTCATTGAGTGTAGCAAGTCCTGTGAATATTAAATACATCTCCCCTGCAGATGCTCCGACAATGTCAGTAGGATAATGTCAACAGATTTTTTTCTGAATTTGTTCATATGGGTGGAATTACTTCATGAAGCATTCACAGGGATGCGTTTGCCTTTGCTGAGTTGTCCATTAAGCTTGAATGTCATGACACAAGAGAGAGAGAGGGAGGAGGCGTGGATAAAATTTGTGTTAATGGCCTTGTGTTCCTTTGGCTCTCGCCAAATTAAAAGGCTTAGCAAATCCATCTTAAAAGTGAATATCATCCGAAGGGGAGAAATAACTAGAGCAGCACTGAGCAGGCAGTTTTTCTCTGGAATGATCTCTCAAATAGCAGCCCTGTTCTTAATCTACCTTATTCTGATCTTGTATATCTGGAATGTGTGCAGACGGGAAGTTGGGGGAAACAACTAGTTGTCTTTAATCATGGATATTTGAGTCAAATATTTAAATTTGGGTTCATATTTTTATTTATACAAACATAAAATGAATAATTATAGAAAGATATCCCTGCTGTGGCCATTATGCAGGTATAGGTTATTGCTATGTATTACATAAATAGTCAAATTGTGAACAGCGCATATATTGTGTTTACATTCAGCTTTCTTACAGGCAGCTGCAGTTTAATGGTGTAAACAATTCTGAAGCCATAGTACCTCGAGATGCATCGAAAGCCAGTATACATACCAACTGAAGGCAACACTCAATTGCATACCAGTTCTTCTTGACGGCCTCTTTTTGGCTCAGACCTTGTCTAACATTAACATTAACTCAGGTTTACTCCACTCTTCTGGATAGCCCAGTCATTGGGCTGTACTGAAAGCAGGCCCCCTTAAACCAAACAAAGAAGGTCTTGATATAAAAGTTTGTTTCACATAATTGTAAAGACTGAGATGTCTTTTTAGGTGGATCTAAAACAACAAAACTTAGTTCTAATAAAGCAATTTGTCTTCTGATTATAATAAACCTATGATGTCCTTGTGTGGACCATTGTGTAATCTATAATATAGCTGAATGTCAGTCGTTAATGTTAAATCTTATTCTAGCATATTGCACCCGAGGTAAGGTAAGCGTGTAACTGGTCTTGTAGATAAATGTTTACTCTCCTTTTGTAAGTTGCTTTGGATAAAAGCGTCTGCTAGATGAACAACTGTAATGTAATGTAATCCTTATGTATTTATTTTTACCTTATGTTTACACGTGTACATTAAATTTGGCTAAGCAACAGTAACAAAATGAAAATATCTATCTTATTGATGTTTTTTTTCATTTAGTTCCAAAGGTTAACAATAATAAGCATATCTCACTAATTAATACCAGAAAAAATGTTTTTGATGGAAATGTAAGTCTGCTTGGGTTAGTACTATGTGAGGAATTCAGTGTTGGGTGTCATGTTTTCAGCCCTGAAGCTCCACCACTGGGCTGATTGCTAATTACCCTCACCTGCACGCTGCCGCTCCCTATTTAACCAGCTGCTCATCTGCAGCTCAGTGCGAGATAGTCTGTTGCTCTGGTCACAGCTTTCAAGCTCTGTTCCTTGTTCCACGTTCCATGAAGTTTTCTGGTTTTTTGACTCTGCCTATTCTTGACCACAGTTTTTGCCCAGTCCTCCTGAAGAAGTCTGATCTCCTGTTGCCGAACCCAGCCTCCCTCTGAACCTGCCTCCTGCCTTCCGTTTATTGGATTTTCTGTACCTGAGACCCATCCGTGCATGACCTGGACTGATTCTACTAATGAGACTCTGGTTGGTTGTTTTTACCCCTGTTTGTTCCCCGAGCTCCCCAGTCAACTCCTTTGCCCATTCTCCCCAACCTTTGGACTCCCTGTTTCCAATCTACCTGTGAGCCCACACCCTCTAGAGCCCTTTTTCACGTTTGTTCTTATAATAAAAGTTTGGAGTACTGGACACGTGTTTTGGCTCCGTTTTGGGTTCAGACCAACACTCAATTACCGTTACAGTTTGGTTTGGACTTTTTAAGTTTCTCCTTTCAGTTTATTAGTTCGCCCCTGAAGGTGCCTGGCGAGGTGTGGCCTCATTGGCACACACCTGAATTCTATTTCACACGCTCTATTTAA
Organism: Menidia beryllina; assembly: GCA_013363375.1. NCBI lineage: Eukaryota > Metazoa > Chordata > Actinopteri > Atheriniformes > Atherinopsidae > Menidia > Menidia beryllina. Next base: position 2,497,830 of record JABUIW010000034.1, on the reverse strand, counting down.
TCCTGCTAGGGTTACCTGTCCGATGCCAGATAATTCTGTTTCATTTGGTCTGAGCCAGTTCCCTGAGGAGGTATTCATGTGTGCTTTTAAAAGCAATTCTTCTCTTTCAGAGAGCCTTTCCAGTCCCCTGTTTTTTACTCTGGCTTCGTGCAACAATTTATGTTCATCTAATAAAGTGGATACAAATATTTTCCTTAGAGTCTGTTTGTGTGTGCAAGTGGATCCAGCTACTGCGAACGGTGTAAATTGAATCAATGCCATGATCTCTAGTATGTGTAAGTATGCATTAACTTTCAACAAACTACAATGGATCGAATAGAAGACTTTTTAGTGGAATATCATCCATCTATTCTCTATACTTGCTTCATCCAAATTATGGTTTCTAGAAACGCAACTTATCTCACCAGGTTTTGTACAACAGGAAATACACCTTGGATAGGTTGCTTGTCTCTCAAAGAGACAACACAGAGACAAATGTGATGAACAATCCATCAATAAATCAGTCAACCAACCAATTTCTAATCATTACTTGAAAATCCCTGAAATTGAACCCAACAACACATTTGATTGATCCAACCAACCAATTTGTAATCATTACTTGAATATCCCTGAAATTGAACCCAACAACACATTTGATTGATGTGTAGTTTGACATATGTTTACATTTAGTTTGAAATGGACCATTTTGTAATTAGAATAAAACAAGAACAAGCTGTAATAGAGAGGGTCTAAAAAGTTGGGTACTGAGGTTGTAAATGTTAAACTTTTTAACACAAATCCACAATTTGGGATATTTGGCTGTTTTTTCCACTGGCAGCAGAGCAAAGGGTCGTACTGCCTGAAATGTATCTATGAGATGTTGTCCGAGAGCGCAAGTTAGACTCAAAATGGCTTTTGTTATTAGCTGAAGTCAAAGATAAAGTAAATAAATATAACAGCCTCTTTCAAAAGAAACTAGCATTTGGTTAGAGGCTGACAGTAATTTCCCATATTTTGTTGCTAGTTAATATCTGTCTGAGCCCATCTGTGGTATCTGTAGCAGCATGTCTCACTGAGTGCGCCATTGTGTTGGTATTCTACTCTCCCCTGCAAATGAATGAAAAGTCATTCTAAGGATGTGGCATCACAGCCTAATAGCCTTTGATTAATAAAACAGTAGCCCATGCAGCAGTTGGCAACTTCATTATTATTTTTCTGAAACAGATTAATTGTGCTGAACAGTATAAGTCTTCCACTAGTTATAGGGGGACTTTGGATACAAAGCAGTAATCAGCTCTTTGCCTGGTCTGCATTAGTCATTTTAAATAGCTCCCTCAGTGATTACTCTCATGTATAGCCTTTATCTGAGGCATGGGTAAGGCTGAGCCTGGTCATCTGTTTTTGGTTTTCCAGTGCAAAAAACATTGACTTTTTTACATAAAAAAACACTGTAAGGTTTTAGACAGTGAGAAAAGAAGTGTTGATGAGATTTCTCTCTGAAGCCATAGACCTGAATACCTTAATACACGTCTCGTCATTCACAGCACTGTTTCCGTAGTTTAGGCCTTCAAATCCAGTTAATAAATTTAGGCTGAGAGCAAAATAGGATCTGTTCTTCACAATGGCAAATAGCCAAGGGCAATAGCTGATAACTAATGTGTGTAACATTGCAATTAGCATGGTAAGGTACTTACAGGGATCAAATTAAAAAATTCATTAATGCATACACTTAATTAAGAAGCACTTTTTGGTTTACATGATAAATTATGACACCTATTAAAATTTCCTGTACAAGCTATAATGGCCTTCTTTGCTCCTGGGTATAGATAATATTTCCTCTCAGGTTAAAGAAATTTCTCCAAGGACCTTAAGTATTTATTAAGGAGTTTTATTAGGAATAACGTTTCACAAGAGGGATACAGAAACAGTCATTTTGAACAAGATCTGCCTGTGTCTTTCTTCTTGTTCTTATACACCTTGCACCTTATCATCTCCATCTGAACATGTTGCCTTTAATTAAAATGCTATTGGTAAGAGACTTGAAGTCAGTGTCTTGTTAATGTATTTTTCATAATTTCATAATACATGCTTCTGTCGCCTCACAGCAAGAGGTTTCTCGGTTAGATTTTCCCCAGGTGACCAGGGCCTCTCTCCGTGGAGTTTGCATCTTCTTGTCTGTGGTTGTTTGTCTCTGTGTAACCTGCCTCTTGCCCATAACAGTTGGGATAGACTCTAGCCCCCTGGCATTGGAGCCAGGAATATTTACACTCACACTTGGCCATTTCTAGGGAAATGCAATTTAAAATAGCTCAGATCTGATAAGAACTCTTTGGCCTGGACAGTGCTATCCCTTAAATACTAAATAAATCATAAACTACACTTTTCGGTCCACTGATTGTTCTCTGCATTATCATGTTTGTTGTTTTTCTTATGGGTAGCAGGATGCAGAAAAGTGACGTTTGTCGAGTAGCAATTACATGCAGATTGGATGAATGTGACATTTGATGTTAGGATACATATCAGATTTTGGACAACATATCCAAGCAGCCTGGGTCGCATTTGAAAAAGCCTGACGTGTGTTGTTCACAGTCATGAAAAGATCAAATACAGTTCGCATTGGGGCAAAAAGCTTGGATTCGGGTCACATAAGGCTGCAGTGTTAACACAGCATTAATAATCCTTGTCCTGAATCTCTAGGTTGTTTTGTGTGGAGATTGCATGTTACCTGCATAAAGATAAGCTCTCTCTGGGTAGTCCAGATTTTTCCCACCATCCAAAAACACTGGAGGCGGCTGTGGCTCAGCAGGAAAGAGCAGTTGCCCGCTGATTGGAGGTTCACTGCTCCAACACCATGTACCTCCAAGCCACATGTCAAAGAGTCCTTGGGCAAGGCTCTGAATACCAAGTTGCCTACCTGTTGCATCTGGTGTGCCTACTGGTGCAACCATTGTGTGAATGTGTGTGTGAATTGTGAATGACAAGTAGTGTATAGTGCATTGAGTTGTCAATTTGCTTGGAAAAGCACTATATAAGTGCATTTACATATTCGATAGTTTGATGACTCTAAATCAATTAGTGTGAGTAAATGTGTTTTTTTTTGCCTCTGTTTTGGCCAAGTGATGGAACTGTCAGTCTATTTAGAGTCATGAATCTGCTAATGGGACTGGGTCTAGGCCCTCAGTTACACATTAATGAGTGAACAATTAAATAAATGTATATTTTGGGGAAGGGATTTTATTCCACATAGAACATGCAATCTTTGTTTAGCTTCATTTAGTTACAGTCTGTAATATTTCCTTGAAGAAATTAATTTTTCTTTATATAGAGTCACATGGAGAAATCTGTTTGAAAATAAGCAAACAATATGTGTTTAACTTTTTCTGATCACTGCAGTGATTTGAGGCAGCTGCTCCATGAGCGAGGAAGCCCATCTGTCTTAATAATCTCATTTATATACTAAAGATGTTTCCTCACACCAGCAAACATCAGACTGATCATCTTAATAAAGTAAGGAAATGAATCTGATTAATAAAATGGACCAATACATATGATTGTGTGGGTAGCAAAATAAGAAAGAAAATGTCAGTGATGCCACCTGTGGAGAGTATGATACATGTATGATACAGCTTCATCTTCAAAGGGGCCTTTTGAACTTTCATTGCCTCAAGTGGCTATCCTGGTGCCTTTACATTTAGTACATTTGTATCTTTTATTCCTAAAGTAAAATTAGTCTAAATCTGTATATTGAAATTTGGGTAATTTGACATGTAAATTCATTTACAGAAATAGGTTTGTATTTCTGAATTATGTCTTCCTTTATTTTGACTTCATGAAAATTTCCAAGTTATCACTTCTTCTAAAGATAGGTCCTGTAAGTAATGATGGTGAGGGGTTTCCATCCTTTTTCAATTCTATTCCATATACTTATGAAGTTTACTAACTCTTTTCCCATCAGCCATTTGAGTAAGTAACTGGCAGAGCATGACAAAATAGCCAGTGGACAAGTCATCAGCATGTAAATCAGCAGTTAATTCAAAGTCTCAATTTGCCTCTGTTAGATTATTTAAAACAAGTGTCCAGAGCCATGTGCTGTGTCTAAATCATTGACTGTGTATTTCATAATATTAGTGACAATATGTTAACGTGTTTTTCCTCCTTTCCCTGTTGTGAACAGATGGGTCCTTTTACTTTATTTTCCACATCAAGTATGATTATTTCTTTGTGCCAAAAGCCACCTGCCGTTCCTTGGTCTCTGTTCTAATTATTTATGTTGGTAACACACAGCAGGACTTGTTATCAGTTGGATGGCGTCTTAATAAAGGAAGGCACATCAACATATTGACATCATGTTCAAGGGGAAATTTATCATCACACAAAAGCGGTGGATGTTAGGGGGTGCTAGAGCGGATCAGGCCAGGTGCCAACACCTCCAAATATGACCTCCTTTTGTTCTCAGACTCCTGAGTTCCCCGTTCAGTGCAAATCTAAGGGGCCATGTGATGATAATTAGGTGAAAACCCATTAAAATTTCAAATAGGAAAGAATACATTATCATTGAGACACCAAGACCTAATGGTTTTGGCTGACAGAGGAGAAAAAAAGACAGCTACTGCTTAAAAAAAACATATGTTTGTATGTGTGGCAAGGCAGGTTTAATTGTATGGCACATTTCATGTACAAGACAATGTTAGATGATTTTTGTTTGGGATATTAAGGGTGTGGTCACTATTTAAAGTTTTTCCATTTTTCATTGCTTTAACTTTGAAATACCTTTTGCAAAGTGCTTGCAAGAAAATGAATTTGGAACCTGTGAGAAAGGTGGGGAAGTGTCATAAAGGATAATCCTGCCTCTTTTCATCTATGTATAAGTAAAAACTTGCTATTCATATGGTTATCATTGCCATTGTGTTATTTGCTGTTAGAGTAAAAGTCCTTTTCTTTACATTGTATTGTTAGACTAACCAAATATTACAAAGTGCTACTTTCATCCAGAATGGGTCTCAAGGTATCGAGCCAAAACAGCCTACTGAGCATTATGCACTTATACAGATATAGTCATCACAACTTTGACCTTGAATGCTTGCAATATAAAGCCTTCTTCTAATATTTTACCTTGAGTTTGCTTTACACTGTTATAATTGTCTTTTAGCTTTTACATTTTTTTAAAAAATTGTGTTTATTGAATTTTCCAAAAAAGATACACATAAAAGTCACATACATGTCCCCACATTTTGCGTCATGTTCAAACATGGTGGTACAAATAAACATAATCTCCCAATCCCTCCTTCCCTCCCTCCCTCCCTCCCT
>JABUIW010000034.1:2471764-2492241 GCA_013363375.1 Menidia beryllina | reverse complement strand
AATAATAATAATAATAATAATAATAATAATAATAATAATAATAATAACAATATCACTGCCACAATTGGTAAAAATAACAATAATAGCTGTCATCATTATCCTAAAAAATAAATAAATAAATAAATAAATAAATAAATAAATAAATAAATAAATAAATAAATAAATAAAAAGAAATAAATAAATAGAAAAAAGGGGGGGGGGGGGGTGGTGGGGGTGTGTTGTGTGGGGGGGGGGGGGGGGGTTCCTGCCGCCACCTTGGTTCTCAATCATGAAATAGAGAAGACCTGTGCATTATTACTCTACATCAAGAGGTTTTTGTAGTGAGTCGAAGTAGTCCCAAAAGGCCTTCAGGTTTTAACAAATGTTTGTGAAGATCCCTTGATTGTGTACTTGATGCGTTCCAGTTTTAGAAAGTACAAAACCTCCTTGATCCAATGCGCAAAGGAGGGTGGAGCCTGTTGCTTCCATTTCAAAAGAATCAAACGTCTTGCAAGAAGCGTAGAAAAGGCTATAATAACATGGGCTTTGTTAGGTAAAGGGTCTCTGCATTCCTCTGGTATTAGTCCATAACCAGCACTAATAGGGTTGGGGTTAAAATTTGTACCAAACATCTCAATGCTTTAAAAATATCTTGCCAAAAATTAGAGAGCTTTCGACATAACCAAAACATATGTATCAAATCTGCTGGTTGACCTCTCCATCTAAGACAAAACGGTTCAACGTTAGGATAAATTCTTGCCAGTCTGGCCTAGGTTAAATGAAGCCTATGTACGACTTTAAGTTGTATCAACCCATGTAATGCAGATGTAGATGATGTGTGTATTAGGTCCAAAACCGCCTCCCAGTCGTCTTTTGTCATGATCACTCCCAAATCATTGTCCCAAGCCCTTTCTAAATGTTCTGTTGAATGGAGAGTAATGTTATTAATATACCCATACATTCTTGCTATTAATCCTTTGGAGTTTGAATCCAGCACAAATATAGAGTCATACTGAGTCTGCGGTGGTTTCTCAGGAAAAAATGTAAATATCTTCTTCACAAAACTCCTGACCTGGAGGTAGCAGAACAAATGTGTTCTGGGTAAGTTATACGTTTCGGCCAGTTGGGCAAAATATGTAAATATATTGTATTTATACAATGCAAGTTCAAGTTGCACCCAATCTGCTCTATCAGTCATGGGTGTGTCTTCTACCCAATGAATAAGCTTCTGAATATTGCATGCCCAATAATAGAGCTTTTACATTTTTTACTTCGATTTTCACTGAGCTCTCTCTATCTCTGTTTAATAAAACAGACGCCAGGCACCTGTACTTGTTGTAAATCTGTCAGCAGAGGTTTGTTGCATTAGGTACACGCCCCCTTCAACGCTCATTTATTTGCGTGGTACATTTCAATGTGATTATGTGAATAGGCTGGTAAAGGTAACTGGCCGATGCGACTCAGTTGAAAAATCCAGTCTACTGTATGGGGCATTGCCAGCCCAAGAAGATATCTGTTAATTGCATATACGAATAAGCGCTCATTGTTTCTGTAGTCCTACATTATCCCTTTATCACTAAACCCAGCGCTGCAGTACTTTACTTGTGACCTGATTAAATTACACATTTCAGTACTCATTCATTCAGTATTCATCTGTTTGTTCTTAAATTTCCAAAAAAAGAATTGGGCTACCACCACATTGTTTGTAATCTATCTTATTCTGCTATATTAATGTATGTCTGGACATATAGATCCATCAAAATTCTCCAGGTTATCAAAACTGATTTTGATTACATAAATGTAGTAGTAGATCACACTTGCCATAAACAGAATTTTTCAAAATCAATGATGGAAAACTTTATGAAAACGAAGACTGTTGGTGTTAGAATGGGCTATATTTAATCACTTTAGCATAGTATGTTATAACTTAATCCATGTAAATGACTGATTGTCTTATTCCTTTTTAGATTCATATTATTCCCTTTATAATTATACTTTCGTGTTAAACTCTCTGGCTGTGCCAACTCCTCCTCCTCATATCTCTGTTACAGTAGATACACGTCTTCAAAGTCAACATTCACACACACTTTCTTATCACATTCCACCGAAACCTGCACGAATGAGGGGCTGCCTGTTCATGTCAGAGGTAACTGTCCAATAACTCTCGGTTACGTCCAGCCGTCCTCCTGTTCGAGGCCCGGCACAAAGGATAACTGTCCATCACACCCGGAAATCGAGGCTCTTGCCGACTGAGATCCTGAGAGCCCAGCGCTGATATACTTTGCTTGTGACCAATAAATGTCATATTTGTACTCTTGATCTGCTCTGGTTTATTCTCAGGCTTCCAACTAAATAATCAGGATAACATTGGGATAAAGCAAAGAAACAAGGGTTTTGTTTCTTTGTTGGTTATGACATCAAGAAAAATCAGGAGCAAACAACCAAGCTACAATGCAGCAGATATTAAGGACATGACATATCATCAATGATTCCCCATAGAGATGTACACAAAGAGTCAAATTATTGAGAATAAGTCAAGCAATTAAAGCAATTAAGTTAAGTAGTCATCGCATTTCAAAGAATGCTGTTGTGGGGATTCGTCATTCTTAATCGGGGTTCTGTGGATACAAAATGTAGAACACAATTAAAAATACTCAATACTTTAATCCCCAGAGGCGAAAAGTGAATATACCATAATTACAATTTTACATGCACGGATCTGTGTGTTTCTAATGTGAAAAAAAAAGTTCAGAAATATGCCATTGATGATGCATTATAATTATTGTAGTCTCTATCCTCTCTAAGCTCTCCTATCCATGCCAGGCCAAATACAAGAGCAGACGTATTACCCCATGAGTGCAGTAAGCTATTGTTGCACTCCCATTACGGAGTCAGGGATACAAAACCTTTATCTACCCATTTAAGAGCATATATGGGCTCACTGTACCCGAAAGAGTACAGAGAAAAAAAAGCCAGACAATGCAGTGACCATAAATTTATAATAGCCTTTAGGATTAAATAATATTCTCTCCGAGTTTAATTACATATTGCTTTTTAGAGCTTTACCCTGCTGGGTCTGATGGACCCACTGCTGCTCCTAGTGACTTCAGATGAGGGACACAAATTAACAACAGTGAATTAAAAGAAAGACATTTTAAGACACTACAAGTGGGTTAAAAAAAAAAACATTAACACAAAAAAGCATATTTGGCTATATTTGTATCACCTATTCAATATCTCAGCAATATGCTAATGGTAATAAAGAAGTAAGAAACAAAATAACACAGACAATAAAACAGACATAAATGATGAAAAACAAAATAAGATTAATTTACAACAAAAAGAATGTCTCAGCAATTAAGGACACACTAAATGATTGTGAAAACAGTTAATTCTCAGTATAGATCTCCCGTAGTAATGCACCAGACAGGGTGACATAAATACCTGCAATAGCAGACATTTTAATTTTTTAAAGAAAATTAAGCAATCAAAACTAAATATTTCAGTTTTTATTCAAGAGGGTTTATGCACTTGTTAATGTCCTGTAGTCTTGAATCATTGTATTTTCAATAAAAGTATAAACTATCTTCAGGAAAAGATTCTCATGTCTTGAATGCATGATAAAATCACATTTGTTTGTGTGTAATCCTACATGATCAGATGATAATCCTTTTTGCAGGTCTCTTTCTGCTTTTTTAGTTTCCTAAAGAAAGGAGATGTGTAGAAAAGATACACTAAAAGTGTATTATAGATGTCCTGCTTTACTGGAAATAGACATGTGCGTTTTTGAAAGAGTAAAAGTTTCCTTCAGCACTCCTCTGTTTCGTCCTCCTGGAAAAATACATTTCTGATATTTAAATATCTACTAATAAAACTAATAAATTGATTATCATGACCGCTAACTACAGCAGAACCTCTAGTTATGATTGCCTAAACATACACATTTTCCAACAGCCGAAGTGAAATTCGATCAAATATTCAACTCGATATCCAAAATAAATTTCCAACATTTGACGTCTAAATCATATAAAATAGAAAAAAAAGCTCAGTTAGCTTAAAGTTCACGTAGTGAAAGTTACTGTAAGGTATGGTACATACTCTATTTCAGTCACCACCTCTACCCCCCACACCGACCTGCTTCGCTAAGCCTACACCTGAGTTCACCCATAAGTGCCAATAAAAACCCCCTTTTAAATTATATAGAAATATATAATTTATCAATTTTTACATCTCTCTAAAACAATGCATTTTGCATCTGCAGTATTTATCAAGTTCGAGTTATCGTTGGTTTTTGGGCTGTTGAACAAATTATACAAAATACAGTGTATTCTTATGGGAATTTTTGAACCAACATACGAATATTTGAACATACAGAGTAGGTCCCGGAACAAATTCAATTCGGGTCACCTGCTGCTCCGGCGACCCACCCCCTGAGTAAGTGGTGGACTATGGATGGATGGATAGATGGATGGACAGTGGTATATCTGTGTGTGTGTGTGTGTGTGTGTGTGTGTGTGTCTGCCCGGGGAAAAGAGACAATCTCCAGAATCTGCCTCCAGAAAAACAGTGCTTCCTCATCATCTTTTTGAGGCAGATTTCACAGACAATTTTTATTTCTAGGAAACTGTGGCAAAAACATGAAAATGTATGTGCCGTGTTTATGTGCAACGGAGACACGGCAAACCTCTCCAATTCTGGACTTTCATTGAGGCATAGACAGCTTTCGTCCTTCTGTGCCGACAGAACCAGGGAGAGTTGGAAGAACAGAAGGAGGTGGGGGGGTGGTCTGCCTGTGTTTTGTGAATGAGATGGTGTAACGCTGGACATTTAACCATAAAAGAGACGCTCTGCAAGACATTGAACTGCTACCTGTTAGCATGAGGCCTCACCATCTTCCTCGGGAGTTTTCACACGTTATTGTGAGTATGTCCCTCCCTCTGCTAATGGTGCAGCAGCCTGTGGTGTCCTTCATACTACCACCAGACGACTCCAAACAGAGCACCCACAGGCCCTCTTTCTGACCTCCGGGGACTTTATCCATGTCTTCTTGTCATCTGCTCTTACCACCTTCACCCAGTATGTCACGTGCCACATTAGAGACAACAAAATACTGAATCTATTTTACTCCAACACCACGGAGGCATACAGTTCATCACCTCTATCTCCCTTAGGGAGCTTAGATCACAATCTGGTTAATCTCCATTCTGTGTATAAACCTCTGGTGTGCAGAAAATCAGTTGTGACAAGTACGGTGAAGAAATGGACTGCAGGGACTGAAGAAGCTCTAAGGGAATGTTTCAGTTCTACTGTGTGAGAAGAGCTCTGTTCAACCCTGAAAAAAGGCTCTCCTGAAGGAGAAGAAGAGAGCCTTTAGATCAGGAAGCAAGATCAGCTGACAGCTTTTCAGAAGGAACTGATGAGGGAAATCAGGGATAGAGGAAGCATCTGCAGGAGGAAGATAGAGGATCAGCTGGATCTGAGCAACATCAGTGGGTTTGATAAGTTTAAGGACTTCAAGCCATAACCCAAACCCTCAGATTGTAGGAGTTAGGGTCACATTTTTTATTTCAGAGAACAGAATCACACAACCGCCCTTCCCTATCTCCATCTTGTCCCTTTCAACGTTGCACATGAGGAACGAACTGCGAAAGATCAAGCTGCGAAAGGCTTGATGTGTTACAGTCTGAAGTAGCTGGACCCACTTACGGGATCTCAAAAACAAAAAACGTAATCTTTAAAGTCTGTTTTCATGTTATTAGAAGAACATAAATGAGTGCACAAAGGCTGGGCAAAAACAAAAGACTCAAAAAGTAACAACCAAAAATCACTGAGGACGAAATACAGATAAAGAGTAACAACCTAAAATATATGTGGAAAAGCAGAGGATTTTTTTTTACAACAAATAGCACAACTCAGCAGGAGAATGGAGAAAAAGAATACAAAACCAACTCTTCTATGCAGGCATCTAAGAAGGCTCTCTGAAAGGCAGAATTGTTCAGAAAAGCACACATGAAAAACTTCCATTCGGAATTAGCTCAGACTGAATGAGACATTATTGTCTGGCACTGGGAAGATGAACCTGGTAAGCTTAAGTAAAAGCTGACTTTAGATGTGCGCCAAGAAGGCCATACCTTCAGAGACAAACAAAAAAGCTGAAACGACAAACCCCCAAAAAATCCGAAAGCAACAGCATGTCCAGATGGCATCAGCTCATGGCTCCTGAGGTACTGAATAGATCATCATGGCATTTATGTTTAATCTGAGCCGGAAGCTGTGGAAAGTACCACAACCATGGAAGGCTTCTTGTGTGGTAGCAAAGACCAAAGACCAAGGACATCGGCAGCCACAGGCCGGTAGCCCTGATGTAACATCTAATTAGGGCCCTTGAGAGGCTTGTCCTCATACATCTACCCCACTCGGTGAGGTCTTCGTTGGAACCATTACAGTTCACCTACCGGCTTGGCATCTGGGTGGATGACCCACCTTTAGAAGCCTGGAAGCACTATAAGAATCTTGTTCTTTGATTTCTACAGTCCTTCAACACCATCCAGCCAGGACTTCTGAGGGAGAAGCTTGAGCTGTCTCAAGTGGACCACCACTGCTCCCAGTGGATAATGGAGTACCTAACTGTCCAGACTGGGACTGGGGCCAACGGAGCCACCATCAGTGCTGCTGAAACCAAGGAGCTGGTGGTGGACATCCGCAGGCACAGACCCACCCCACTGACACCGGCGAACTTCCAGGGATTGGACATTGAGATAGTTCTACCTGCTGAGAACGCTGAGGTCCTTTGGAGTGTAGGAGGTGCTTCCGAAGACCTTCTTTGACTATGGTAGCATCAGCCATCTTCTATGGGGTTTGCAGCAGCATATTATCAGCTGAGAAGAAAAGGTTAGATAAGCTCATCAGGAAGGCCAACCCTGTGCTTGGATAAACACTTGACTCAGTGCAGGTGGTAGGAGACAGAAAGACTCTCTCTAAAATAACATAGCTGATGGACAGTGTCTCCCATCCAATGCATGAAGTTGTTGTTGAACTGGAGAGCTCCTTCAGTGACGGACTGCTGCATCATAAATGGATGGACAACAGAACGTTTCTGTATATCTTTCCTCCCAGCCACTGTCTTACTATTCAACTATCATAATGTCATAAGTTTTTGTATCTTTGTTCATGTCTTGTCATGTCCTGTTTTGTGTTGCAACTCTCCTCTTGTTTCAGGTCACTTTCCTTTCCTCATGTGCCCCAAGTCTGATTCTCATCTTACAATGTGGACATCAGCGGCGTATGTATCCTGGGATATCAGATAGTTTAATCTTTACAACTGATAACAGTGATATAATTATAGTAATATACACCAAGATGGCACCATGAATAGCCGCCTCGGAGTGTTGGTGCTCACTGTTTTGTCTTGTTTCATGTGCTTATTCCGTGGTCTTCCATAATACTCTTTTACCAAGGAAGGGTTCATTAACATAAAGGGAACAACCCCATCAGATTTGTTTCCAACTTATTTGTGCCCATCTGTGGAATATTTGGACATTCTGGTCTTTTGGTTAAAGGTACCCTCACCATTGTAAATGTCAAGAAACACCCCAGGAGAAGACAACTCACTGGTGCGCTGGTACATCCCTGTCAGCGAAAGATGCGCTCCTGAAATTTATTTTGCACCCCTCTCATTAGGCTCATCTCTAATGGAGACAAGTCTGCTTACAGATGGGAGGTAGACCATTTGGTGACAGCCAGAACAACCTGGAGCTCAATGCTCTAAACACAGTGGAGAAGATCATTGACATCAAGAAGTACACAGTGCTTACCATCCCCTTGACGGACTTCCCAGTCATCACAGTTGAGGCTTCCACTTTCTGGGCACCACCATCAGCCAAGACCTATAGGTGGAGCTGAAGATCAACTCCATAACCAATAAATCCAAATATTTTTAAGATTATGATGCCTCCTCCATCTCCATCTGGCATGCTGCTTTCCCACCTTTCTATTGCTGGCTTCTCCTTTTGGAACCACTGTCTTCCTGAACACAACAAACTACAAGTTATCAAGTTTTTTTTTTTTTTTGCATTGGCTCTGTCAAATAGGGATTGTACAATATGTAGAATATCTGACTATTCTCCATACTGAAAGAATAATTCCTCAGACAATGTGATGATGGCTGATTTACCATAAACATCAGCCCATGAAACATATAAAGTAACCATATTGGCATTCTGAACACAATCAAGTCCTAAACTTAAAGCATGAAACTTGCAGTGCCGCAGGTAGGAATTAATCGAAAATCTTGGGAGTACTTTGATATATAGAGGCCTTAGACTGTCTCCTTTGAATTATAATGACGTGCAATTAAGAGATTGAGAGGTCATTTAACCCTGTGTTAAGGGTGTGCAGCGACTTACAATAACCGGGGCTTAAGTTTTGTAGTAAAAAAAGTTTAAAATCACAAAAAAATTGTTCTGTCTCCCCTCAGTAGTGTAGGATAATAATTTAGTGAGTTATGGTAATGACTTCTATTGAGTACACTCCTTTGAAGAATATGAGGAAGATTATTAAACTGGTTTAATTAGTATGCAAATGTATTTCTTTATGATCACTTTCCTTCTTTGTTCATTATATTTCATCTCTCTATTTATTCTTCAGAAAAGAGAAGGATTCAGTTCACTTTGTCTCGTGTTAGAGCACTAATTCATAGCCCTGTAATTAATTTAAAATGTATCACCCATTAATCAGACATGTCTATACAATTATGTACGGAAAATTTCTCTTTCACTGGCTTAACTTACCTGGTGATTCCACAACCTCGACATTTACCTTCCAAGACCTCTAATTTGATGACTTAAAGGAGGTCAAAGAAGTATTTAAAATGACACTTTGATGTTGAAAGGATTTAATTGTTTTTTTCTCGAGAAGTCTTCAATTTCATTTAATCATCATTTCTATTGAATATAACCTCAATAAATGAGTGCAAGATGTAAAATAGTCAAGTGGAGGCATGTAATACATTTTCGATTTAACTGATTTATTAAGTTGATAAAAACGGCTGACACTTGTGGAAACTGTAAATATATTTGTCATTCAGTCTTTTTATGTTTCCGATAACAAAGACATTAGACAGACTTATATCTATTTTTATTTTTTAGGCATGGTTTTCTCTCCATCTTTATTCCCATATTTGCTTATTTTAAATGCAGAAGATTTACACCTCACAGTCAATTGAAACAACTGTGTTTTCAAAGCATTGTGCCTTGTATAGCATGGAGTGGAGTTGTTGACTAAATCACTGCCATCCACCAGCTAACTAATAAGATTTTATGTAGTATGCATCCAGATCTGCAGTGAAGCGGAGCACGCACTGGCTGATCAGCGGCACTAAACCTCTGTGGGGCTACAAGAACCATGATGTACTATGACTGTTTCAATCAAGGCTACAGATTTGAATATCCACAAGCAGCCTGTGTGAGATTTATGCCCTCATTGAGAAAATTACATTCACTCCCTGTCCTCACTGTTTGGCATCCATTACGGTTCATTATTATCTTCTGAAGCAGCACAGCTCTGTAATAAATGAAGAAAAAAAGAAAAGCGGAAGTTTGTGCCAAGATTGAGACATAAATATTCCTGTCCCTGCTGGATCAAGACACTATGCTGTATCTTAGTGTTATCTTTCCAGTCTTTAGTATGTCTCACTTTGACTAGAGATTTTTTTGGGCCTCGTCTATTGTTATTGGGCTCAGAATCACTAATGCCTACTGTAAATCTCTTTAGAAATGGACATATTTGGTGGTTCATCAGTTTGTGAGAGCAGGTCATGAACATCTGTGCTGTTACTAGAGGTGGACAATTTAATAAAAATGTTGGGTAACCATTTCATGCCCAGATTTCTTTAAACCGAGTAAGGCATCTAACAATGGGTAGTGACCAATCACGGAAGCTCTGCTACCATCAAGTCTGTCAAAGAAAAACTGATGTTTTGCAAGAGGGCTCCAAGTAGAACTTGAACACCCACCACCCTTCTGAGAGCTGAAAAGTCCTCCTTGGTACAGCTGCCCATCCAGGTGGTGACAGCACAGGAGTGGACGAAGACCTGAGGAGATCCAGTGTTGAAGGTGAGGGCAAATGATGTGTGATGACCCACACATACCACCTGTTGTCTACCAGTTAGAAATCTGTGGACTCACTTACACGAGGGAGAGTTCAGTCCCAGATCAAACAGTTTAGTGAAGTATGTGGCGGACACTATGGTGTTGAATGTTGAGCTGTAATCCACGAACAGCACTCACACAGTGTCCCCTTCTGGTTTCTACATGGGTGTAGGAGACATTGAATATTGTGATAAACACAGTTTTCAGTTGTTCAGCACAGACTTTAATGACACACTGATGCAATCTCGTCCAGATGCCTTCCAAACATTTACACTCTTAAACATCTTCAACTGCTTCTTTAAACACGTTTATGTCACCGACTGACCTTCCCAAGAACATGTCCCAGCCGGCTGAATCCAATGCACCCTGCAGAGAGGCCTCTGATGATCTGGATCACTGCATCACTTCTTTGACTTCAGGCAATACCTGAGCCACTGCTTGTATTTTGGCATGAGAAGGACTGCAATAAGGTTTTATTTATATGTAATGTTGTATCTTCATTGTAAGTCACCTTGGATACAATTCTGAGACATTCTTTTGGCATTTATTCGTAGCTTGTATCTACATTATAAAATACTAAATGTTTTTTGTTCTATATGAGATTTAGAGGTAATTTCATAAGAGGTGATTCCAATTTCATAAGCGCTGTACAATACCTCTCTATTTTTTGGTGTACATGAATAGCCATTAAAGCTGAAATACTTGCATGCTGTTTATGAGTCACCATTCCTCCCACAATACACGGTCAGTCCAATTTTCTTGTTCCAGCCATTTTCCATGATACGAGTATTGTATATTGTCATGGCATTCCACATGAATGTTGTTTGGTGAAATTCCATGGTCTTCCTTATTCAGCATGTATATCACACAAGGAAATGGCATGAACTTTATCCAGTGAAATAAACTGACAAAAAAAAAACTTTGACCAATAATTTTCAAAGCCCAAGAATTATTTAGCCCAAGAACCTAAAATAAGTTAAGAGCCTAGGCCTTTAAAAGGTAGTTTTTTTTATCGATTTGGAACTCCTCAGCAATGTTAACATTTTGATAGAAAGAAATACACCTTTTTATTGTAATTCAACATGGCGAAGGTTGATAAAAACCCACTATCACCAATACAAATATCAGACAGCAATGCTGAGACCCGAGAGAGGTGATAATATTTTTAAACTTGAATTGCAGACATTATTATTTTTTATTGAGAAGAAATGTAGTTCTCATTTTCACATGTCCACAAAACTAGTTAGTGTCATTTGAACAGATTATAATACTTGGCTATTTTTTTTATTCAGAAGAGAGCTAAAGTCACACATAATTTCATAGTATATCTTTTCTGTATTACTTAATGCTGAAAGCAGTGAAGTGAGATGAGTGATGGACATCATAGTTTTTAAGATTTCAGGATGTGATTTGAAATGTATTATTATCTAAAATGATTATGAATTAATTTCAAGAGTAGAAATGCAATCAGAGAAATCGGAAGTTTTCAAAGTGTTTCCTGATAACAGTTATAAATATTCTTTAAAGGTTCGCAGTACACATTTTCATGCTTACAGGTTCTTTCGTATACAGAGTGTCAAATTAAGTACATAACTTCAGATTATTTTTATATCAGATTATTATTTTTAATCTCTGCCTGTTTTTTTCAAATTTTTATAGTCTTTCATCTCACTGGTTTTACACCAAGTCTTGTGATTAATGACTGTGTGGGCAGAGCAAGATGATCCTCAAAGGCCACTGGCCCACTGACAGAACTTTTGAAGTTTTTCATATCAGTTTTATTCCTTTTTTATCTACCTTTCTTCAAATGAGTCATGTTAAGGTCTTTCTTCCCCTGAAAATGGTACAATCCAGAATCTTTCTCTTCTATTCTCTCTGATGTATTTGAGCCTGATTTTCTTACCACATCGTATATACTTTTAACTTGAAGGTTAATTTTAACATAATTCGAACAGTCTTTGGTAAACTTTAGCAGTACCTGTCATCCTAGTGTCATTTACCACATTCCATGAAAATGATAAATGTAATCGGCATGAGAGCTTGAAAATATGTGCTATAAGTAATTTTTGCCAGACATTTAAAATCTATTAATCAATTTTGGACTGTAGAAAAATAAGAATCTCTGTCTGTTTTTTTCTTTAAAGCCCTGCCAAACGACCTACCATTTGTTTAATCCTCCAGCTAAAATTTTTCCCCATGACGTTGCTAGAAAACCTTGGCAGATGTATACTAATACAAACGTTTGATGTCGGTGATAGCAGCCAGGCTAACAGCTGGGACATCCATGGTAGCAGGTGATCTCTCATAGTCTCACACACAGACAAACACCAACTCACTAACCCCCACCCCTGAACATTCTCATTGAGGACTCTTCATAAATAATCTTCTAGCAATCTGCCTCTCCCTCCACTCTCTTATTAATTACTTTTACGGCCAAAATCAAACATCTGTCATGCTAGAATATACAGATTAATTATACAGCTTCTCCCCATCAAGATTCACATAACATTTGTTCTCAAAGTCTATCTGCCTTAGTGCAGTTAGCAGAAAAATAGAAATTGTGCCCGAATTTTCGAAAATTGTATTATATTACAGATGGTTTCATTTATATAATTTACATTTTGAGAGATAGATATGAGATCTGAGATAAATCATATCAGTTTACTTGAACTGATATGGTTTTTATTTCATGCTAGCTTTTATTTATAGGGAAAGCAGTTGATGCTTTGAGTGTAAATGGATAATTTTGAATTTATGTTAAGTTTCATCGTTGTTATTATGGTTGTTATACTATTCATGATGTATGGGTTGGGTAAGACAGTTCAGACTGAAAGACTAAAAGAGAGCAGGTGGGGCTCGAATTACCAGAGCTAAGGAGGAAAACAAGGGTTAAGGTTAGGGTTAGGGTTAGGGTTAGTGATCATATCAGCCAGAATTATAAATGAGCATATCAGAGGGAAAACTCAGGTTTAGTGGTTTGGAAGCAAAATTCCAGAGACAAGTGAGATTATTTGGAAATCTATGATGGAAGGATTTGCATTGGGTAGATTGCATTTGGGATGTTCCATGCAAGGGGAAAAGAAGACCATTTAGTTTTTATATATGCAGTGGGCTTTGCTCAGTTATTATGGTTTGTTTAATTCATTCTTGACACATACAAAGTAATGTACACATCATATTTATACAAACTGTAGATCTGTTTGCAGTGAAAATTCTGGATGTAATTAATCTCATCCTGGCTGAAATTTTTATAGGCTTTCATCTCACTGGTTTTACACCAAGTCTTGTGATTAATGACTGTGTGGGCAGAGCAAGATGATCCTCAAAGGCCACTGGCCCACTGACAGAAGACAGCTGTCTGCCCATCCTCCAGCATAGGTCTGAGGTGTCCTGGGACTCTGCCTGTTTGCAGGTCAGGACCCAAGAGGAGAGGCACCATTTGGTAACAGTTATCGAGCTGCAGGTGGGCACCAGTGCCTCCTTCCTCCTTTCTGTCAAGGTAGTGTTGGCCGGTTAAACTGGACAGTTACAGTCTGACATAGTGGTTACTACTGGCAGGAATTGTGGTGAAGTGGTGAAGAGCCCAGTGACCTTGAGACAGTATGGGCTGTCCCCTTTGTTCTACAAACTGTAAATCAAAGGATGAACGGAATTACATTTTGGATGTCATGCCTTTTTTAGACAAAACAGGCTGTATGACGTCAAAGGTTTTATGGCATTATGGAACAAAAAATAAAGATAAAATCAGGAAGTACAGTATTTATAATGATGGTTTCCATCCATCCTTTTGTATTTCTCTCCAACAAGGTGAGAAGTATACTGCTTCAACAACTTCTAAGCAGCTCACTTATGTAGTCCCAAACAGTCACTCAATTTAATTCAGTGTGACCGGTGATCGGGTTGTATTAAAAGTGTGATAAACTGGTTAAGCCTTGTTTTGAAACATAGTTATCTGATTTAATTAGCATTGTACTGCAGAGGTTATTTTGTGTCTGTGGAAACAAATGTTAGGACTATATAAGTCCTACAACACAGACTTTTAAAAACAAATGTATGTATCTCCACAAATCTCATGCACAGTTTTAATTTTTTTCAGCTTTCATTGCACACCCTCACATCAAAATGAAAATTATTAGCTGTTAACTGTCTGTATCTATGTACCCCCTGTTACTATGGTTATCCTATCTTGCAAGCCCTCTGTCTTTGTCATCAAACAAAAAACTAAATCTCCCAATCCAAACAATTTATGACTGTTAAGCATGGCAGCATATATTATGACAAACAACACATGCTCTATTATGCCAGCTGGTGTAATGATGTGCTGATGCTGGACTCATTAACTCCTGCACACAGTTTATGGTGGCCTTTTATGACAGAATTAATTCATTTACACATGCATTAGAAAACAAAAATAACTGGAATGAAAATGCAGTTGGATGGAGCCCTAATCCATCATAAAAATTTCTGGTGGTAAAGTGGGCTGATATTATTCATGTATATGACTAGTAGTGTGAACAAAAAACAGCGTCAAACTGCCTATTAGCTCCAAAACTAGCCTGCTTAGTCACGAAGCAGACACGACAAAAATAAACTAAAAACTTTCATAACTTGAATTTAAAATCAACTATTGAAATGCGTTTACCCATTTAGATCTTGATTTGTGATTTATTGAAATGAGCCTTTAAATTATGTGTTAGTTGTTGTTAAGAGCATCTGTAGAGTGTGGTTTGGTTTGCATAGATTCAATTACAAATCACAAATGTGATGATCATGCTCTTTGGTTCCTGTTGATTGTTTCAGGCTGGAAGCCTGTTGAGTTACTCACCTGCAGCCTGTAGGCAATCAGGCACCCTTTATATGCTTGCACTCGCCAGGTTTCCAACACCAGATGATTGCCTGTCAGAGATTGGATTCGATGCCTGTCTTACGACCTGTGTGGATTTGTCCAGTCTGTTCAGCACTCATTTTGGATTTACCATCAAGCCCTGCTCCCCAAGGATACCTCATTGGACCTTTGGCACTTCCACCTGGACCTGGAAAACCCTTCTTGGCTCCCTGGTACCTCCACCCTCCCTCCACACCAATAAATCTCTTATTTCATTACCCCGCTGTTCTGCGTCTGCTTTTGGGTCTTGTCTTCACCTAGCCTTAAACAGAATCATCTGGCCCCAATATGGACTGGGCGAACGCAGACACCCTCAAGGAAGCTCCCAGCTCACAGGGAGTTTTGATCAGGAGACACAATCAGATATTGGTGGACATCATGGGAACGTTCCGGACTCTTTCCAAGAGCGTGCAGCAGATGTCTGCCCAACTGGACCAGCTGTCAACTTCCAGCTCCCTTCCCATGGCTACACCTGTGAGTAACCCACCTTCCCTTGGCTCCTGAGCAGGAGAGCAGTTAAAGGAAGAAGTGGCCTCTCGTGATGACCCCACCTCACTTGAGCAGCTAATGTCGCTGGCCATTAAAATAGACAATTGCCACTCCCAGAAGCCAAACTTAAGCATGGCTTTCCAGTGGTTCGGGCTCGGATCCCCTGCCCTCCCAACTTCTTCAGAAGAACCTATGCAGCTTGGCCAAGCAGCTCAAGCTCTGCCTGTACTGTGGACTCTCGGGACATTATGCTGCCAATTGTAAGGCTCAGCTAAAAGATCCGGCTCACCAGTGACGGTGAGCACACTGGTGATTCAAATTTCTTGTTTACCTTGGTCACCCTCCTTCTTCGGCCACACTGACTTGTATCTCCCAGTCCTATCCCCTTCAGGCGTTTATTGATTCAGAGGCAGACGGCAATTTTATAGATGAGGACTTTGTTACCCAACTGAGCACCCCACTCGTGCCTTTAGAGTCCCCCGAAGTGGTTTATGCTCTGGATGACCGGCTTGTCTGCACCATAACTCACTGCACTGCTCCCTTCTCCTTGACCATCTCGGGTAACCATAATGAAACTATTCAATTGTATGTCATCTCGTCTCCCTTGTCTCCCGTGGTACTTGGGTTACCTTGGCTGAGGCTTCACAACCCTATCCTGGATTGGAGAGCAGTGTCCTTTTCCAGTAGGAGTGTTTCATGTCATGCTCTTTGCTTAAAGTCTGCCCTTCAAGAACCTTGTCAATCGGTGCCTCCGACGCCACCTCCAGACCTTTAATCGGTGCCTCCAAAATATCAGGATTTAGCTCTGTTCTTCAGCAAAGATTTGGCATCCCACAAGTTTAGCCATTACAGAGCCTTGTTTTAACTTTGAGAACCATGTTTATTAGTGTCACAATAAAGACTGCTATACAAGCTAGACTCTTAAGTTCCACCATCACCTGCATTACAACTATTCTGTGTTATGATAAGTTTTATGAGCAAGTGCAGTAGAACTGGATAAGAATGGGGTTGAAGCTATCAACATTCTGAAAAGCAAGACATTTTCTGACACTGTTCTGGGAGGGTCATGTTCAAAATTGGAGGGATTTATGGACTCATGTAGGAGTGAGGTGTCAGTTTTATTTTGAAAGATTGGTATGATTCTAAACTTATGTTATTTGAGAGACAAGGGACATTATCTCTGTTTTATTTTACTCAAATCGTAATAAGGCGAGGTCTCAGATCCTTTGGGGTACAAATGAAAGCTTCTATCAAGTGGTTTGTCGAATTCAACCTCCAAGATAATTCACTATAAGGATAGAAGTATTCATGTCTGATGTCTTTATCAAGGTCTTAGGCTCTTTTTCTTGGAACCACCTTGTAAGGAGCCTCTAAGGAAAAAGGGGATTTTCTTCCAGCATATGTGATAGTGAAAGTCTGACATTTAATCAAAGAAAGAGCTTGCATTTAAAAATTGAAAGAGGGTTCAAGCTCTTGCCCCAGATGACTCACTGCCCAGTCATCACAAATACTATAAGCCATATGTTTAAGACTTCCTTCCAATCTCAAAGATGAAATAAAGGAAGGATTTAGCTGGGAAATAATTTTCTTTTGAGATAAGGGTAAATTCAAAGCAGATCCAGTGCTCCATACTGTTGAAATGATTTGTATGTCTTTAGCCAGATTTAGTGGTAATTGTTCACAAGCTGTGCTTTGCTCTAAAACTAACGAATTTCTTAATCCAAATCTCATTGTTATGAACTGTGCAATTACTTCGCATGGATGAATAATCCAGGTTTCACTTTAACAGACACACAATTGTGTGCAAAGTGCTTCCTAAATCATGTTTTGTTATCTCCAGTCATTTATTTTTTAAGAAATGTAATTATCAGACTGCTAATAGGTATGATGGAACACATAAGTTCAATAATTGCATGTAATATTATCCTTCTATTTTGTGTTTTCATTTGGAAGTCAAGTTTTTTTCAGGAAAAACATCTTTAAGGACAACTGTGACAACTCAAATGCTGTTGAAAAGTTTGTGCAGGCATGATTTTTTTAAAAATGTGAATATTAAAAGTTAATTGGCATGTTGAAATTGAGGCCGATAATATTTTCTGTGTTACGGAAAAATACTTTGTACTTTTGTATGATATAAATGGTCATGTCATTGGATTCTGGGAGTTAAGAGTCATTGTAGGACACAAGGAGCCTTGGCCACTGCATCTCAAAAGCCACTCAAGATTTCATGTCTGGGACAATCCTTGTCACAGCTTGTGTCACCTCACTGACAGATGTCAGTGAAATCAGTGACAGCCGATCATGCTGATCCCCCCTGTAATCATGTGCTATGATCCTGCCGTGACACAGAGCTGTGGGAAATATGTCCATCAATGCCATTGCTGCAGGCAATTGCACCAACATCCCCCAGCCTATGCCTACCACCTGTCCCTCTCAAATCCTTACCTCATCCTCCTCCTTTCAGTCTTCCTCTCTGTCTTGATCTCTCCATTAAGCTCTTCCCTCCTTGTCAGTGTATGCTTAACCACGGCTGTTTTTTGACCCACAGTTTTCTGCTATAGTGTCAACTGTAGTGAACAACACGAGTAATGTTTTTTTTTTTTTATGAGACACACATCTGTGTGCACTGCATTTTTGATGTATTTGCTTACCTCGTTTTTGAGGCCAGGGCATCCTATGCATCTGTGATGGTCAAAGGGGGCTGTGCAGCTGCTGTCCCCGACCGACCCTTTCTCTTCATGGCCACAGTTAAAGCACTGTGGAAAAAAACAGACACACAAACACTAAGTAAAGTCAAATATTTTTGCAGACTTCAGACTTCAAATGAGTTTTTCTTTTCCACGAAAGCCCCATGAAGGAAAACTTTTACAACAATTTCACGTAGGAGGCCTATAACATTTCCCATACTTACTACAGTCAGGGACAATTCCTGCCACTTTTTAAACATGGCAAAAATCCAGAGAAAGGTCACAACCAATTCATCCAATTTTGTCGAAAGAAAGCTTTAAAATGAGTAAAAAATACTCTTCACTGTGTCCCACAACTAGTTTTGTCATATGTAGGCATTTCAACATACAGTTAGAAGAACATAAAACATGTCACATTAAACATTGCAGGAGGTTGAAAATTGTTCCCCATTGGGTATAGCAAGTCATTCCTTCCTTCTGGAAAACCTTTTAACATAAGTAGTTAATGCCACTGTTCCTGATGATGTTTCTTGCATAACATAAATCATAGTGGGTAGAGGTTCATAAATGGCAGGCCTAGTAAAATATTTCCTTTATATGGGGGATGCCAGCACGTTATAAAGGCTTTATTATTATTTTTTATTGCTCACAAGCTGTTGTTGATTCCAGCAATTTTATTACTGTTAAATTTCAGTGAATAATATAATCTAAGCCTTAAAAGTAAACTATTATTGAGGCTTAAACAAAGTGACTCTTGGGTTGTCAACTTTTTGCCTGGGTATAAAAAACACTGCAAGTCCAGGAAAGTGGAATGCATCAGCAAGAGTTGTCTTTTTATTACCTCAGCCTTTTTTTAAATTTTATATCTATCTTTTACAGTGTTGTTAAGGTTACAGAGTCATTTAAGCAGTGATTCAGACAGATTGATGTTTATGTCATTACAGCAGTGAATGAAATGTGTTTCTCTCCCAACTTACTCTGACATAAAGTAGAAATTAGTTTCGTCCATCAATGACTTTGGAGATACGTTAGAGTCGAAGGTGAAGAGAGGAAGATGGTTATGACCTGATAGACTATGATTTGCCTGCTGCTGTTGTATGATGACGAAAATACCCTCATCAGTCAGTCTGACTCCTTATATTGGGACTTTATTCCATCAAGCAATTAGTTACTACTTTAGTACACTGCACCTCTGTGCTATCTTTCAGTCTAGCTCAATCCAGTCATTGGTATGATTTCTTGATATCAGCCACTTCTACTATTTGCAAATGGTACATGTCATGCAGGAGTCTGTACATGATGGGTCCTGTTCTTGCCCTTGTTCCTTCTCAGTTTCTGCTGCCTTATTTACTAAGCATTTCATCATTTGCAGCTGTCTTCATTATGAACTCATGGTTGCTGTTTCATTGCTGTGACAACTCACTAGTCCTCTGCCACCTTTGTTTGGCTTAGCGTACAGTCGCAGGTTGCTGGACTTGGCGTGAAACATTGTATGCCTGGTGAGAAGATTTCTTGTCTAGTCATCAGTGGCGTCTGGGTCCTCCTTTGGTCAGCTTATTATCCCAGTAGGGAGACAACATCAGGACAATACTTCGTAGCGTGCCATTGAACATAAGTTTCAGCTTGACAACAACATATTGTCAATTTATTTTTATTTTTCTGTCAGGGCATGATTGAACTCTTCTTATAGGGATAAAATCAATTAGACGCTGGGGTATACTTTCTGCTTAGTTTGAATAAACTTTTTTACAGCACTGATGCCCAGTAGTCCCTCTGCCAGTGTAAATGCTACTTGCCCAATGCAATTAAATTAGTCAGCGCACTTTATATGAAGCTATAGTATAAATTATTTTCACATTTCGAATTTATAAATAAAATTATTCAAAAAGTAAGTAGAATTTAGATTTTTTTTCACTGATAAAGAATGAATTATCATTGTTCGTAACTAATGTTTTTTAACTCTGTTACTTCAATGTAATACAAATTTGAAGTATACTTTGGTGTTTTTTTTATTCACTTGCTCCTTGTGATATTGCAGAAATTCTTTTGAAGAATTTTTAATGTTTAATGATGTACCTTGTAAAATTAAGGACAAAGAGCTAAGACACAGCAGAGCGATCTTTGCGTGCCTTCCATCCATCATTTATACTGACAATGGGCGAGAGGCAGGGTGTACCCTGGACAGGTTGCCAGTTCATCACAGGGCCAAACAGACACATGTTTCTTGGACAGCCTGGAAGTAACCCACACAGACACGGGGAAAAAATACAAACTTCACACAGAAGGGCC